>SJYX01013974.1:11013-89536 GCA_006410675.1 Oreotragus oreotragus | reverse complement strand
GTGAAAGCCAGTAACAGCAGAGGCGAATTAGATGAGCAGAGCGATGGAGACAGCAAAGGGCAATCCACACCATCAGGTAGCAAGGCTGCTCGTGAGGCGTTGCCGTTGGCAAAGCATGTTGTCGTGTCCAGAGTGAACAGATAGACATCCCCTAAAGAGACCCACACAGTTACAGAAGCAACACCCTGCAGAGGAATTGTGGCAGATCCTGAGGATAGGGGGCCTGAGATTCCTCCAGAGTTGCGTGAGGACAGGAGTTGGGGGGCCGCCTGGGTCTCTTCCATTCATGATCCACAATCATCAGTTTCAGGCCAGTGACTCTTTGAAAGTAAAAACAATACTTGTGCATCTTTTCTCATAGGAAGAACAAATGAGAAGTGAGCATCTTTATACCTTCAGGCTGAGAAGGAAGTTTCTAAATAAGACTGTTGTTTAGTCGCTAAGTTGTGTTCAGCTCTTTGTGACCTCATGGACTGCAGCATGCCAGGCTTCCCTGTCCTTCACTGTCTCCTGGGGTTTGCTCAAACTCCTGTGCATTGAGTCGGTGATGCCATCCAGCCATCTCAGCCTCTGCTGCCCTCTTCTCCTCCTGCTCTCAATCCTTCCCAAAAGCAAGGACTTTTTCCAATGAGTAGACTCTTTGCATCAGGTGGCCAAAGTATTAGAACTTCAGCAGCAGTCCTTCCAGTGAATATTCAGGGTTGGTTTCCTTTAGGATTGACTGATTTGATCGCCTTGCTTTCCAAGGGACTCTTAAGAGTCTTTTCCAGCACCACAATTTGAAAGCATCAAGTCTTGTTGCTTTCAATGGTCCAAACCCTCACTTCTGTACATGACTACCGGAAAAGCCATAGGTTTCAGTAGACAGACCTTTTTTGGCAAAGTAATGTCTCTGCTTCCTAGTATGCTGTCTAGATTTGTCATAGCTTCCTATCAAAGAGTGAGCGTCTTTTAATTTCATGGCTGCAGTTACCATCCACAGTGGTTTTGGAGCCCAAGAAAATAAAATCTGTCACTGTTTCCACTTTTTCCCCCTTTGTATTTGCCAGGAAGGGATGGGACCAAGAGGCTGTGACCTTAGTTTTTTTAATGTTGAGTTTCAAGCCAGCTTTTTCACTTTCCTCTTTTACCCTCATCAAGAGGCTCTTTAATCCCTCTTTGCCTTCTGCCATTAAAGTGGTATCATCTTCAGTTCTGAGGTTGTTGATATTTCTCCTGGCAAACTTGATTCCAGCCTGTGATTCATCCAGCCCTGTATAGTTTGTGATGTATGCTGCAGAGAAATTAAATAAGCAGGGTGACAGTATATAGACTTGTCGTACTCATTTGCCAAGGTGGAACCAGCTAGTTGTTCCATGTCTGGTTCTGTGTTGCTTCTTGACCTGCATACAGGCTTCTCAGGAGGCAGGTAAAGCACTCTGGTATTCCCATCTCTTTAGGAGTTCCCATCTCTTTCAGAGTTTTCCACAGTCAATGAAGAAGAAGTAGATATTCTCCTGGAACTCTCCTGCTTTCTCCACGATCCAGTGACTGTTGGCAGTTTGATCTCTGGTTCCTCTGCCTTTTCTAAATCCAGCTTGTACATCTGGAAGTTCGCAGTTCACTTACTACTGAAGACTAGTTTGAAGGATTTTGAGCATAACCTTGTTTGGATGTGAAATGAGTACAACTCTCCATTAGTTGAAACATTCTCTAGCATTGCTCTTCTTTGGGATTTGAATGAAAACTGACCTTTTTCAGTCCTGTGGCCACTGCTGAGTTTTCCAAATTTGCTGGCATGGTGAGTGCAGCACTGTAACAGCATCATCTTTTAAGATTTGAAATAGCTCAGCTGGCATTCCGTCACTTCCACTAGCTTCATCACAGTAATGCTTCTTAAGGCCCACGTCACACTCCAGGATGTCTGGCTCTAGGTAAGTGATTACACTGTCTTGGTTATCTGAGTTATTAATACTTTGTACAGTTCTTCTGTATATTCTTTCCAGATCTTCTTAATCTCTTCTGCTTCTGTTAGGTCCATACCATGTCTGTCTTTTACTGTGCCCATCCTGGCATGAAATTTTCCCTTGATGTCTCCAGTTTTCTTGAAGAGATTTCTAGTCTTTCCCACTGTATTGTTTTCCTCTTATTTCTTTGCATTGTTCACTGAAGAAGGCTTTCTTATCTCTCCTTGCTATTCTTTGGAACTCTGCATTCAGTTAGCTATATTTTTCCATTTCTCCCTTGCCTTTTCTCTTCTTTTCTCAGCCATTTATAAAAACCTTCTCAGACAATCACTTGCCTTGCATTTCTTTTTCTTTGGAATAGTTTTGGTCACCGCCTTCTATATAGTGTTACAGACCTCTGCCATACTTCTTCAGGTACTCTGTCTACCAGATTTAATCCCTTAAATCTATTTGTCTCCTCTTCTGTATAATCATAAGGGATTTGATTTAAGTCATACCTGAATGGCCTAGTGGTTTTCCCTACTTTCTTCAATGTAAGCCTGAATTTTGCAATGAGAAGCTAATCTGAGCCACAATCAGATCCCAGTCTTGTTTTTGTTGACTGTATAGAGCTTCTCCTTCTTTGGCTGCAAAGAATATAATCAGTCTGATTTCAGGATTGACCATCTGGTAATGTTCATGTGTAGAGTCTTCTCTTGTGTTGTTGGAAGAGGGTGTTTGCTATTTCCAGTGTGTTCTCTTGGCAAAACTCTGTTAGCCTTTTCTCTGCTTCATTTTGTACTCCAAGGCCAAACTTGCCTGTTCCCTAGGTATCTCTTGACTTCCTGCTTTTGCATTCCAGTCCCCTGTGATGAAGTTCAGTCAGTTCAGCCTCTCATTCATGTCTGACTCTTTGCAACCCCATAGACTGCAGCACACCAGGCCTCCCTGTCCATCACCAACTCCTGAAGTTCACCCAGACTCATGTCCATTGAGTCACTGATGCCATCCAACCATCTCATCCTCTGTCGTCCCCTTCTTCTCCTGCCCTCAATCTTTCCCAGCATTAGGGTCTTTTCAAATGAGTCAGCTCTTCACATCAAGTGGCCAAAGTATTGGATCTTCAGCTTCAACATCAGTCCTTCCAATGAACACTCAGGACTGATCTCCTTTAGGATGGACTGGTTGTATTTCCCTGCAGTTCAAGGGACTCTCAAGAGTCTTCTCCAACACCACAGTTCAAAAGCATCAATTCTTCGGCACTCAGCTTTCTCTATAGTCCAACTCTCACATCCATGCATGACTCCTGGAAAAACTGTAGCCTTGACTAGATGGACCTTTGTTGGCAAAGTGATGTCTCTGCTTTTTAATATGCTGTCTAGGTTGGTCATAACTTTCCTTCCAAGGAGTAAACATCTTTTAATTTCATGGCTGCAGTCACCATCTGCAGTGATTTTAGAGCCCCCCCAAAATAAAGTCAGCCACTGTTTCCATCTATTTCCCATGAAGTGATGGGACTGGATGCCATGATCTTAGTTTTCTGAGAACTAAGGTATCCTATGATGAAAAGGACATCTTTTTTATGGTGTTTGCTCTAGAAGGTCTTCTAGATCTTCATAGAATCATTCAACTTCAGCTTTGTCATTATGGTTGGGGCATAGACTTGAATTACTGTGATGATGAATGGTTTGCTTTGGAAATGAACTGAGCTCATCCTGTTGTTTTTGAGATTGCACCCAAGTATTGCATTTGGACGCTTTTGTTGACTATGAGGGATGCTCCATTTCTTCTAAGTGATTCTTGCCCACAGAAGTAGATATGATGGTCGTCTGAATTAAATTCGCCCATTCCCTTCCATTTTAGTTCATGTCAATGTTCACTCTTTGCCATCTCCTGCTTGACCATGTCCAATTTACCTTGATTCATGGGCCTAACATTCCAGGTTCCTATGCAATACTGTTCTTCACAGCATTGGACTTTACTTGCACCACCAGGCACATCCACAACTGAGCATCGTTTCTGCTTTGGCCCAGTTATTTCATTCTTTCTGGAGCTATTAGTAATTGCCCTCCACGCTTCCCTAGTAGCATATTGGACACCTTCCAACCTGGGGGGCTCAACTTTCAGTGTCTTATCTTTTTGCCTTTCATACTTTTCACAAAGTTCTCACAGCAAGCATACTGGAGTAGTTTGCCGTTTGCTTCTTCAGTGGACCACATGGTTAATGTGAAAAAGAGAAAGAAAGAAAGAAAGAAAAGTCCTATGTGTGAGAGAAACAGTCAAATAGAAAACCTGGCAAAAACCAAGAGCAGTTTGCAGAAAAGGCCATCATGCTGTGTATCTGATGCTGGATTCTCATTTCACATGGAAGCCTGGAAGCTGGCTTGGCAGGGCTGGAGGGAACCTGTTCTCTCGGTCTGTGATGTGGAATAGAGCAGGGCTTCCCTGGAGAAGGAAATGGCAACCCACTCCAGTATCCTTGCCTGGAGAATCCCATGGATGGAAGAGCCTGGTGGGTAGCCCTGTAGTCCATGGGATCGCAGAGTCGGACACGACTGAGCGAGCTCACTCACTCCCTGGTGGCTTAGAAGGTAAAGAATCTGCCTGCAATGTAGGAGACCTGGGTTCAATCCCTGGGTTGGGAAGATCCCCTGGAGAAGTAAATGGTGACCCACTCCAGTATTCTTGCCTGGAGAATCCCATGGACAGAGGAGCCTGGCAGGCTATACAGTCCGTGGGGTCTCAAAGAGTAGGACATGACTTAGCGACTAACACTTTCTTTCTTTCTCTCTGTCTCGAGTGCATCCAGGTGCCACATGCTCAGCATTCGTCTAGCGCCCCAGCAGCCCTGTATGTCTGTGTCCCTGTGCTGTGTGTGTGTGTGTGTGTGTGTGTGTGTGTGTGCGCGCGCGCATGCCGTGTGTGTGTGGCGGGGGGGTGGGGCAGGGCTTGGGTTTGCAGCCATCATGCAGGGCAGCACAGAAGTGGGGGCCCCCCAGATGGGGTGGTTCTGAAACCTGCCCTGTGGGGAACCCCCTCCTGCGTCCCTTAGCTTTCCCTCCTTCCCTTAGTCCCTCCGCTCTGGAAGTTCTTCCTAACAAGACGCCCTGGGGCGTAGGACAGCACTTGGCAGAAATAGAGCGCTGTTCTCTGGCACTTCCGTAATCCTCAAGCATCCAGATGCTCTGACTCTGGGCCTCAGGTGTCTGTGATGTGTTTGATCTGGTCCTTTGCAAGGGACTTGATGTTTAGAGTAAAAGATTTGCTGTGACTTTCCTTGACCTGTTCCTTCCCTCTGGTAAAGAGGATTTACGCCCTGGTTTCTGTTAGCTCATTCCTAACATAAGCAGCTTATTTTTGTGTGAGGGTTGCTAAACATGCCTCGGACGTTTCCCAGCAGCAGGCTACAGAAAGGATGCTCTTCCTTGGACAGTGGGTGGTTTTGCAATAGCTAGAATTACTGTCTGGACAGTATTTTAAAAATATGTTTTTATTAGGGTCAACTATCCACAACATAACGTTTACCATCTTAACCCTTTCTAAGTGTACGTTTTAATGGCTTTCATTATGTGCATAGTGTCGTGCAAATTTCACCACTGTCTATTTGAAAGAGTCTGTGTCATCCCGGATAGAAACTCTTCCCCTGTTAAGTGAGAATCCCCGCAGCTCCTGGAAACTTCTGTGTTACTCTGTGTTTGCCTTTTCTGGGTACTGCATGTGAGTGGGCTCACTTGTCCTTTTGTGTCTGGCTTGTTTTGCTTGTTTTCAGGGTTCATCTTGGCTGTAGCATGTATGAGAATTTCGTTCTCGCTGAGCCATATTCTGTTGTCTGTAGACTATGTGTTTACCATTTCAGCTGTCAGCCTACCCCTGGTTGGCCTCTGCCTTTTGGCTGCTGTAAATATGCTGTGAGGAACAGGGGCACGCACATAGCTGTTTTAGTCTCTGCTCTCAGTTCCTCTGGGTACATACTTAGGAGTGGAATTTCTTAATACGATGGGAATTCTATGTTTAGCTTTTCCTTGACAATATTTTTGAGATGTGGGGTTTCAGAAAATTGTGCGTTTTGGAAGTTTGGCCTTTTCTCGTTTTAAACAGCTGTGTCTGAGCAAGAATACTTGCTCAGCACTGAAGCTGAGCGGTCCAGCCATGTCCTGTTCCCCTTGGAAGATGACAACTGAGCGGAAATGCCCTGAGGAGCACAGAGGTTTGAAATCCACCTGCACACGCACTGAGGCCGCGTTCTCTTTGGAGATGGGACCATGTGTGCACACGGCCAAGCCTCCCGAGATGTGATCAAAACATCAGCCAGGATCCCTGGAGTCCTGAACCTCAAAAACAGAGTCAGTTCCCTGATACAGAAGGAGACTCCAAAATCCAGCCTTCGTCTCCCTGAATCAAGGAATGCCTTCTGGACTCTGGCTTCCGACGGTCCTGTCACCCCGTCACAGCTCTTTTCTGCTTTGGTTACTTCTCTGGGTTTTCTTTAGACCAGAAGTCTTGTTATTAGGGTGCAGTTTTAATGTGCACAATTGTATTTGGTGGGGTGCTTTTTTCTAGGGGCAGTGTAGAGGAAAGATGTAGAGTGAGGCCATTTCAGAAACCCTAGTATTTCATGAAATAGTCTGCTGAGTAGAAAAGACCAAAATTAAAAAAGATTGTCAGTTACTAGAGCTGGTAATGTAGGTCCATAAAGATCATCTTGTTTTGGATGTTCCCCTTCAGGAACTGTTCTGCTGTCTCCAGATGCTGGGGATGGCCAGGCGTGAGGCGGTTGCTCTGCCTGTTGCTTTGTCTTGCCCTGTGACAGTGGGCAAGTTAGTAAGCACCTTGTAGAAGAGATTATTTGTTTCCATACACCCACCTTGCATAATTTTTGTGAAAATTAATAACAGTGATGATGATGATGATGAGTTGGAGTCCAGTGCATGTCCCATTTTGTCATCTAGTCATCAGAGGCACCAGGGGGAAGCCAAGGTCAGCACGCATCCAGAAATGACAGAGAAGGCACATGCCAGTGAAACTGGCGCCAACGACAAGCCTCTCCGCCTTTACATTTTGAGATAGTAGCGGGGAAAGATAACACACACGGGTACAGAAAGGCCACCTTCTACGTCCTACTTCGTGTATCATAGTGTTCCCCTTTCTCCTGAGATGGTGCATATCTCAAAGGCAGGAAGCATGTCTTACTGATTTCAAAGGTTCTGCTGAAGTGCCTTGTCCATAGGTGGACTTTGCAGATATTGGTTTAAAGGATTTCTGAAGGCACCTGTGGGTCCCAGAAAGATCCTGCATTCCCACGTGAATCTTCCACATGGGGAGTTCTGTTGATTCCAGGTGTGCAGCAACAAAGTCCAGTTAGCACAGCCCCTCCCTTCTCGTGCCACTGATGAAGCGTCAGGCACCTTTGTGTGAAAAGCTGTTTTCTGCACATTTTCTCCCTGATCGTCCATCTGGCTCTGCTGTGTGGCTGCTGCGCTTCTCTCTGGCCCTTTCAGATCCCGGTGTGGCTACAGAATGAATGGCCAGCTGCTGCTGCTGCAGTATTCAGGGGCCCGCCTAGCGAAACCTCACTCTCCCTTCTGGCTTCTGCCCACACTGTACCTGCGCACGTGTCCCCTGGGCACCAGCTGCGCAGACGTGCCATTCTGGCCTCTCCCTTGTCTGTGCACCCTCACCCCACCCCACTGGTGACACTGGCAGTTCTTCTCCATGCTGGCACACTACTGCTTCCTTCGGTCCTGACCCAGACGCCGTGACCACCTTCCAGGACACCTGCCTCTTAAATAAGCTGCTTCCTCTTGGGTTTTCTCCTATGGCTTTTTACTTTCCCGAACTTCTCACGCTTTGTTTTATGGCATGCCAAATAGCTATGTGTCTTTCTTATTTATTTTTAGGTTCCTTGAGATCGGGGAACTTTTGTTTTTGTTTTTTAATCTTTGGGGAAAACTAAGAGACTGTTGGTTCTTTAGGCAACCTGAAGTAAAAAAAAAATCAAGACTTGGCTAACAGCTGTGTGAGGTTGTGTGTGTGTGTTAACCTCTCTGGGCCTTGGCTGTCTAACCCTGTGATGTGGGTGATAGCTCGGGGGCCTAGTACCGGGGTGACCTGAGATGCCACGGTACAGCTCCTGTAGTCGCTCCGCCCACTCTTTCTGAAAGTCGCTCTGCTGACCTCTGTGCAGTGTGTTACTCACAGCAGACAGAATTTGTTGTTGTTCAGTGACTCAGTTGTGTCACGGACTGCAACACACGAGGCCACCCTGCCCTTCACTGTCTCCAGAGTCTGCTCAGACTCATGTCCGTTGAGTCAGTGATGCCATCCCATCATCTTACCCTCTTTCACCCCCTTCTCCGCCTGCCCTCAATCTTTCCTAGAATCAGGGTCTTTTCCAATGAGTCAGCTCTTCGCATCAGATGTCCAGAGTTATTGGAGCTTCAGATCAGTCCTTCCAAGGAATATTCAGAGTTGATTTCCTTTAGGATGGACTGGTTGGATCTCCCTTGCAGTCCGGGAGACTCTCAAGAGTCCTCTCCAACACCACAGTTCAAAAGCATCAATCTTTGGCACTCAGCCTTCTTCATGGTCCAGCTCTCACATCTGAACATGACCACTGGGAAAACCATAGCTTTGGGCTTCCCTGGTGGCTCAGACGGTAGACTTGGAGAAATGGAGTGAAAGTGAGAGTCGCTTAGTCGTGTCCGATTCTTTGCGACCCCACAGACAGCACAGTCCATGGAGTTCTCCAGGCCGGAATACTGGAGTGGGTACCCTTTCTCTTCTCCAGGGGATCTTCCCAACCCTGGGATCGAACCCAGGTCTCCTGCATTACAGGTGGATTCTTTACCAGCTGAGCCACAGGAGAAGCCCAAGAATACTGGAGTGGGCAGCCTGTCCCTTCTCCAGTGGATCTTCCCAGCCCAGGAGTTGAACTGGGGTCTCTCGCATCGCAGGCAGAGTCTTTACCAACTGAACTATCAGGGAAGCCTGGAGACAGAGAAGAGTTATTAAATAAAACACTGAATTTATTTTTGGGGGGGCTCCAAAATCACTGCAGATGGTGACTGCAGCCATGAAATTAAAAGACGCTTACTCCTTGGAAGGAAAGCTATGACCAACCTAGACAGCATATTCAAAAGCAGAGACATTACTTTATCAACAAAGGTCCATCTAGTCAAGGCTATGGTTTTTCCAGTGGTCATGGATAGATGTAAGAGTTGGACTATAAATAAAGCTGAGTGCTGAAGAATTGATGCTTTTGAACTGTGGTGTTGGAGCAGACTCTTGAGAGTCCCTTGGACTGTAAGGAGATCCAACCAGTCCATCCTAAAGGGAATCAGTCCTGAATGTTCATTGGAAAGACTGATGCTGAAGCTGGAATTTTAATACTTTGGCCACCTGATGCAGAGAGCTGACTCATTTGAAAAGACCCTGATGCTGGGAAAGATTGAAGGTGGGAGGAGAAGGGGACGACAGAGGATGAGATGGTTGGATGGCATCAGTGACTCAATGGAAAGGAGTTGGTGATGGACAGGGAGGTCTGGTGTGCAAGTCGGACACGCCTGAGTGACTGAACTGAACTGAAAACACTGAATCAGGCTCTGCCACATGGGAACTTGGAGCCAGGAGCAGTGAGTCCAGGACCTATAAAGCCTTCCCTTTCTTCCACTTTCCATCTGTAAGTGGAATCCTGCCCAAGGCAGCACCCAGCGTCCCACCAAATGCCAGCTGCTCGTGTTCCAGTGTGATCTGTAGGCAGAGCTTGGGACTAAAGGCAGTGGTTTAAGGAGAGATTGATCGTACATCGTGAGGCTCCTGGTACCCAGAAGGACCCATACTTGGTTTACCTGGTGCTGGAGTGAAGAGGCAGTGATGGGAAGTGAGCCTTCTGCGCAGGGCAGGGCATCTGTGCCAGGAAGAACATGCCCGCCAAGAGGGAGGTGCCCACCAGGGACACGTGGCAGCAGCTGCAAGTCCTGAACTGAGACAGAATCGGATCCTTCTGTGGTTCCTGTGACTTTATGGACAGCCAGGCGGGCCTGATGTGGTCAGGGAGGCTCACACGGACAGCAGAGGCCTGGCCTGACTGGTGATGCCTCCTGCAGGACGTCCCAGGCCTCACGCCCTCCATCCCTAATGGAATTGGAGCCTCCGCCTTTTATTCACCTGGTGGCCTGGGTGTGACCTGTCTGCTAAGTCACTTCAGTCGTGTCCGACTCTGTTTGACCCCATAGACAGCAGCCCACCAGGCTCCCCCATCCCTGGGATTCTCCAGGCAAGAATACTGGAGTGGGTTGCCATTTCCTTCTCCAACGCATGAAAGAGAAAAGTGAAAGTGAAGTCGCTCAGTCTGTCCGACTGTTAGCGACCCCATGGACTGCAGCCCACCAGGCTACTCCATCCATTGGATTTTCCAGGCAAGAGTACTGGGGTGGGGTGCCATTGCCTTCCCTGTCTGGTAGACCTTTTTTCAAGGAATGAAGGGTGGGGACTCAGCAAACCCCAGAGTGTTTGGGAACTCTGCCTTTCTGACCTGTAAAGTTCTGTACGTGATTTATAGAGACTCAGTAACTCCAGTCTCCACATACTTGGCTGTCATTTGCCGACCACCTCCTGTGTGCCAGCTGTGAAGTTAGGTAGGGATCCCAAGGAGAAAAAACATGCAGGTCCAGCCTCTAGAAACTCAAGGGTAATGACAAATAATGATGTCACTAGGAAATAAAACAGGAAATAAAGCTAAAACTAAAGTTTAATGGGAAAACAGCTGAAGAAAGTTAAAATTACAGTGTACCGGGGAAGTAGCCTATCCGCCCTTGAAGCTGGGTTTAACCTCCTTGTCTATCCCTGGTGGCTCAGACAGTAATCAGCCTGCAGTGCGGGAGACCTGGGTTCGATCCCTGAGTCAGGAAGATCCCCTGGAGAAGGGACAGGCAACCTACTCTAGTATTCTTGCCCGATTAAATCTATGAACAGACAGAGGAACCTGCCAGGCTACAGTCCATGGAGTTACAAAAGAGTCAGACGCAACTGAGCAAGTAACGCTAACTCCATCTTGGGAGCTGAGTGACCCTGCGCCTCAGCTGCTGCTTCTGAAATCTTAAATATGCCTATTTGGCTGTTTTGCTAGAAAGATTGGAAATTGCTTGAGCTATGAGCTATGCCTGGCATAAAACCTGGGGCTTTGTAGGTGGTCAAAGCATGCTAGCTCTTGTGTGTCATCATCATCAATAAGTGCAACGGTATGTGTGCAGAAAGTAAAAGTCAAAACCCTCTCTCATGAGTCCAGTACATGCAACCTCTCTCCGGCATTGCTTCTTCAGAATTCATATCCATCGAGCCCAAATTCCAAAACAGACCATCGTGAGTTTTCCCTCTCCTGGGACATTATTCAGAAGGTGCCGCTTACACATGTGCTGTTATTTTCCTTACCACGAGACTCATAAGCCCTCATTTAGGAACTCTGTTTGTTCCCCTGATCTCACTCCAGAGATTTGAATTCAGAATGAATCGAGGCGAGTCCCAGGAACCTGTTCTCATAAGCAAGCCTCCTCGGGGGCGTGCTCATCAGACAGAATCCAGCGGGGAGGATCTCCGCAGCACCCCCTGCCCCATCCTGAATGTCCCATCCTTCTCCTGGAGCCCTGTTTCCATCACCTTCTGGGAGGACAGCTCCTCTCTCCTGGGCATTGCAGTTCTGGGAGATGTGCCCTTTCTTGGAATTGCCCAGTACGTTCTCCTGAAAGGACTTTCCCCATCGCCAAGAAATTGGCCTCTTTGTGAAGCCGAGTGCCCTCCTCTTCACTGCCTTGTCTTACATAACTGGGATTTTGTTGTAAAATCCTCTCTGCCAAGTAGTGAGCACAGCCTTCCTGGGAGAGCAGCTGGCCTCTGGGATCCTTCTCTGGTTTAGGTAGTTGAATAACTCTACCAAGGCTGTTTCCACCCGAGGCCGCGGACTGCCCTCCTTGGCGCCTCAGCTGCCCCCGTGTCCCTAAGCCCTCTTGTAAGATGCTCTGTTGGGACTGAGGTCACCCCTCCATGAGGAGCCCAGTCTCCAGGATGTGTCCATCCCCTCGTCCCCTACCCAAGAGCTTGTTTTAGCTTCTTCAGGGAGGGAATTGTTTTTCCAGAGGTGGTGAAAGAAGTTTCATCTCTTCCCTTGCAATTTTGTATTTTGCACCATCATTCTTTTCCAGAGTGTGTTGCCTAGGACTACGTTATGTTCAGGTGGCAGAATTCTTATCTGTTTTGTTAATGTTTGTATTTCCAGTTGCTGGAACAGTGTCAGAGTGGGTGCTCACGGAATATTTGTTGAATGAAGAAAAACATGGGTTACAACCTGAAGGAAATTTGCATTTATGGAGAAAAATTCTCAGAATCGTAGAGGGTTAATGTTGAGTGGGATCAGGTCTCCAAGCGTCTAATTTATCCTTAAAACTTTGCCTGGTTTGTGAGTACAGTGCCAGTGGGTGGCAGACTTTTGGACTGGGACCTGGATTTTCCGTATCAATTCCAGTGTTCTCGGATTAATATTTTTAGGATTAACGGGGAATGGGAACCTTGCAAAATGACAAGTTATTGCATCATTTCTTGTACCCAGGCTTCTGCCTGGTTTGTGATGTAATAGAAGAATTGGGGATCAAAACCAGAAGGCTCAGAAGAAACAGATCATTAAGGCGGACTTGAGAAAGATTCAAGGAATCATTTGCCCTTTTTGTGTAACATTTTGTATGTTCCTCTTCTCCCCACCCCCCTCTCCCCAGTTGTCCTCTTAGGAAAAATAGAGATTGCACAGTGGAATCTGTACTTTTTTTCTGCAATTTGTAGCCTGCGGGTTTGGTCCTTGCTTGGCAGGTGTAACTTTTCGGTGCAGAGCGAAAGGCCTGAAAGAAGCTTAAAAGCTTATGTGATGTCCAGGCCCTTCCTGGCAACAGTGTAGCAGGATAAAAGTTCAAGAAAGAAAGGAAACTTAGATTATTTTCAGGGAAAATCAGAGGCAAGCTCTTGAATGTCACTGAATGGGAACACTGAGTGGAATGCGTAGCTTTCCTTGTTTTTGTGATTTATATTTTGGATAGAATCATTCTGCAGTTCTATAAGACATAGACTGGATGAATGCCTCTCACAGGAGTCAGAGTCCAGAATGCTTAATCACTCATCACTTTTTTGCTTGTCTGCTCCGCTGGTAGAGCCCATGTGTCCGGCTGCCAGGATGTCTATATTTGACTTTATGTCTGCCCTGGCGACTGTGACACATCTTGCCCTCCGCGTGTCGCAGCCTCCTGGGTGTAACACACCTGACGGTGAGACGCAGCCTGGCCTTCTCCCTGAGAGTCACTGCAGTCAGCATCCAGGCCCCTTCCAGCTGCTCCAGGGAGACGGGTGAGGCCTGACTGTGTGGCAGGATGCAGACTGGCTGCGTTTCTGTAGGTCTGTCTGTTTAGCCTCTGTTGATGGCTGGGCTCTGCATGAGCCCCTCACAACACCAACACCTTATTGGAGGATGTGCACAGATAGAGTTGAATACGTACCTGTCACAGTCCACGGCATTACTGGAGAAGTGTACACATGTGTACTGAAACTTAGTGTTAATTGGAAAGAGGAATTCAAGTTTCATGTAACTTTGGAAATGAATGTACCTTCATGAGCTAGTCTCCCTGACTGGTCACCCAAGAAGCCAGCCCCAGGGACCCCCACATGGCCCTCAGCCTCCACAGCCTGCTGCTGCTGCTAAGTCGCTTCAGTCATGTCCGACTCTGTGTGACCCCATAGACAGCAGCCCATCCGGTTCCCCCGTCCCTGGGATTCTCCAGGCAAGAACACTGAAGTGGGTTGCCATTTCCTTCTCCAATGCATGAAAGTGAAAAGTGAAAGGGAAGTCGCTCAGTCATGGGCACATCCCAAATCTTATTTTACCTCTTAGGTCCTCCATCTTTTAGATGAAATATCTCTCTCCTGAGATGGACCNATTCTCCAGGCAAGAACACTGAAGTGGGTTGCCATTTCCTTCTCCAATGCATGAAAGTGAAAAGTGAAAGGGAAGTCGCTCAGTCATGGGCACATCCCAAATCTTATTTTACCTCTTAGGTCCTCCATCTTTTAGATGAAATATCTCTCTCCTGAGATGGACCCTGGACTCTTCTCTGCACTAAACTCCTGGCCCCACTGGTCGCCCTGGGCCACCTCACTGGCCTCCAGAACCCCTCTCTATTGCGGTGTCTTTCTGCTGGTGGAGGAAGTTACATGTGTGCAGACAGGGGGCTGTAGGGGAGTGGCTTTCTGCTGGGGAAAAGTGAGGACCTCAGGTGTGCAGAATGGAGGCCAGGGACATCTGTCCACCCGGAGGCAGGGCTGGAGGCTTTGGGCCAGCAGGGTGTCCCCTGGAATGGGCTTGTGTGTTGCGGGGAGCAATCCACGATGCCTTGCATGGCATTGGTTCCATGCAGTCAGGTTTAGGGTCAAGGACTTCTTAAAGGCGCCCAAGTAGATTAGCTAGAAAAAGACCTTAAGTGACCATAGTGTAGTTCAGTCGGTAAAGAATCCACCTGCAATGTAGGAGACCCAGGTTTGATTCCTGGGTACAGAAGATCCCCTGGAGAAAGAAATGGCAACCCACTCCAGTATTCTTGCCTGGAAAATCCCATGGACAGAGGTCTAACAGTCTACAGTCCATGGGGTCACGAGAGTTGGACACGACTTAGTGACTAAACCAGCACCATTTGAGAATATTAAACATTCNGAAGATCCCCTGGAGAAAGAAATGGCAACCCACTCCAGTATTCTTGCCTGGAAAATCCCATGGACAGAGGTCTAACAGTCTACAGTCCATGGGGTCACGAGAGTTGGACACGACTTAGTGACTAAACCAGCACCATTTGAGAATATTAAACATTCCAATTTTAAAACATGCTTTTACTATTATTTTTATATTTATATTATTATATTTTTTGTATTAAAACATGCCTAACATAAAATCACCATCTTATCCATTTTTCAATATGCAACTCAGTAATTTTCAATAAATTCACCCGGCGCAGCTATCGCCACTGTCCAGCAGAGCACTCGTGTCGCCTACAGAACTGGACCCCTGCCCCCAGTGAATAATCGCTCCTCTTCCCCGCCCCCACCCAGCCACTGTCACCCACAGTCCTACTTCCTGTCTCCATGCCCTGGACTGAATGAGTCTCCGCACAGGGCTCCATCCCGAGCACGCATGTTGGTCCGCACGCGCTCGCCGGCTCGCCTCGCTCAGCGTGGTGCCCTCAGGGGTCACCCGCGTGGTAGTGGGCGTCAGTTTCCCTCTGCTTTCGACCTAAGTGCAGCCGTGTCGTGTGGCCCAGCCTCGTGCGCTTGGTGTATCCGCTCATCGGTGGACTCGAGGCCTTTTCTCACCCCTCGGCTCTTGTGCGTCATGTTGCTCTGAACACGGATGTGTGAATATCTGTGAAGTCTCGCTTTCCATTTTTAGGGAGGTGTGTACCTGTCAATGTATGCCAAAACCAATAGAGTACTGTAAAGTAAAATAAAGTAAAATGGGGGAAAAAAAAAAGGCTCATAGAAGAAAAACAGGTTCTATCTAAATTCTTTGATCTAATTATTGAAGCTTCTTAATTGAATATTAATAAACCCAGATTTTTCACTGCAAGGTGAGCACTGAGGTATACTTGATTTTGTGTTTCTCATCCTCCCCTTTTTAAGATTTTTTTGATGTGGACTATTTTCAGTCTTTCTTGAATTTGTTGCAGTATTGCTTCTGTTTTATGTTCTGATTGTTTTGGCCATGAGGCATGTGGGATCTTAGCCTCTTGACCAGGGATTGAACCCACATCCCCTTCATTGAAAGGCAAAGTCTTAACTGCAGGACCACTGAGAAAGTACCCCCTCCCTGCCCTGAATCCCTTTTTAATTAGACTGAGACAATGATAGCTGCAAACAAACTACAACCGTTTTCTATGTTGAGCTCTAATTCCAGGTCCTTTGGCCACCCAGCCTCAGAGTCAGATATATTTTCAAGTGTAAATACCCATTTCTGATTTAAAGTAAGGCTTGTTCATGTAGACCATTTTCATCTGGAGAAGAAAACGAGAGAACAGAAACCCAAAATGCTTTAAAACCGCTGCCCAGCGTGGTGCCATTGCGTGTGTTTAATTTTGCGTCAGGAAGTGCCAGCTGGTGAAGTTTCTAGCACCGGGTGAATCGGTGTTGTGCTGAGCCCCAGCTGATGGGTCCAGGAGCTGTCCGAACAACCTCTCGACAGCCTGCCTGGGGCGGGGGGCAGTGTTCAGCTTTCCTTCAACTACAGTCAACCCCATGTCCTCACTGCGGGATTCTCCCCACCCCTCCTTGTCCAGGACCGGCTTCTCATGGGGCTGAGGTGTTGAGAAGGGACTCCCAGGACATAGAGAGGCTGGCAGTTCTCCCCAGAAATGCCCAGACTGACGGGCTGACTGGGACCAGCCTGCCCCTCTGCCCGCATCCAGGGAGTTCCAGGTGTGGGCACCAGGCCACATCTGTTGGAGTGGGTCACCAGATTCTGTCCACTTTGGTCTAAAGCTTTGCTAACATCTCCCTTGGGCTCTGGGACCAAAATGGGACCTTCCTCTACTCGTGTCCCCTCAGGAAGGAGGGAGACAGCATGTCTGCCGTCCGCCTCCTTTGGCCAAGTGTGAAAAAGGATTTGTGAGACTAATGAAAAAGCAATGATCCCACACAGGCTCAATGCCATCCTAACAAAGGGACATCCTAATAAAACCCGCTTTGGGTTTTATTTTTCGTGCCTTTTCTATTTCCAAAAAAAGTTGTTGTACATCATCAAAAATTAATGTACTTTGTGTCTGCATTTGCTTTGTAGCAGCTGCTATCTTGACCTGATTTATCCCGAGTTTGCAGGTCCCTGGGTTAATTTCATTTGCTGTTTTTCTCATTGGGTTTCCACTTTTCACATTTACACCAAAGAAATACAGTCAGAGCGTCAGTCCATGTTTTAGAGGAAGTTCTCAAAGTCCTGAATTTTGGGAAAAAGTGATGCTTGCTGAGACTTGCCAGGTGGGCAGAGGAGCCGTGCTCAGGTGCCAAGCTCTTGGCTAAGAACGCTGCTTGTGGGGTTCTCCTGGGCCAAGTTTCTGGGGCCTGGCCTTCCAGGAGCGTCACAGAGCGGCTGCTGTGTAATTAGAATAAGCAGTTTGACGTTTTTGAGAGAAGAGATCGGAGTTCTGCCGCGGGCTTTGTCTGCTGCAGCCAGGGGACCTTCACTCCCCTGAGCAGCAGATTATTTGCCTCACTGCTAAAGAGCTGTTATTATCCCTAGTGTTTGGAGGATTAAACAAGCCAGCGGTGTGAGATGTGAGGGCACGTGGCCAGCGCCGATCCACTAACTCAGGATGGCACTGCCCTCTGTCGGGGCGAGAGGAAGAGGTGACGCAGCTTCTCCGGGGCGCTCCCCGCGCTGTGCTGGGAAGGGGATGCAGCGTGCTGGGAAACAGGTTCACGCAGTGAGCGGGAAGCCACGTGACACCTGCCAGGGTCTGCTGTCACGTGTTGCAAGGACTCCCTGAACTTGACTCTGTCCCGCCGCCCAGATGGGGCTGTAATCCTTGAGGGCAGGCTGTGCGAGCGGAGGAGAGGGCCCAGTACACCTGGGGTGCTGCTAGGGACTTAGGAGTTTTGGGTCTCGGGTTTCTGGAATTGCTGGAATCGTCACCTTCCCTGAGGGGGATATGATTTTAGCCACTCATCCCTGGAATTCTGATTTTTCTCCATCCATAGTTAACTCTGGTGCATTGAGGGAGCCTAAGATGGAGGCATTTGGTCCCATCACTTCTTGGCAAATAGATGGGGAAACAGTGGCTGACTTTATTTTTCTGGGCTCCAAAATCACTGCAAATGGTGACGCCAGCCATGAAATTAAAAAACACTCCTTGGGAGAAAAGTTATGACCAAACTAGACAGCATATTAAAATGCAGAGACATTACTTTGCCAACAAAAGTCTGTCCTAGTCAAGGCTATGGTTTTTCCAGTGGTCATGTATGGATGTGAGAGTTGGACTGTGAAGAAAGCTGAGTGCCGAAGAATTGATGCTTTTGAACTGTGGTGTTGGAGAAGACTCTTGAGAGTCCCTTGGACTGCAAGGAGATCCAACCAGTCCATCCTAAAGGAAATCAGTCCTGAATATTCATTGGAAAGACTGCTGCTGAAGCTGAAACTCCAATACTTTGGCCACCTGATGCAAAAAACTGACTCATTTGAAAAGACTCTGATGCTGGGAAAGACTGAAGGCAGGAGAAGAGGATAACAGCGGATGAGATGGTTGGATGGCATCACTGACTCAGCGGACATGAATTTGAATAAACTCCAGGAGTTGCTGATGGACAGGGAGGCCTGGCATGCTACAGTCCATGGGGTCGCAGAGTTGGACACGACCGAGTGACTGAACTGAACTGAACTGAAGACGGAAGGATTTGCGTAGCCGCAGTCTTTTACAGCGTCTCCCCTGGGGTCAGAGTGAAGAGAGCCTGAACGTGTAGCCCAAGGCAGAGACGGAGCCCAGGGTCCCTGCAAATGCAGTGGCCTCTGGGGTGGAGGAGCCCAAGGCTCTCAGGACTGGCCAGTTCCCGTCACCCTTCTGCCTCTGCTCCCAACAGTCACTAACCTGTGAGCAGCACCCACAGACTCTCTCATCCGTGTTACTCTTACTGTGCGTGCTCAGCCATATCCGACTCTTTGCAACCCTGTGGACTGTAGCCCACCAGGCTCCTCTGTCCATGGGTCCATGGGATTCTCCAGGAAAGAATACTGAGGTAGTTTGCCATTTCCTCCTCTAGGGGATCTTCCCAACCTGGGGATCCAGCGTGCATCTCCTGCATTGCAGGTAGATTCTTTACCTGCTGAGCCATCGGGAAAACCCGTCACTTCTTGATGGTACTGAATCTGAGTCACTGCTGTAGACACTTAAACAATCCTGAGGCATGGTGCTTCTCTCGACGGAATGCATGCATGTGTGCTAAGGCGCTTCAGTCGTGTCTGACTCTTGGTGACCCAATGCACTGTAGCCCACCAGGCTCCCCTGTCCATGGAATTCTCCAGGCAAGAATACTGACGTGTGTTGCCATACCCTCCTCCAGGAGATTTTCCCGATCCAGGGATTAAACCGGCATCTCGTATGTCTCCTGAATTGGCAGGCGGGTTGTTTACCACTGTTGCCACCTGGGAAGCCCCCTTAGATGGCAAGTGAAGGTGAAAGTTGCTCAGTTGCCTCTGACTGTGCGACCCCATGGACTGCAGTCTGCCAGGCTCCTCTGTCCGTGGGATTCTCTAGGCAAGAGTGCTGGAGTAGTCATTCCCTTCTCCAGGGGATCTTCCGAACCCAGGTCTCCCGCGTTGCAGGCAGAATCTTTACCATATGAGCTGCGAGGAAGCCCAAGAACACTGGAGTGGGTAGCCTTTCCCTTCTCCAGGGGATCCTCCTGACCCAGGGATCAAACCGGGGCCTCCCACACTGCAGGTGGATTTTTTTACCAGCTGGGTTGCCAGGGAGGCCCTTAGGTGGGATGTGTACACCTAACCGTGGCTTTGAGGAAAGCTGGTTACAGACTGCAGGAAAGGAGAGGGTCACCGGTCTGCGTACTTTGCGTTACTGACAGCTGCCTGGTGGATGCTGGCTCTCTCGCTTGCTGTGGGGTGCTCTAGGAAGGATTCTGGGTGCAGTTCCTAATAAGAGAAGAAAGTGCCAGAGCTCTCAAGGAACCAGGCACACGACTGAATATGGTGCCTCCTTCCTGAGCACACAGTCCTGCATCTGGCTTAGGAGAAGGAAAGACTTTCCAGGAAAAATAATCAGGCTCCCAGCTATCAGTACCAAGCGAGACACGGATTCCTCAGCATGAGCAGATTGGAAGGGGTGTCACCATGCTCACGCCGTCTAACTGGGTTGGTCCTGGGATGTGTGCGTGGGTGTGTATGCGTCCAGTTTCATGTCACTGGCTGACCCTGGCCGGGCTCTGGGTGATGGTTCCAACCACATGGCCTGTGGGTCCTGGAAGAGGGGGACTTCTGAGCCCCACAGCTACCCCAGAAGTGCAAGCAGCACTTTTTAGAATATGTCTGATCCTAGTGAAAAAAATACCATGCAAGTTCTTACAGTTTGTTAAAGTAATCAATTTGTTGACCTGTATTTCTCAATTAATACACATTGTATTTGGCAATTACTGCTGTCTGCAGGGGTAGAGAGGAAGAAGAAGCTATTTTGTCCCAGATGTTGTGAAAATGTTTCTCTTGTTAACACGGAGAACGTGAGGAGTTGTGGATCACTCCAATGCTGTGTTTATATTTATTTCCGTGTGTATGCGGGACAGACTGATTCTGAGGGTTTTTATTTCCCGCCTGTCCATACTAACCACTGAAATAAAACATTGCTTTGTTTTTTAAGTGATAGGATTTGGGAGTTCCCCTTGTATTTTTGTTTGGAGTTGTGGTTAGGTGATTTGCTTTTATATTTGCTGAATATCTTTAAATATCATGATCAGAACAGAAAAGAATGCTCGAGACAGCCCTAATGGTGGAATACTAGATTTTCTTATTCCGGTTACTTATGTCCAATCAACTCTACCTTCTAAAAATAAAATACATGGGACTGGAATTACATGAGAATTGAGGATGAACTGGTGTGAAAAAAAGGTATTTCAGCAGCGTGTGGAGTTATATTTGTGCAAGATTTTAATTGCTTAAAGGTCAACGGAAGTAACTCCTGGGGAACATGGTTTAAGTTGAAAGTGCTTTTGCGGGCCAGACCTTTAGTTCTTGTCCAGGTAGAAATGAGTCAGAATTTGGGGCTTTGCACATGCACTGGGGAATTTTCAGGTACAGTGCTGTCAAGAGAATTCTCCTTTTCTTCTCTTGCTGAATGTCTTGTTCTCAGAATTACTCCAAGTGGATCTCCCACCCAATCGACTGCAGCAGCCTACTGTCAGGAAGACAGTGTCCTCACTAGCTGTAAAGGGTGCAGCTCGGGAATGGCCAGGCGAAGAGGCGCGAGGGCAAGATAACGTGGGCAGTGGGTGCAGCCTCCTGCTCTCTGATCACCCTCTCAGCACCCCACCTGCCCCCTGCCCCCGACCTGGAAGCTTCTCAGGGTCCAGGCCTTTAAGGTTTTTGTAGCGGCTCACCACACAGGCATGATCGGTGAAATCATTGGCTATTTGTATATCCGCTCTCCCTTCCCCGCTCCCTGGAGGACATGGGTGGTGCTGAAAGTCCCAGCTCTCTAATCACACAGCTGGTTCATCTGACAGCCAGTCTCCATCAGGTGGCTGGGGGCTTGCCAGAAGTCAGCTCACTCACATAAACTCGGGTCTAGTCGAAAGGGGCTTGTTATCGTTAACAAAAAACACTTCTTTCACCTTTAATAGTAGCTCAGGAGCTATTTCGGGAGCAACTGCAACAGAAGACCAGATAAAGAAAAGATGCTCCTCCCCTTACTCTTATCACTTAGGAAATAACAGGCGTGTTTGGAGCTGCATGCCAGGAACCAGGGAGGAGAACCTGGAAGGGCTGGGAGGATACATCTTCCACTCAAGGTGGCTAAATGGTTTTGTTAAGTGGATCCAGTGTCATGTTAATTATCTAATTAAAGAAGCCACCAGAGGGTGCTGTGAACCAAGCAGGGGGCAGTGAAGCTGGGCGGGGGAGCCGGGAGGAAGTTGAGGAGTACCGGTCAGGTCCTCGCATGACTCACTCTCCCCTCTGCCTGCATCCTGGCTTCTTCCTGGCTTGTTTTTGAAAGACGTTCCCCTGGAATAATTTATTAGTCCGAACATGAATTTGCTTCACTGAATTTGTACTCATTGTGGACCTCATTGTGCCTCTGTTTGTTAATGACAGTGAGACCAGATGTATCTGTGTGTTTATAATCAGATGATCAACTCAGACATCTGGAGCAAAAGTCAGTGCCCAGCTAAGGACTGGGCTATTTAGGGAAGGAAAATAACTATTAATAACTTGATTTAAACCGTATTGTCTGACCTACGTCTGTCCAGTAAATATACCCTCAGAAATCTGCATGGAGTGAAATTTCATGTATAAAATTCTTTTTTGTCCCCCTTGCAGGATTTCTTTCAGAGGTCCTGGCTCACAGATGGTATTTCGGCCTCAAGTTAGCAGCGATAACAGTCCTTTACAGAAGCATCTGCTTTGTTGATGCCCTAGTGTTTGATTCTGCCACTTGCCTGACCTGTAGGAAGGCTTCCTTACATGGCTGAGTGCTGACCCCCGGGGATGCATGCAGGCAGCAACACATGTGAGACACGGGCAACGTCCCTTCACAATGGACTGGGTCACGAAACTTTCAAAAGGACTGAATGTTAATCCAGAAAAATCTCAGTGTGGTTATTGTTTTAAAAGTACCATGGCATGTGGCCGTGTCCTCCTTAGAATCAATCCTTTAAAACGCCCCTGTTTGGAAGATTTAATTGTTAGTCTTTAGTAGAGTCGGACAAAGTTTAAGTAAAATCAGACAACCCAAAGTGACTTTATTATCTAATCAGACAAAATGCCATTCATAAATGACCCTGGAGGGAATTCTGAAGTCTGTCCTAGATTAGGATATTGTATTAGACTTTTTTTTTTACTATAGTTGCTTTATACGATGTGTTCATTTCTGCTGTACAATGAAGTGAATCAACCAGAGGCTCACAGATATCCGCTCCTCCTTGAACCTCCCTCCTGGCTCCCATCTCACCCCTCTAATTTACCACAGAGCGTCAGACCACGCACCATGTGCAGGGCAGCGTGTCCCTGCTGTCTGTTTTACACATGGCAGTTACTGAGTATATGTGAGAGCCGCTCTGCCAGTCCGTCCCGCCCTCTGCTCCCCCGACTGTGCCCACAAGCCCATTCCCTGCATCTGCATCTCTGCCCCTGCCCTGCAGATAGGCGCATCAGTACCCTTTGTCTAGATTCCATGTATGAGGGTTAAAGAAACGAGGCTTGTTTTTCTCTTTCTGACTTATTTCACTCTGTTTGACAGACTCTGGGTTCACCCACATCACTACAGATGACCCAGTTTTGTCCCTTTTTCTGGCTGCGTAATATTCCACCGACTATGGGTACCCCGTGTTCTTTATCCTTTCATCTGGGCCGTAGAAAATAGGCGCCTAAGTTTGAAACATGCCAGTGCAGAGTCTATTCATGAAACTTGTAACCCACTGAGTATATTGTTAAATGATTGGCCTGGCTCTAATAGATCCACAGGTGAATGCATTCTATTAAAGTAGAAAGCAATTTTATCAATAACCGACCTCAGAGGAGAGATAAAGCACTTGAAGGACATGCATTGCACATACACCTTTCACCTTTGTGTTTACATTTTCCCTTTATATGTACTTTGATGTCAGAATCACTGTGTGTTCCTGCGTGCATGGAGGGGCCGCCCGGGAAGGGCCTGGCTGGTGGGGGAAGGAGCAGGAAGGAAAGGACAGGACCCTTGGAGGACTGCCCTTGGCGGGCACAGCCGGGGGGTTTCAGAAATACATCGTCGTTCAGTCTCTCAGTCGTTTCAGAAACATGTTAAAGAAGATAACTGTAAGGCCAGACTCCGGGGGCCCTGATGGGCCGCCCTCCTCTCCCTTCCACCGGTGGGGGAGGTCCCTAACGGAAGGAGCCTCCCAGATCCCGGGGACCAATGACAGCACACTTGGCCAGCTAAAGCCGTCCCACCCCAGCCACGTAGAAGGACCTGTCAGCCCGCGACGCCTCGGCCTGGCGACCTATCCGAACCCCCGTCCATCTAGCCTGACCATCCCTCGCAACGAACGTAAAAAACCACCCCAACACGGTCCAGGCGCGGACTTCCTCGACCTGCCTCGCTCGGGTCCTGGAACCCCACCCAGTAGCGCTTCGCCGTTAAAAACAGGCGTGAGACACTTTTTTGGTGTCCTGGTCTTTTACCTAATAATAACTTGAAGGAAAATCTGCTTAAGGGGAGATTTTCTTGGCAGACATCTGTCAGAGAGTGAGAACACTATTCCTGTGTGCTTTCTAAAGCAGGATGAAAGCCAGGAAAACAGTGGCCTTTGTGTTAATCAAGTGGGCTACCCTGCTGGTGACGAAATGCCCTCAGATCCCCGTTATGCTCCCGCGCTGCCCGTCCACGGCAGAGGCTGCTGCCCACAGCAAAGGCGGATTCTGTAAGTCTAATGGACTTGGCATGTCATCCTACTGATTCTGAAATGGTCCGTTAAGCTGGAAATCCTGAGTTGTTAATAAGGTGCGGGTGGCACGTGGACTTAATGTTTTTCAGAGTTTGAGATGAGCTGCGGTTACAGATCAGTTGCATGTCAGTGAAGGAGACGAGTGGCCTCCCTGATGGACACGTTCTAGGACGTTACAGAAGTTCCATCTGAGAACTCCAGTGCAACGAACACTTTTCCTTATCAGATGTCTAGCCAAGGGCTCCGGAAACAGCGGCAGAGGTCTCCTGATAGAGCTGGCTCTGTTTAGGCAGCCGTTGGCCAGTTGCCAAATGCTGCTTCCCACTTTACGCATGAGGACCTCAGCCCACTGGCCGCGCAGGGACCCCCTGCAGGGGTTTTTCTGATTTGTCTGGGTCCTTCCCCACCTGCACAGCTTCCTGCCCCCAAAGCTCTGTACAGAAGCCCTGCCTGCTGACTCCCACGTTCTCCCTTGTGATGGATTAATTTTGATTTCATGGTTATTATTAATATTGATACAGTATATTGTCTCTTTAATATCTGTCAATATTTAATATTCGACAATGCACTTCCCCTGAGCACCCTCCTTCTCCCCCAGTGCTGCTCCATTCATCCTGCCTGGGCCACTGTCCTTGGCTCCAGCAGGACTGCATGCTCACCACAGCTCTTTCAGCAGCCTCCTGCCCATCTTTCCATCCATCTGTGTGTCTGTCTGTCCTCCTTGGGGCCCTACCTGCTGCCTGTAGCATCTGTTCCGGTCCAGGGCCTCCCCAGACTCCTCATCTGGGCACCACTGCCTGCAGGGAAAGGGAACCGTGGGAGGAGGCAGTTCTGTGGTCTTCCCACCTCTGCTGGGTCTCCCCGTGCCTGCACTCCATTCCCCATCCCAGCCTCCTCCAGCCTGCACCACCCCACCCCCGCCCCCTGTGCCCTGCAGCTTCCACGCCTTCTAGAAGGGCTTTTCTTGTTCCATTTGATTTGTTTCTGTCTTCTTGTCCGCTCCTGCCCAGTGAGACAGCAAGGCTGAGTGAAGGAGGGAGCAGAGAGGCAGGGGAGGTCAGTGTTCTGAAAAGATCTGTGAGTTCATTGATCAGTGCACACCTGGTGAGGTCACCTTGGCAGCTGCACACTTGTTTTCAGGTTCCCTTCTGGTGTGATCTGGGACGAGTTACCTGCCCACCCAGCCAGATGTGTATAAGAGACAGATCCTAG
Organism: Oreotragus oreotragus; assembly: GCA_006410675.1. Classification (NCBI taxonomy): domain Eukaryota; kingdom Metazoa; phylum Chordata; class Mammalia; order Artiodactyla; family Bovidae; genus Oreotragus; species Oreotragus oreotragus. The sequence continues at coordinate 64,196 of SJYX01013974.1, read as the reverse complement.
ACCAGCTTTCCACCTAAGGGAGCTGNTGATTCTTTACCCCTAGTACCACCTGGGAAGCCCAAACGATCAATGAGGGGGGTATTAAAAAAATGGTGGTGTCCACACAACAGAATCCTACATACAACCAGCACAGGGGACCCTGAGCCACACCACATGAAACAGGCACCTTCCCAACCAGATGTGTATAAGAGACAGGTGACGTAGAGCAAATAAATAGCGCGTGGACTGCGTGTTTACCCTGCTCCAGGCTCTGTTGCAGAGCGGGTAAGAACTCACTGACCTCATGCCCACCTGCGGGCCAGGTACCCCTGTGAGCTCCAGTCAGAGGCGCAGGTGTGGGAGGTGGAGACCTGGCCCGAGCCGCGGGGGCGGGGCCGGGGCAGGCCGCCTGACTGTCTGGGCCCTGAGCCCTGGTTTGCTCCTGGGTGGCCCCGGGTTGTTGGGAGCAGATGGACTGTGAGCTGGGTGACGGGCCTGCTGCACGAGAGGCAGCCTCGGGTGTGCCGGCCGCATTGTTGAACAGTGACAGGTCTCCGGAAACGGAGCGTGTGAGATGTCCCTTTGCTGCACCTGGGGTGCTGGTTGTGGGGAGTTGGGCTTCCTGGGTGGTGCNGGCCCCGGGTTGTTGGGAGCAGATGGACTGTGAGCTGGGTGACGGGCCTGCTGCACGAGAGGCAGCCTCGGGTGTGCCGGCCGCATTGTTGAACAGTGACAGGTCTCCGGAAACGGAGCGTGTGAGATGTCCCTTTGCTGCACCTGGGGTGCTGGTTGTGGGGAGTTGGGCTTCCTGGGTGGTGCCAGTGGGAGGGAATCCGCCTGCAAGGCAGGAGACTTAAGAGACCACTCAAGAGTCCCTGAGTAGGGAGGATCCCCTGGAGGAGGAAATGGCAGCGCACTCCAGTGTTCTCGCCTGTAAATCCCTGTGGACAGAGGAGCCCGGCGGGCTGCAGTCTGTGGGGTCACAGAGTTGGACATGACTGAGCCCGGCGTCTGAGGAGTGGGCACGCACAGCCGTGGAGGCTGCGCCCATTCCTGTGGGGTGCTCGGCCTTATATCGCTGCACACGTGATGGGGGGCTCTCTGCTTTACCCAGAGCCCTCAGAGTCACGTGTCACTGCCATCTAAACACAGCTTCACGGAAACATCTAGGATGATGGTGGACCAGCGTCAGCCTCGCTGGGGCATAGCATCACCTGTCGGAGTCCCTCCGTGCTCATCTCTTTCTGGCATTCTCTGTGGTCCTCTCTCTTCATCGGCCTCAGGCCTTCTTGTATGTGGACAGGCTTCCTCTGGTTCTCAGGCACCCAGAGCCCTGTAGGTATCCACCCTCGGGGCCCATCTGCCTCAAGAGCAGCCCTGCTGGCCTCACAAGGCGAGGTGCTCCCCTTTCTCGCCTCTCTGCTTCTTGTCTGGAATTTCGGGGAAGCGAGCAGCCCTGATTGGCCTTATTAGGGCTCTGTGTGCCCCTGGGACCCACCAGCTGGGCTTGGGGCAGAGGGTCCAGGCTGTGAAGAGCAGCCCTGCTGGCCTCACAAGGCGAGGTGCTCCCCTTTCTCGCCTCTCTGCTTCTTGTCTGGAATTTCGGGGAAGCGAGCAGCCCTGATTGGCCTTATTAGGGCTCTGTGTGCCCCTGGGACCCACCAGCTGGGCTTGGGGCGGAGGGTCCAGGCTGTGTGGGCTCCCCGACCCCTAGGGGCATGTGAGCTGAGCAGATGGGTCTTCTGCACAGACAGAAAGTGCGGGTGGGCTCTCATTACGGGGTTGCTTCTGGTGGATCAACAGGTAATACATGTCACCCTGGGTCTTCACAGAAAGCTGTGCTTGGCTCAGGCAGCATCCTCCGTCTGCTCCTCATATTTTAAAGTGTCGTGAGTTTTGGAGCCTGGTCCCTGGGACGCCCGCCTGGCCGTGACCGCTCACTGCTGCTGACGCTTGTCTTTCGCTCTCCACGCACAGAGGACGACGTGGACTTGGAGGCACTGGTGAATGACATGGACGCGTCCCTGGAGAGCCTGTGCGCAGCCTCGGAGACGGCGCCCCTCCTGCACAACGGCCAGCACAGCCGCGGCCCGGCCCCCGGAGCCAGGGTCCTGCAGCCACAGGCGGCCCCGAGGCAGAGGGTGCAGCGGTCCCAGCCTGTGCGCATCCTCGCGGTCAGGTGGGCCCCCGCCTCCCCTCGGGGACCAGAGGGTGGGTGGTGGGGTCACTGCGCCACCACGCCTCCCCCCGGGGGTCAGAGGGTGGGTGGTGGGGTCACTGCACCACCCCGCCTCCCCTCACCCACCTCCCCTCGGGGACCAGAGGGTGGGTGGTGGGGTCACTGCGCCACCCGCCTCCCCCTAGGGGTCAGAGGGTGGGTGGTCGGGTTCACTGCGCCACCTGCCTCCCCCTGGGGGTCAGAGGGTGCGTGGTACGGCCATGGTGCCGGGCTCTGCTTGGCAGACCCCTTCTTTCCCTCCGTCCAGCAGGGCCGCTGGGGCTTGGACCTGGTACCCAGTTCAGTTCAGATCAGTTTTATGTGCACCGGCGCTCTGCCAGGTCAGTGGGGTGTGTAGAAACACCGTCCAAGGACATCATTGTGTTGGTCGCGCAGTCACACCCAACTCTTCGCCATCCCATGGACTATCACCCGTCAGGCTCCTCTGTCCGTGGGATTCTCCAGGTTAGAACACTGGAGCAGGCTGCCACTTCCTTCTCCAGGGGATCTTCCCCACCCAGGACTCGAACGCAGACCTGCGTTGCAGGCAGATTCTTTTCCGGCCGAGTCACTAGGGAAGCCCAGAGGGAGTGAACAGCCAAGTAGTCCCTGGAGGGCTCTCAGACCTCACTGCCCTGCACAGGGCCAGGGGGCAGAGACGCGCAGCCTGACCACATTTCCCAGGGGCTGACGTGGAGAGGCCCAGCCTTCACGGAAAGGACCCTGGGGAGTGGAGGAGGCCTCCCTGGAGGAGGCTGTTTTCCTGAAAGGTTTCACTTTCATCTCAGGTTCAAAGGATTTGTTAACAAAATAAGCCACTTGTGATATACATAAATACTACCAGTATTTATTAAACAATTATCTAGCTTACTTTCAGTACACTGGCATTAAAAGAGAGACAGAGCAGAGAATACATCACCAGATTGGGTTTTGACCAATGTCCAGACTTAAACAGCGCTGGGAAATCCCATGTCACAGCACATCTGGAGTCCCAGCTGGGGAAAGGTCCCAGGCAGCACGTCTGCTCCCTGGGTGAGACGTCAGAGATTGCAGTGTGGGGTTCCGAACCACTTATAACCCCAGGCTGGACTCAAACTGATATTATCATCAATCTGGGAGCACATCGCACCTTGCTTTCTTGCCAATGCCGTTTGTTTTGTTGTGTAAAACTTGGAATGTAGTGAAGTCTGGGGCTTGGTTGGCCAGGAGCCCACCCCACGCCCCCGCCAGGGGCTCAACAATCTCAAGATTCCTCCCCTACCTTCTCCATGGTGCTGCAGGTCTGCAGCTCACAGCAGGCCGTCACTCCCAGCCACTCCCAGTCGGGCAGTGTCCAGGCAGTGTCTAATTTCCCTAACAGAGGCAGACTTCTGAACTGGGTGTTGAAGGGGAAGTAGGAACTGAGGGATGGAGGCAGAGACTTCCTGAGCGAGAGAGATGATCCCTGGTGTCTAAAGTGGCCCAGCCCCTCCTTTTTTGTGACTGAGTAATATTCCACCACGTGTGTATACCATAATGTTTGTGTCTGCTTGCTCCTCCATCACTGGACAACATCAGTAAATAGGACCCACAAAGAAGGACAATTACTATGTGATTCTACTTCCACGAGAAACCCGAGAGCCCCAGGAGTGAGGACGCAGGTAGTGGAGAGGGCTGCCAGAGGCTGGGGTGAAGACGGGAGATCCAGAGGGGCAGCCTGACACGTGGACGAGGCCCGCAGACGTGCTGTGCAGAGCCAGCTGAGTTAGCAGTGAGGGGTTCGGGTCCTGTGTGATGTGTTCGCATCACACACGTGCACACAAGGTGATGATGATAAACAAGTGAAGAGGGTGGACGTGAACGTCCGGAGGCGGTGGCCAGACCACGGCGACAGGTCACGGCAAGTCCTTCTCTCTAAACTCGTCTAGTGGTACACATTGAATACACGCGGCTTCAAGCGTCCGTCAGACCTCAGAGGTGGGTTAGAAGAGAGATCCCGACAGGTGGGGTGAGATCCAGAGCCTGCAGGAGCTGCTCCCAGGGCAGAGGTGGGGAAAGGCGAGTGAGGCTGGACTTGGGTTAACTGGCAGCTCATTGCGGCAGCCTCGGTTCATGGGGGTGGATTCGGAAGCTGTTTCAGCGACCAGCCGGAGTGGAGCTGTCCTGACCAGGGATGGTGGAGGACGTGGAAGAGATCTGTCAGCTCCAGTTTGGAGAGGGTGGGGGCAGAGTGTCAGGGCACTTCAGCTCTGTTTCTCCCTGGGAGGGGGAAACCTCGGGGTTGTGAAATGGGGGTGATGGAAGGCCTTCCGGGCGGAGATTTCTGTGCAACCCAGCAAACAAGCTCTCTGTGACCCCCAGCCAGGCCCTGCCGGCTCTGGTGGGTTTTCAGGTGGGGGTAGGTAGGGAAGGGGTGACTCTGTGAGCCCCAGCCAGGCCCTGCCGGCTCTGGTGGGTTTTCAGGTGGGGAAAGGTAGGGAAGGGGTGACGCCTGCTGCCTCTCTGGGCTTCTAGGGGGAGGCGTGCGGTGTGCTGTGTCTTAGGCATCTGTTGGCTGGCGCATCTTCTGGGTCTCCTTTCCTTTCCCTTTGGGGAGGGAGCTTTTCCTCTGCTTCCAGAAACTTCTGTGAGCCTTCTTTCCAGCCCAAGATTCTAAGTCTTCTACAGCCAGATGACTCTTTTGCCCAGGGCAGCCAAGTCTGTCTGGAGAAGGGGACCAGAGTAAATACAGAGCTGTCTGCAGCGGGGCACAGCAGCCTGGGTGGCCTGGGGTCACTTTCTTCTCGGCTTCCTGTGCTTTGTCACATCCATCCTTCCAGCAGATGGACCACTTTGCTCGCGTTCTGAGCTCCTGGTGAGCTCAGTCTCGGGGGAGACAGTCTTTCCTCCTCCGAGCTTCTCTGGGTCTGGAGGGTGTCAGCCCCCCACATGTGGTGGCCTCGGGGAGGCCCAGCGGGATGGAACAGCAGCTGTGGTGATGGTGCCCGAGGCTGGACCGGGACAGGGCAGCCGCGGTGCGGGAGGCCGGACCGGGACAGGGCAGGCGCGGTGCGGGAGGCCGGACCGGGACAGGGCAGCCGCGGTGCGGGAGGCCGGACCGGGACAGGGCAGCCGCGGTGCGGGAGGCTGGACCGGGACAGGGCAGCCGCGGTGCAGGAAGGCCTGCTTTCCTGCCAGCGAGTTGCCCAGGACCCTTGCCTGGGATCCTGGCTGTGCTTATCCCTCCGCCCTGGGGGCTGCGGCTTCTGAGTCCCATGGGACGGATGGGCTCAGGTTAGGAGGTATGCCCGCTGCTGGAGAGTGGACCCTGGCTCCGGGCCAGCCTTTTCTCTGGTGATCCTTCTCTTACTTGCAGTCCTGTCGTTCCTAACGGGCAGGCGCCTTGTTAAAGATCAGGTGACCAGTCGGTATAGGATGCCCAGAGGCTCGTTTTGTGAACGGGTCTGCTGAGGACTTCCTGTGCTCATGAGCACCTCCCCTGTGCTAAACCCCTCCTGTGTATGAGCAGCTAATGCAGCGGCCCCCACAGCCTCACCGAGGGGGTGGTGTGGCGGCTTCTCATCCCCAGGTAAGGAAACTGAGGCGCCGGGAGCAGTGACTTGGCTCACACCTGGTGAGTGGACGCAGACCCAGGTGAGGGCTTGAGGAAAAGTCCACCAGCTCCTGGATTTGGAGGGGTGGGGGCCAGAGCGTCGGGGGCAGCTCAGCTCCGTCTCTGCCTGGGGAGGGGAGAGTGGGGGGCGGGGGTGATGAGACTGGCACGCTGCTGGAGAGGGCTCGGGGAGGCAGGTGCTGAGCAGCAGCTGGAGGCAGTGAGGGGCGACGGTTGGAGGAGGACGAGGGACTGCAGTGAGGGGGGGCCGGGGGCGTGTCCTCACCTGGACAGGTGGACAGGCGAGGCCCCACCCTTCCTCCCGTGCCTGACCTCGCCCCCTGCGTCTCAGCTTCACTGATGCGGCTAGTCAGAGAGGGATGGATCCCGTGGCCACAGGCCTCTGGAATGCGATTCTTTTCAGTTATGTCTAATGTCACTTAGCTTTTTGCTTTGAGTGATGCTTGTGAACTATTAGAAAGGAAACAGGGGACTTCTTAGAAAAGAATAATTTGTTAAGGTAAAATGCACGTTGCGTAGACTGAATCACCACATAGTACATGTTCGGTGGCAGGTAGGGCACGCCCACCCCAGTCTAATTCCCATCTAATGTCACTTAGCTTTTTGCTTTGAGTGATGCTTGTGAACTATTAGAAAGGAAACAGGGGACTTCTTAAAAAAGAATAATTTGTTAAGGTGAAATGCACGTTGCGTAGACTGAATCACCACATAGTACATGTTCGGTGGCAGGTAGGGCACGCCCACCCCAGTCTAATTCCCAAGCATCTCCCTCCAAGACCCTCCCAAAGCTCCCTGGCACGTGGCCTCATTCTTATAGGAAGGGTGTTCATCTGTTCTATCTATCTGCTGAACTTTTTCATCTTGCAAATCTGAAACCCTGTCCTCACTAGAGGCTGACTCCCCGCCCTGTCCCCAGCCCCCACCCTCCACCCCCTTTCTGAGTGTGCCCGTTTTGGGTGGTTCATTGCAGTGCAGGCCTGCGGGGTCAGTCTTTTGCACCGGGCTTACTCAGCAGGGTGTCCCCACGGGCCGCCTGGAGCGAGCCTGTGGCAGAAGCCCCTTCCTGTGGCACACTGATGCCACATCTTGGCATCTGCTCACGATGACTCCCACCTGCAGATGGTGGCGAGCTGTGCAGGGTGTGGTGTGGGTTCAGGTGTCCAGACACCCTTCTGAGCCCCTCCCGCGGGTTTCTGGGCAGATCCCCCAATGTGGGCTGCAGAGTCCCGACGTGGCAGCTTCTGACGGGCGTCATCTCTCCCCGCAGGCGCCTGCAGGAGGAAGACCCCCACTTGAGGACCTCGTCGCTGCCAGCCATTCCCAACCCCTTCCCCGAGCTCTGCGGCCCCGGGAGCCCCCCTGCGCTCACACCCGGCTCCTTACCTCCTGGCCCGGCTGCTGCGAAGCAGGTGAGCCCAGCCTTGGTTGGAGCCCCAGGCCGCTCGTGGATGGAGTGAGGACGCTCGAGCTGGCCCGTGGCCTAGGGAGGAAGGAGGGGTTTCTTCACTCTTCATTCTTCTCCTGGGGCTCCCACAATTGTCGCCTGGCAAGGCTTTTCAAGATGCTGCTTAGGTCTGGGAGGTTTTAGAAACCACATTTAGGACATTTTAGACGTTTATATGTTATACAAAGACTCCCATAAAAATGATAAATAATACTAGGCATTTGGTGCAGAAAGATGAATTTCATTCTTTGAAAAAAAAAAATGTCACCACTGTCGTCTTCGTCTGGATGAATGAGGCATTAAACCTGGGCTCTCCCAGATACCTGGGCTGGACGGTAGTTGAAGAGTTTGTAACATTCCTGACTTTGAGTAGGATCTGCTCAAGGCGGAGGGATTTCAACTTGACCCAGAAAGTGACAGCCACCTTTTAAACCAGCAGTTTCTGCCTTAAAGTGAGACTGGGAGGTGCCTATTTTATAGACGTCATCCCCCAGGGAGGACGCAGGCTGAGCTTCAGTAAGTCAAGGTCAAAGCACCAGTCATCAGCTTGTCGGAGGGATGGGCCGGCAGCTCCGCCCTCCCGGTTGGCAGGGCCTGGGCCCATGTGGCTGGCAGGCTTGGGAGGGAGGCCAGCGATGCCCTCTCTCCCACGGGCTGTGCAGGGTGTCCTCAGTCATGTCCACCTCTTTCTGAGTCCGTGGACTGCATTCCCCCAGGCACCTCTGTCCATGGGATTTGCCAGTCAAGAATACTAGAGCAGCTTGCCGCTTCCTCCTCTAGGGGTTCTTCCTGACCCAGGGATCGAACCTAGATCTCTTGTGCCCCCTGCATTGGCAGGTGGCTTCTTTACCACTGTGCCACCTGGGAAGCCCCACATTTGGTGCAGAAAGATGAATTTCATTCTTTGAAAAAAAAAAATGTCACCACTGTCGTCTTCGTCTGGATGAATGAGGCATTAAACCTGGGCTCTCCCAGATACCTGGGCTGGACGGTAGTTGAAGAGTTTGTAACATTCCTGACTTTGAGTAGGATCTGCTCAAGGCGGAGGGATTTCAACTTGACCCAGAAAGTGACAGCCACCTTTTAAACCAGCAGTTTCTGCCTTAAAGTGAGACTGGGAGGTGCCTATTTTATAGACGTCATCCCCCAGGGAGGACGCAGGCTGAGCTTCAGTAAGTCAAGGTCAAAGCACCAGTCATCAGCTTGTCGGAGGGATGGGCCGGCAGCTCCGCCCTCCCGGTTGGCAGGGCCTGGGCCCGTGTGGCTGGCAGGCTTGGGAGGGAGGCCAGCGATGCCCTCTCTCCCACGGGCTGTGCAGGGTGTCCTCAGTCATGTCCACCTCTTTCTGAGTCCGTGGACTGCATTCCCCCAGGCACCCCTGTCCATGGGATTTGCCAGTCAAGAATACTAGAGCAGCTTGCCGCTTCCTCCTCTAGGGGTTCTTCCTGACCCAGGGATCGAACCTAGATCTCTTGTGCCCCCTGCATTGGCAGGTGGCTTCTTCACCACTGTGCCACCTGGGAAGCCCCGTGATACTCTGCGCGTGGTATAATAATAACAATAATGACAGTAACAACAGTAATAACGACAACAGTGAAGATGACGGCAGGGCCTGACGTTCACTGAGGAAGGTCTCTGTACCAAGTACTATTCTCGATCGTTTATATTATTTATGTGCAATAAATACTTTTACTCCTCAGAACAAGCCTAAGAATTAGGTGCAAATGGCAGCTATGTATTGCATCTGGGAAACTGAGGCCAAGCTGTGAGGGGTGGAGGTGGGGGCCCCCACTGTGGGTGGAGGAGGTGTGGGGGCCCACTGTGGATGGGGAGCTGAGGGGCAGTGTGGGTGGGGGAGCTGGGGGTGCCCAGTGTGGATGGGGAGCTGAGGGGCAGACCCCCCTTTGGGACCAGCAACCAGGAAGGAAGGACCACACTTAGCCCTACTTGTAGAGACTTGGTGTTCTTCCTTGTTGTCTAACTGGCTCAAGGGGATGTCTCTTTGCCACAGTGCGTCCTGACTTCTGATCTCCTGAAGCATGTGTTTTGTTGGTGCTACTGGCGTTGATGCCTCGCAGTCTCAAGCACCCTCACCAGCTCAGTGTCAGGCTGTGATGGCAGTGGGGAGCCTCCTTTGCCACCTACCTGAGAGCAGGAGAAACCTCCCGTGCCCTCTCTTCCTGCTGAGTCGGAGGAAACGGGGGTCAGCAACCAGTCAGAGCTCTGAAGTGATTTAAAGATGGATGCAGCGCCCCGGATGCAGGAGACTCACCTATTCACTGGAAGAAGGCGGTCAAGAGGGAAAGAGGAAGCTGTCGGAAGGAGCTGGGTGCAGGGGGCGTTGGACGCCTCTCTCTGGTCACTAGACAAAGCGGGTGGAAGGAGTGACACATTCGAGCAGCCACTTGAAAGGAAGACACCTTCTAGCCCCGGTCGCTGCAGCCAGAGGACCTGGAACGTGGTACTGGCCCCAGGTGGCGGGACCAGACGTGGGGAAGACAGGAGTGGGGAAGGCATCTGGGGCCCACAGGACGGTCTGCCAGCCACATTTGCAGGCCTGCGTTTGCCCTTGTGGGGAGTGGGCAGCCACGGAGTCCCGGCAGCCCTGCCTCTCTGGGCTGTGTGGGTGCAGCTCTTCCCGTCGGCCCCAGAGACAGACCCAGTCCTTGTCTTTCACCCTGGGGTGAGGATGGCGGGTGCCGTTTCTAAGAAGCACTTCCTGAAAAGGTGCAACTGCAAAGGTGCTGAGTCAGGATGAGTGGACCCCTGGAGGGGACCCATGGAGTGGCAGAGGCTGAATTAGATCCTCCGAGGGTCACTTGTGTGTCTGTGGTGGGATCGCTGGAAAGCGTGAGAATCCCTTCCCTCCCATCTGAGACAGATAAGCGAGGCAGCCAGTCAACCAAGTGATACTGACAGGTGGTCCCATGTAGGTCCTACAATCCCACCGGGAAGGCTGGGGTTTTTAGCATCTGTTTCATGGCAGTTGCTGTACACTGAATTGTCACAGCGCCACTCCACACGGCAAGGACTGTTTCCGTAGTGGGCAACCCCAGCCCGCCAGCTGCAGTAGCATGGCCAGACGCGGTGGCAGGATGTGAGCTTGGCTTGGCTGAGTCTGTCACCCCTCGGGTCCTCTCCGCCCCTTGCAAGCCCTGGCGCCGCACCCTCTGGGCTTGGAGGAGACCCCCAACTGACAGGCCTCCTGCGAGGGCCTAAGGAACCTCCTGCGAAATCTCAACCACTAGTGTTTCTCTGGACTATAAATATCTTTTTAAATATTAATTCTTTCAACTTGAGATCGTTTATGACAGCATTGAACATCTCTTGGTATCTGTAGCTGTCAGAAGTACGGGAACAGTGGGCACTTAAATTATCTGTCATGGGAAAAAATGCCCATACTTTTACCAAAAATCTTTAAGTGTGTGCCTTGCCCAGTATGGGTGTTTGTGATTGGGTCCTGCTGCAGAATGAGGGGCCAGGACAGCAGAGCAGACAGCTGCTGGGGTCTGCTCATAGACAGGCTCAGAAAGGGCGGCCTGTTTTGCTGGATCAAGAAGTGAGTTCCCTTGGCAAACAAATCTGCTGATTCTTGCTGTTGCTGTGACTTGAAATTTCTTTAGAAAAAAAAGGTAAAGAATCAGAAAGTGATCTTTTGGCCTGATTACCCTCCCTGATGGCTCTGTCATAAATGCATGTAATTAAACACCCTCACAGTTCATCCCGTGCAGAAACTGCCACGTGCCTGGAACGTGAACACCTGTGCTTTCGTAAAAGCCTGTGGACATTCACGGAGGGAACTTTGGTTCCATTCTGTGGTCTTTAAATGTGTCTCTTTTTTGCAGTTTAGAGTGTTTTATGAAGCCACAAGGTTGAAAAGTACCTGTCAGAGTTTTCTGTCTTGGTGTGAAGGGGTTCCATGCTTGGGCAAAGTCTCTTCCCCCTGCTGGGGCAGGACCGGGTCCGTGCCTTTCCACGATCATGAAGGACTCTCAGCAGAGCCTTCCATACTCAGGTCCGCCTGCTGGCCGTGGCCTTTCTTGTCTCTGCGTCTCTCCTGGCCAGTCTGCCCACGCCTTGGCCTGCTGAGCACCCCTTCCTGAGCAGCCTGGTGCCTGCCTGGAGTCTGCCCTTCTCCTTCCCACCATAGCTGTTTCATTCCTTTCTGGGGCTCTCGTTTCCTTCTCTTAACAAGCATGAGGGAAAAGCAATTTGAGTCATAAAAAACTGTTTTTTAAAAAATTACAAGAACCACTGGAGGAAACCAAGGGGAGGCGTTTTGAGTGTCTCCAGAGAGAGAGTTCAGTAAACATCCGCCTGCACCCCGCCTGTCACTGCTGTGCAGCCAAGTCTCTGCGTTTCTAGGAAAAAAGAAGACAGATGTGACCTCGTTGGGAAAGATTCTGAGCGGACAGCCTCCACTGGTAAATGTTATTTTAGAACCGAACTCCAATGATGAACGCGGTTTACTTTCCCTTGCCCCAGCCCAGCTTCCTCGTTGTAATCCCACGTGGAGTTGCTTGGGAATCAAAGCGGCAGTGTCTCACCGCCCTGTTTCTAGAACCCTGGGGTCTCGGGGTTCATTTGTATCAGGAAACGCTGCACAGGTCCAGATGTCAGTGTCCTGTGTGACAGGCCACAGGAAGGGCAGGTGGAGACAGCTGGCCTGTGGTGGGGACGCCAGCCTCTCCAGACGGCGGCAGTGCCGTTGCGACCGGACCTCAGTGTTAGGACCACTGGCTGTGTGCAGACCGTGGCCAGTGACAGTGGCAGACGGCACCATCTCCACTGCGCCCCTTGGACCCCTGTGTTTTATCTGGTTCTAGACAAAGCTGATCTAATTGTGTATATGTTTATATTTGTTTAGACTTTCCTTGTGGCTCAGATGGTAAAGAATCTGCCTGTAATGCAGGAGACCCAGCTTTGATCCCTGAGTCAGGAAGATCCCCTGGAGGATGGAATGGCAACCCACTCCAGTATTCTTGCCTGGAGAATTCCGCAGACAGAGGAACCTGGCGGGCTACAGTCCGTGGGGTCACAGAGAGTCAGACATGCCTGGGCAACTACACCGCCACTTGCACTTTATAATTACTATCCCGCAAATGTTTTGTGCGTCTCTTCCGTGATCTGTGCAAAAAGCGCTTTTAATAGCTGAAAGTTGTTAAGGAGTGTGTTTGGGGGCTGCACTCAGACCTGGGCAGGGGCTGGATATTTGCGTGGTTTCCAGTTAGTTGGCTGCCCTATGGGTGATGCTTCCCTGAGTGATGTGATGTAACATTTGTCACTCTGATTCTTCCCCAGAAGCCAGGTTTCTAGCCCAAGCCCGTGGTGTTCTGCGGCTCCGGCCGCGTGTTGCTGCATGTTTGAGAGGGCCTTTGTTCCGGTCAGGGCAGGGTGAGCTTCGTAATTTCTCAGCCCTGACTCCACACCAGGTCGTTGCTGGTGTTCTGTCTGTGAGCGTCCCCGAGCTGGGTGGTCTCCCTGCCCAGGTGGGCAGCTGCTGGCTGCAGGGACTGTAGGGCCAGGACTGTGGTGGGCACAGAGGAGCCAGCTGGTCCCGCCTGGCCCGTCCCTGTGGTTGAACACACCGTCTCTTGGTCTTCAGACCCCACGGCTGCCCTAGCGAGGCTCTGGCCGTTCCGAGGCTTTTTCTAGGCACGTAGCGGTGTGAGGCCTTGCAGTGCCCACAGAGCAGAGGTGGAGGAGGAGATTCTGGCCCGTTCGATGTGAGGAACGTTCCGTGTGTGGTCCTGGGGGAACCACTGCATGGATGTAGGTGTGGAGAGCAGCGTCCAGTGGCCACATCTTGACTTGGGCCCAGGTTCAGGCTGCCCATCTCCTGCAGGTCTGCAGCCCAGCGCCCCTCAAGCCTCCCCCACGTGGTCTCCAGTCTGGGAAGATGACCGGGAGGGAGCACCCCATGACAGTGACCAATAGGGCTTTGGGAATGCATCCCCAGAGGGCCCCCCTGGCAGCTGACTGCGGCCTGCCCTCATCTGGCACGGGTCCAACCAGGAAATCCTGCCTCCACCGCTGCTTCCATCTCATGGACCCACTCCCCAGGGTGATTTGGCAGGCTTCCTCACAGCTGGGCACTGCCACAGCCTGTGAGAGATAAGTGCCCGGAGTCACCAGTGGGTAGACATGGGACTTTCCAGCTGCAGGAAAGGCACCAGCCAGTGAAGCAGCTGGGACCGGAGGATGAGGAAACGGTAGCTGGGTTGAAGGCAGAGGACGTTCCAGAAAGAGGGAGGGAAGGCGATCAGGAGGGACACGGGGCAGGATTGGGGGTCCTGGAGGTCTGCCAGGGATCCATCTCTTCGGAGCAGACTGTACCGAGTGTCTCAAGAGATGCAAGGCAGATTTTTTTTTTTTTTAATTGAAGTATAACCGATTCACAATGTTGTATCATCGTCTGCTGAACAACAAAGTGATTCAGGTATATACGTGTATATACATTCTTCTGCATCTTCTTTTCCATGACAGTGTATCACAGGAAGCTGCATATAGTTCCTGGGCTAGACTACAGGACCTTGGGATTAGCAGACGTTGTTGTTTATCCATGTTATCTACATTGGGTTGGCCAGAAAGTTTGTTCAGATTTTTTTACAGCAAACCCCAGATGACCGTTTTGACCAACCCAGTACCAGTTTGCATCTGCTGACCCCAATCCCCACTCCATCCTGTCCCCAGCCCCCTTCCCCTTGGAAAAGTCTGCATGTTGCATTTCATGCACAGGATGGCAGATGTGGGGACAGCCCAGCAGGATGAGGACACAGCAGGAGCTGAGGTCGGGGGACTGGATGGGTTTGTGCAGAGCAACAGCGCATGGTGACTTCTTGCCTTTCTGTAGCTTTCTTGTCTCCATGATAACTTGCAGCTCTGCTTCACTCCTTTAAAAATATGTCCAACCCTGGCCTTGGGTGTTAGCGCCTAAATTCCATTCTGTACTCAGCAAGCAAGGCCGTACAGGAGATGCTTGATGGATGCAGGGGGTCCTGTCATGGGGACCCAGGAGCTGCTCGAAGGGCAAAGGCAAGGGAGTAACTCAGGACCGTGGAGAGGGCAGCAGGTGCCACCTTACCGACCACGGGTTCCCAGGTGACGTCACCAGGAACAGCCAGAGGGCCAGAGGGGGTGTCCCGAGAAAGACAGAGTCCACTTCTGTGGGGCCAGAGACTCCAACCAGGACCCAGGACCTTCCAGCAAATGCCAGGCTCCTCCATGGTGTTGAGGTCCTAGAAGACCCCAGGAAACAAGAGGTCGGGGACAAGCAAATCTGAGGAGACGTCCAGCTGATGGAGACCAAGGAGACACTGGGCAGCTGAAGGTGGCCAGTGGGCCCAGAGGGGATCCTAAATTCAAAGATTGCCTTTTGGGGACGTCCCCAGTGGTCCAGCTCATGAGCTGGACTTTGGGCTCGCGATGCAGGGGGCCCAGTTTCGATCCCTGGTCAGGGAACTGGATGCCATGTGCTACGACTGAGGTCACACGCCGCAACTGAGAGTCTGCGTGCCCCAACAAGACCGAAGACCTCGCGGGCTACAGCGAGACCCGGCGCTGCCAGACACACACACACAGACACACACGCACATGTTCTTAGGAGTTGCCTTTTCCAAAAAGGACACAACTCGGACACTGGCTAAATTTGACTAGGTATGCAGACAGCTGATGGTAATGTATGGATGTGATTTCCTGATTTCAGTCCTTGAACTGTGGTTAGAGTTGCTGTTTTTAGGAAGTATACATCAAGTTGTCCCGGGCCGAAGGGCCAGCTCTCTACAGCTCACTGTCCTAGGCAGGCAGGGTCAGAGGGTGAGAAGATGATAAAGCCAGCGGGACTACGGGGGAACCTGCTGCTGCTGCTGGTTAGTTGCTGAGTTGTAATCGACTCTTTTAAGACCCTATGGGCTGTAACCCCTCTGTCCGTGGGGTTTCCCAAGCAGGAATGCTGGAGTGGGTTGCCATTTGCTCCTCCAGGGGATCTTCCTGACCCAGGGATCGAACCCACGTCTTCTCTACTGGCAGGTTGATTCTTTACCATTGACCCACCTGAGAAGCACATAAACCTAGAAGGAAAATATGTAGAAAAGTCACTGTACTAGGTTTCACACATTTTCTGTTAGCCTGAAATGTTCTCAAGATAAAATGCTGAACAAAGAAAAGCAAGGTGAAAAACCCAGATATGCCTCTTCTGTGCACAGATTTATGCAGGGTGCTTTTCCCCAAGAGGAGCAACATCCTAGAAAATGTAACAGGAGTCCATCGCGTTCAGTCACAGGCAGTGCAAGTCCACGGGAGACAAATGCGCGGACCCTCCAGCCCTCCTGCCCCAACCAGTGACCCCGAGGGCTGAGGTGGCCGCCCCCGGCTGGTTCTCTGCAGCGTCCGAATCAGAGCGTTCAAACTGGTGCTGCTGGCAAAGGGAGACATGGCTGTGTCCTGGGAGAGCATCCGCGAGAACACGCTGGTCTCTGTGTCCTGGGAGAGCATCCGCGAGAACACGCTGGTCCCTGTGTCCTGGGAGAGCATCCGCGAGAACACGCTGGTCCCTCTTTCCCTTCCTCTCACAGGGAACGGAGTAGCCACAGTCCTGTTGGCGTAGCAGGATGTGCTGAGTGGGTCTGTCTCTACCATGGTCAGCCTCGATGCCAGTTCATATAAACTGCAATCAAGGGAAAGAAATTCCTGCAGCGTTAGTGTCGGAGCCTCAAACTGTGAAGGCTTCTCAAGTAAAGAAAATGCGCAGGACCATAAGTAAAACACTGCGTTTCCTCCAAGGCCGTGCCAGCCCCGGAGGGATGCTGCTGGCTGGTCTCCTTGGCAGTCTGTAGGATGTCCAGAACCCACCGGAGGAAGGTCTTGTCACCAAATCCGTGCCGCTCGAAGCCTGACTTTAGAGGCCCCTTTTGGCCTTTGTGATTGGTCTGCGTGGGTTCTTTGTGCAGGTGTCTGGAGGTTTGATAAGCGGGCTCTGTAGACAGTAGTGGCACCTTTTCCTGACTTGTTGCTGCTCCAGCTGGGTGGTCAGTGTTTTTTCTTTTTCTTTTGGGGGGTGTTGGCCCAGGTGAGGACTTCAGAGAGCAGACAGCACCCTTCCTGCTCAGGGCTTTTCTGTCCGGAAACCCGTGAGCCGCCACGCAAAGCTGAAGCTGTTGTCACGAGGAGATCCCTTCTTTGATGGAAGAGAGGCTTTGTGTCTGAAATCTCAGCAGGTTCTGAGGGGACCTGGTTTGCATGCCACAGGATGTTCATTGGTGCCCGTGTGGCCCTCGCAGACACGGTTCCTGGCCAGAGGTCAGCAGCGAGGTGACCCTGGCCCGCGGCCGTGTGGTACAGGCTCCGACCTCCTGCTGTGGCACCTCTCCAGTCCTGCCCAGGTCTCCTCTGGGGGCACGCACTGGTGCCCAGGGCACGGCTGGCGAGGAAAGGGCGAGCCACGGTGGCTCCAGCCTGCTGCCGGGACCCGGAAGGATGCTGCCCAGGAGCCGGCCTGGCCTCCCAGCCGGCCTGTCTCGGGGGAGCTGCCAGAAGAGAGGTTAAGGAGGACCCGTGATCTGTGCTCAGCAGATACTTATTAGTAACCGGGTACCAAGCAGGGAAAGAAAATCTTCACTTTATTCCACGCACGCTGTTGTACGTACCAAGAACGTCATGAGCCTATGACGTGTGAGATGATGAAAGTGAACTGTGTTAGTGAAGGAAAGGATACGGGCCCTTCAAGAATCAAAGGAGCGTCTAGTGCTAATAATTCCAAGTCATACGCTAACTCAGGTGTCCTCAGCCAGAGTAAGAAGCAAAGACAGTGTTGGGAATGCACAAGAAAAACCATTCTGGTAGAAAGACCTGCAGGGTGTAAAGAAGGCCTGTTCGGTGTCAGTTCTCACTGGTGCCGTGCTGCGGCGACTCCTGGTTATTTTTAGGGGGGTTTGGTCAGAAGCAGTGGAAGTCTCCAAGCCCATCTCATCCTGCTGGGGGGGTCTTGGGGCTCGGATGAGCATGACTTGCTCTGGATCTCGGGTGAGACTGTTCTGTCTCCCCTGAGAGCCCAGGGTGCTTGTTCCAGCTGTTAGGAGCAGCTGGGTCTGTGGCCCCAACCCCCTGAAGGCCCTTCATTCCTTATTCTCTGTATCCACCTTCTCTGGAGCAATTTAGAATTCCCCTAATAAAGACAGGCAGCTCGTATGACACTGAGCACAGTAGGCGACTGTCACAGAGACCAGAACAGATGCCCTCCTGCTGTGGCAGAGACCCTGGTGGCATCGTGGAGGCCTGCTGCCCAGTGGGCCAGGCCTCAGGGACCCTAAGGATGTCTGCAGAGCTCCCAGCTGTGTGCTGCTGTTCTCTCTTTATCCTGGATACCAGTCTATCTACTTTTATGGGTGGAGTGCTTGTTTTAATTTAGTTTTATATTGTCTGGGTCACTGAATCAGCCCAATATGCAACCAGGAGCACACATCAGATTCATAAACTTGAAATCCAAACTGCTACCTAAAGACTCCAGAATAGGCAGGTCCCTTCCCCAGGGAAGGGAGAAGGAAATGGCAACCCACTCCAATATTCTTGCTTGGAGAATCCCAGGGACAGGGGAGCCTGGTGGGCTGCCGTCTATGGAGTCGCACAGAGTCGGACACGACTGAAGCGACTTAGCAGTAGCAGCAGCTTCCCCAGGGAGACTCGCACAGAACCCCAAGGTGACACAGTCGAGCAAGCACAGCCTCGGGGCCTGGGCTCTTGGGTGGCGAGGGGCTGTCACTGGGTTCCAGGCTGCTGAGAGGTTGCATTTTATGGGAACCCAGGAGAGGCCGACTGGATTTCACCTCTGAGCTGAGAGGCTCCCCCTTCAGGAGAGTGGTTTTGACCTTACAAAGCTGCTGTCGAAAACCACGTGGTTCTGGTTTAAAAGCAGAGGTGTCTGTGCTCTAGAGCAGTCACCCAGAGAAGGAACCAGCCGCTCCAAGCATCAGAATACCATGAACAAGGCATCGTGATTTATGCACTGTGCTCCAGCAGTATCAGCTCTTTGGAGGAAGAGCTGAATTAGAGTCTTATGCTTTATTGCATGTGTGGACACTGGAGTGGCTTCTGTGCCTCTTCCAGGGAATCTTCCTGACCCAGGGATCGAACCTACAGCTTCTGCATGGCAGGCAGATTCTTCTCCGCTGATCCCCTGAGGAAGCCCTCGTATGTACACAGACGGAAATAAATTCTAGGTGGCATAAACTGTTAATAAAAATTCAACTCCTGGTGGGAGCTTCCTGTGCTTGAGACCCAGGATTGGACTTGGGGTCTTTATTCCGGCTGATCCTAGAGCCATCTCCTCCATGGGAGAGAAGTCCTGCCTTGAAGTGAGACCACCAGAGGTTGACTTCCCTCCCCCAGAGGTCTTCACAAAGAAGCAGTCTCTCTCCCTCGTCTGCGTCCTTCCAGAGAAGCTAGTCTGTTCAGATGGACCACACAGTGTGGCAAGCGGGGGCACTGAACACAGGTAAGAGTAGGGGCGCCACTGCCTGACTGCAGTCACCTGTGCTCCATCAGGGACCAAACTAGCAAACAAAAAATGAATTGTTTTAAACTAAAAGTAACACATGCTCACAGGAAGATCAAAACGTGAGACTTACATAGTACAAGGCAGTCTACAATAAAAAGTAAGGTTCCCTTTCTCCTCATTTCCCAGCTCTCGCCTCATTCTTCAGGCATGAGCAGTGTGGATGGATGTTGTCTCTCTTGTCCAGAATTTACCTGTGTTATCACATTTCCACCAAAAACCTCCTGGCGCTCCAGTGAGTGGGAATCACACTCCGTTTAAACACTCTTATGACAAACTGTGTCATTGTTTGCAGTTCTTATTGTAAACAAAGCTGAAACAAACATTCTTGCATATGGGTCACTTAATGGTGGAGAGCTGGGTGGTTAGATAGGTGATGGGTAGGTGGGTAGGTCGATAGATAGATATACTGGTAAACTTAGATTCCCAGCACAGCAATTGCTGGTTAAAGGCTACAGGTGCTTATGACTCTCTGTGTGTGTGTATGTATGAAGCTCACTGTTATAGTTGTCATCAGAGGGCTGTGTACCCTGTATAGTACAACGAGAAGGCCCTAGAGCCTGGCTGACCCCTGCTTAAGGAACAGGAGAACCCAGCCTGGGTGTCTTGTGTCTCATTTCACTGGCCCCCGAGCGGCAGCTAAGTCACTCCCCCATGACGAAGCCGACTCCAAGCAATCCGTCATTTCCATTGGCTGTTTCTGAAGCTTCAAGAAACTCTAGAAGGTATTTACTGAGCCCGTCTGCGAGCAAAGAGACAGACCCAAAGGGAGGTTTGCAGCAGCGGCGCTTGCTTACGCGTCGCCCTGGAAGCCTCTGAGCTGGAGACCCCAGTGGCCGGAGGGCGGGGTAAGGTGCGCGCTGTCGCTTTCAGGTACTGCTCTCTCTTTGGCGTTGCATCTTCTGAGTCCGTGTCGGGTGGAGCCTTGTCCTTTCCTGGTTGTTGAGGAGTTGGTCCCCCTGGCGTTTGGCTCACGTTTCTCCCCTGCGGATCCCTGGTCTAAGGTGAGCAGAGCTGAGCAGCCCTGCTGCACGTACAGATGGACGGTGCTGCAGCCCAGGGATCCAGCCTCGGCCCTCAGCAGAGGGTTTCCCTTCTGTGGCCTGATTTTAGTTACGAAAATGCATCAAACAGGGATGCCCACTGATACCGATGAACATGTTCTGCTTTTTAAGGGACTTCTCGGTAATGACTTGTCACTAACTCTTGATCTTTAGTGGTATTCTTATAACTATATAATCTCGCTGAAATGATAAGTTGACTTTCCCAAAAAGAAAGTGTTCTTGGTGGTACAAAGGGTATTAGTATAAGGTCATTCCTAGCAGATATGTTTTGGAGGGGATTTGGGATTTTGAGAGGGAAAATTGTATCTACAGATACGTATTCTTGACTCTTAGTAAAAAGGTAGCCCCGCACAGCAGCCGCGTGGCTGAGATCTAGACTGTGGGGCTCACTGTCTGCGTGGTCTGGACCCAAGGAAGGTCTAGAGGTTGTGGTCCTTTGTAACCTGGCCACTCATGTGTCTCTCTCAGCTCCTCGGATTTCACTTTTTCTAAACATCCAGTGACTCTGTCAGCCTTCAGGTGTATTGTGTTCTTTGCATCCAGCCGTGTGTCCTCCCCTGCCCGGCTCCCCCATACAACAGCGTCAGCACAGTAGCGGGGCAGCAGCCGGGACGCCTGTTCTGACCCAGTAGGTGCGAGCCAAGGTCTGCATAGACTCTGACATCGCGCCCTCGTTGCGGGGGCGGGGACGCTGCTTGGGGCGCAGCTGGAGGCCCCCTCGTCCCTAAGACCTGCCCTGCCTCTCAGGCCAGACGGTTCGCTGAAACTGGATGCTGGTAAATGCATTGCGGAGCTTGAGATAAAGATAGCACGCTGGCCCGAGGGCAGAGGCAGCCTAGTCAGTGCGGCTCCGGTGGTCTGGGGGGCTGATCTGCGGGGTGGCCTGCCCTGCCATCACAGAGCGGAGGGACAGGCAGTGGCGCGGGGAGGCCGCGTTGCGGCCCTGGCTGCCGGGCTCTCTGCGCGGCGTGGACGTGGGCTCTCCGAGGACAGGTGCGGTCGCACGCCCGTGTGAACCGAAGCGCCGTCTTTGCATTCCGCACATATTCCTGACACTGACCGGGGCTGAACTCCCTGGTGCCTGCGGACTGGGGTCTTAACCCTCCTGACAGTGAAAACAGATACAAATGGGGAGGGAGGAGGAGCCTCTTGGTGCGGAGCGCTGTCTTTGTGACCCTGCCCCCTGTCGGGTGACGGCAGGTGTGAGATGCTGATTGAGGAGGGGCCTGCGGGTCATTATGGTCACGCGATGTGGTTTTTAAACTTGTACTTTGAAGTAACTTTAAACCTATAGAGCAGCTGCTGTAATGACACAAAGCACTCCTGTAGATCTTGGCTCAGATTGCCTAGTCGCTCACATGCTGCCCCGTTTTTAAATCATTTTCCTTGCTCCTGTACATTTATGCCAGTGTGTATAAATGTGTCGGAGAAGGCAGTGGCACCCCACTCCAGTACTCTTGCCTGGAAAATCCCATGGACGGAGGAGCCTGGTAGGCTGCAGTCCATGGGGGCGCTAAGAGTCGGACACGACTGAGCGACTTCACTTTCACTTTTCACTTTCATGCGTTGGAGAAGGAAATGGCAACCCACTCCAGTGTTCTTGCCTGGAGAATCCCAGGGACGGGGGAGCCTGGTGGGCTGCCGTCTATGGGGTCGCACAGAGTCGGACACGCCTGAAGCGACTTAGCAGCAGCAGCAGCAGTATAAATGTGTGTATAACAGGGTGCACTGTAGCACACAGCAATTACCAAAATCAGGGTGTTCGCATTAATAAGTGCAGGGATCCAAACCTTAGTCAGAGTCTCTAATTGTCCTTTAAAAAATTTTTTTTTATTGGAATCTAGTTGCTTTACAGTGTTATATTAGTCTCTGCTGTACAAAGTGAATCAACTATACCTATACCCACCGGTTTTTGGATTGCTTTCCATTCAGGTCACCACAGAGCGCTGAGCAGAGTTCCCTGTGTTACACAGCAGAGTCTCATTAGTTACCTATTCTATATGTAGTATCAATAGTGTATATATGTCAGTCCAGTCTCCCAATTCAGCTCACCGCCCGCCTTCCCCCGCGGGATCCACACATCCTCCCAGTGTCCTTTATGGCTTCCTTTTGTCCTGGTTCATGAACCCATACAGGCCCCGCCTCGGCACTGGTTTCAGTGTCTCTAATCTCCTTCCAAGTGGGGCCCAATCTGACCACTCCATGTCCTCCGTCACATACGCGGTTACTAGAGCCCTGTCTTTGCTTTGTAGGAGGTTTCTTTGGGGCCCCCTTCGGGCTGTACGTGGTGGGCAGACCACAAGCAGCTGCCTCCTTCTCGAGGCAGGAGTTCAGGATGCTGTGATGCTGGTTTCTCTCGTCACTAATGTTGGTANGTAGGAGGTTTCTTTGGGGCCCCCTTCGGGCTGTACGTGGTGGGCAGACCACAAGCAGCTGCCTCCTTCTCGAGGCAGGAGTTCAGGACGCTGTGATGCTGGTTTCTCTCGTCACTAATGTTGGTACGTGTTAGTCTTGTCAGCTAGGTTTCTCCATTGCGACGTGGCATCTTTCCCTTGTAACTAGAAAGGAGTTGAAAGGAAGGGAGCTTGGAGCCACGTTACGTGCGTCCTCCTCCCACCTCCTTTGGCCGGTTCCCGTGTGGCGACTCCTGCCCTGTTGTTCTGCGTTTATCAGTCGGCCTCCAGCCGTGAGGATGAGCAGCGCTTCTCTCCCAGCTGTGTCTGGGTATGTGTTTATTTGTCATAAGAGCAGGTTAACTGTTATTGGATTCTGTGACTCATGGCCACTGCAGTCCTTGTTTGGTTTGACATCACATTGTCCCAGTGATGTGGGGCCAACCCGGGCCCTGGATTATGTTCAGCAGCAATCGTGCTCTGCCTNGTGTCTGGGTATGTGTTTATTTGTCATAAGAGCAGGTTAACTGTTATTGGATTCTGTGACTCATGGCCACTGCAGTCCTTGTTTGGTTTGACATCACATTGTCCCAGTGATGTGGGGCCAACCCGGGCCCTGGATTATGTTCAGCAGCAATCGTGCTCTGCCTGCAGACAATAGTAGCAACCCCCTACACACACACCACTTGTAACAAGCAGAGACATCTCAGACGTGGCCAGATGTGCCTCAGTGGGGGCGTGGGGGGGGGTTGTCCAGCCTCCATCAGGAACCACTCAGGGCGGGAAAGGGTACTGCTTTCTCTACTACATTTTAAGATTCGTGAGAAGAAATGTGGGTTCAGTTCTTCAAATAGATTAGCCAGGAGAAGTCTTCACGTTTGCTTTATTTCTCCTGGTGGCTTTCTTTATCCTTCTCTTCTACGAGGGATAGAACCTGTACAAAAGTAGGATAGTGGTGAAGCCCACATGCCCCCCACCCAGGCCCCACAACTGTCAAACCCCACACCTTATATATTATATTGTTTTGACCCAAATTCCAGCCATCATATTGTTGATCTATAAATCTTTTAGTCTTATTTCTATAAAAGATCCAGACTGTTTTCTTAACAATACTATTAATACCATTGTGACACCTAATTCCTTAATCTCACCTTTGAAAAACTTTGTACTCAAGTAGGAATTGCACTTAGACTGCGTGTCTGCAACCCTAGTGCCGTGAATTCCCTTACAAGACACTGCCACCCCAGGGAAGGGCTTGGCAGTGGGAGTTTGCTCCCTCAGGGGCTCTGATCCACACTGAAAAACCCCCTGCCAGGCCACCTTCCAAGTTTTAGCACCACATTCATGCCTCAGGGCTGCCTGCGCCCAGCAGAGCTAGAGAGAGAACCCAGTCAGCACACCCCTTACAGGTCATCTGGTCAACCCCTGCTCTGGGCACAGCACAGCCTTCACCCTCCCCACCACCACCCCGAGGATGGACGGGCCACGATAGGGACCTCTTTTCTCAAGGACCATCACTGCCTCTCATCGTGGGCTTCAGCAGCTTGAAATACAAAGCAAACTTCGAATTCTTGGATTTTCAACTGATTAGACCAGAAAACAGTTGAAAACCCCATAGAAGTCTCTGAGCTTAGCAGAAGCCCAGGGTGAGTGTCCTGCCAAGTGCTCCCTCTTCCTGAATTGGTGCTGTGGACAGTCTTTGTCCTGCAGCCCGTGGGGAGGGGGGGCTCTTTTAGGCACATGATGCCCCAGGAGGAGGAGTCGAGAGGAGTGTGTCTGGAATGAGCGTATGTGAAGCATTTGCTCTGGGCTGTGGCGTTGCATGCATTTCTGTGAGTGACACTCACCATCAGCCTGCGTAACATCCCTCTGTTTGGGATTGAGGATGTCGAAGGTCTAGGGTGGGATAGCTCGTGCAGGGAGTGGAGAGCAGGAGCTTGAATCCCGTGCTGGCAGCTTCTACAGTGTCTGTAATGATGCACTTGGATAGCGTGGGGTTGGGGAGCAGGATGCCTTGGGCATCCAGGAGAGGGGGGCCAGTACCCAGCGCTTGCGTGTTGAGAGCTTGCTTAATGGGGGGTGGAGGTTCGGAGATGCCCGGAGGAGGCCTGTGCTTTAAGGAATAGCACGCATTCTGCCCAACACATGCCATCTCCTTTCTTGGAAATAGTTCCCCTGTTTGAGGTGGTACTCTGGGAAAATTAACATCCGGCCATTTATCCTGAGAAAATAATTCATGCCACACTCCAAGACTCACGTAAAGACGTGCCGGGGCGCTCTGTGGGAAGAAGGATCACTGGGAAGCTGCTGAGTGGGCAGCCCTGGGACAGCACCGCCTTCCCCACAGCCGTGAGCAGAAATCCCCCGCTAGCACTAGCACACCAGAGAAACACGATCACCTGGGCACACCGTGATGTTGCTGGTGTAACGTGAAGCTGCCACCGCGATTGCAAAACCTCAGACGCCGTCTGAGCCCAGTGGTGGCCATGCGTCTATTTATAAACAGCTGTGCAGGGAAAGACAGGAAGGACACACTCGAGAACTGTAACTGGGAGTCTGGGCGTTGTCAGCGACGGTCACATTCTTTCCTCTGTTCCGTACGTGTTTTCCAAACATGTTACAGTGAGACCTGCGAGAAAAGATGAATGTATCTGTCTTCCCCTGAATGGCTTGGGTTTGAACGTGGGCACTTCTCAGCACAAGCACGGCAGTGCTACTGTTGCTGGCGCACGGCTGGTTGACCAACTAAAAGCTACACTCAGACCAGTCCCTCTGCTGTATGCATGTGTGTACGCGTGTGTGTGTGTGTACATTTGTGTGTATATTTATACATACATGTGAAGGACAGGGAAGCCTGGCGTGCTGCAGTCCATGCAGTTGCAAAGAATCAGACATGCCTTAGCAGTTGAACAACAGCAAAAATGTATGTATATGTGTCAAGGATGTCCCCTCTGTGTGACCCAATCTGCTCCTGACTTGGCATATCCTGGAGGCCACCAGCCTTGTCCTTACACAGAGCTCCGAGCGTGGGAACACCCGTGTCGCCTGCACCCTGAATGACGTCCTCTCCTTTACGTTGTAAAGCAGCCACCCTCCACAGCTCTCAGGGCCACAGGTGGGCAGGCAGGACGGGGCATCTCTCGGCAGAGACTCGCACACCCCCTGCACGACCCGGAGCCCAGCCGTGGTGCCTAGTCCTGGAAGCTTGCGGGGAGGGGAGGCTTGTAGATGAGAATGGCTTGGCGCAGGGCTGCAGTCACAGCAGGTCGCTGCGGTGGGGTGGAAGCCTCAGCTGCGCTCTGACGCCCAGGGAGAAGGGAGGCAGGTATGGCAGGCAGTGGGTAGCGCCTCCCCGGGTGAACAGGCAGGCAGAGCAGCAAGCCGGGCCAGGCCCCAGGCCCTCTGCAGAGAAAGAGATGTGAACAGACGCTCCCAGGACAGCTCAGGACCCTGCTAGTAGGGGGCCAGGTGGGCCCCGCGAGCAGCCCTGTGCGTGCAAGGACCCTGACCCCCAGAGAAGCACTGAGAATCCTCTCTCAGCTCCATGGAAGTGGGGCCCATTGGTTCCTCTCTACCTCAACAAAGGAGAATAGGATTTGGGGGAAGAGGGGCAGGGGTGAACCATTTCTTGAATTTGTTATACTATTGCTTCTGTTGTTTATGTTTTGACTTTTTGCCTTTGAGGCTTGTGAGATCTTAACTCCCCGACCAGGGGATCAAACCCACACCCCCTTCACTAGAAGGCAAAGTCTTAACCACTGGACCGCCAGGAAAGTCTGTAGGATGTTTTTAAAACAGCTGTTATTTTTATTTCCTGTAAGATACCACTCTGTACAAATTGCTTTCCTCAAAGTGATAGGCTGTATGTATCTGTTCTAGGAAACTTGAAAAGAAATACAGGTGAGCCAGTCAAAATGGATTCTTCCAGGTAGTGACTGAAGTGTCTGCAGGCAGCCTTGCACCCTGGATCTTGCCCATGAGCACCAGGCAACGAGGGTGTCCGTGGGGGGCTCCAGATCTGTGCTTGGCTTCCAGGAACTGCTTTGTGAGTTGTTTTTAGAACTTTAGTTCCTTTAAAAAAGATTGTGAGGACTTACAGTATTTTTAATTGCCTCTGAAACCTTGAAATCAATAGGTTATAACACAGACCCTTGTTTTTTTAAAAGTCCCTTTGGGTCCGTGTTGTTGAACAGAATGATGCTTATGTCGTTATAGCGTACGGTGGGCCCATGTGATCGTCTGTAGCAGCTTCAGTTGTCATTCCTTGTGGCTCAAAAGAACATCAGTTTAGAACAGAACTGAAAACAGAAGTCAGTGGAATTACATTCTTTTCAGTAAAACAAACCCAGCCCAGCCCTGGCCCTGCCCTAATCTGAAGTACATCTAATTTCATCCACATTTGCTAGGCCGCCCCACGTGGGGGCTCTGAGGGCCCCCCGGGGTCAACAGCCTCGAGTAGCTCCCGGGAAGCCTCTTGCGGACAGAGAGAAAGGCAGTCAGCAGAGGCCCTGCTTCAGACCTGGGCCCCAGTGGACCCGTCTCCTCCCTCTGGGAGAGCGGTCCTCCTGTCTTGGGGCATCCACCCTGTGTCTGGTTGGGAGAGAGGGATGCTGACCTTGGAGGGAGTTCGCGTGGGGCCCCCCTGTGGCCTCTGCAGTGCTCAGGCGCCAGTGGCTTTGCTGTTTTCCCTCCTCACAAGCCCGGCCAGACCAGGATTTCCTCCGCACCTCCCAACCCCATCACCCAGCCTTCCTTTCCTTTTGATATCTTTTTAATTGAAACATAGTTCACAATATGTTGGTTTCATTTATACGACAAACTGATTCATCTTGCCTGGAGAATCCCATGGACAGAGGAGCCTGGCAGGCTACAGTCCCGAGGGTGTCCGAGAGATGGAAACGACTGAAGCAGCTTAGCACACAGAAGGCAGGTGTATATGTACCTCCTCGTTCAGATCGTTTCCATTGTAGTTTATTACGAGACACTGGATACAGGCCCCTGTGCTGCACGGTAGGACCTTGCTGTTTATATTTCATATGCAGCACTCTGTATCTGCTACCCCCAAACTCCTAATTAGTCCACCCTTCCCTTTCACCTCTGGTAACCAGAAATTTCCTTTGTCTGTGCGTCTGTTTCTGTTTTGTAGGCGAGCTCATTTGTATCGTTGTTTTAGGTTGCACATGTAAGTTGTATCATAGCATATTTCTCTTTCTCTGCCTTACTTCCCTCAGCCGCCTCCAGCTCTATCCATGTTGCCTCGGATGGCATTATTTCTCACTTTTTCACGGCTGAGTAGAATCCCATCGTATGTACGTACACAGCTTCTTTATCCGTTCCTCTGTCTATGGACACTTCAGTTGTTTCACGGGA
This sequence comes from Oreotragus oreotragus, assembly GCA_006410675.1. Classification (NCBI taxonomy): domain Eukaryota; kingdom Metazoa; phylum Chordata; class Mammalia; order Artiodactyla; family Bovidae; genus Oreotragus; species Oreotragus oreotragus. The sequence goes on along the minus strand of SJYX01013974.1, from coordinate 36,588 downwards.
ATAGTAACTGCTAGGAGCACTGGGGTGCACGGGTCCTTTCAAATTAGAGTTTTCATCTTTTCTGAACACACCCCCAGGGCTGGGATTGCAGGATGACATGGCAGCTCTTCTTAGACGTTTATAGGAACGTCCACTCTGTTCTCCACAGTGGCTGTGCCACCCTTTACAGTTCCACCCACAGCACAGCAGCGTTCTCTTCTCTCCACGTCCTCTCCTTTGTTAGTTGTCTGTAGACTTTCTGAGGTTGGCCGTTCTGACCCATCTGAGGTCGTCCCTCACTGTGGTCTTGATTCACATTTCTGTAATCGGTAGCGGTGCTGAGCATCTTCTAGTGTGGCCTCCCTTTCGATATTGATCTTCCTGCCTGGATGACCCCTGGTGGCCCTTGGATACAGCCTGACTTCTCCTTAAGGGTTGACCCACAGGATTTACAGGAGGTTTCGGGAGTCAATGAGAAGCCCAGCTTACATCCGCACTTTGAAAATGCATTTAAGCAGGACCCAGAGGGCTTTTGAACTGAGAAGGAAGTTGGATGATAAAGAACTGAGACAAGCGCTCAGCTCAGATCCGGCAGGCTCCCTAGGTCCTGTGCCCAGGATGGCCTATCTACTCGGCTCAGCCCTGGCACCGAGAGGCTGCCGACCCCCCAAGGAAGCCCTGCACCTTGGCCGACCCTGAGACAAAGGGCTGAGAGGCCTCTGCTTGCCGTTTTCATGGGTTGGTCTCTGCCAGTGTCAAGAGTCTGCAGGATTCAGACAAGACTCCGACCTGCAAGGCCCCAGCAGGAAATGTCTGGTCCCCGAAGCAAAAATAACGGTGGCAGGAGGGAGGTGGCCCTCCGTCTGTCTGCCTGTTGGGGGCCGTGGACATGGTGTATCTGCAACCCCAGCTCTTCTTAAACTCCTTCCTGCACGTTTGCACAGATCCAAGCTCTTGCTGCCCTCTCTGCACAGTGGATGCAACAAAGATGTCAACAGAGCTGCAGGAAAAACAGAACCTCTATTCCCACGGGCTGTGGCACCGAGCCAGTCAGAGGACTGCACGTGGAACCTTCCTCCCCCCGTGAACCCTGAGCTGGAGGAGTCTCAAGCTGTTGATGTACTTATCCCTCTCTAATATTATTTTTTTAATTCAAAGTTTATTTATTTTTATCATTTATACAGCAAGACGGCGATGCAGTCCAGGAATTTATTACAGATTTCAGAACTGGAATTCCACCATGCAGATGGCATACGTTCTCATATTTTCTAAGTATATAAGGAGGTGATATGTTGAACATGATTTGCTCTTTTTTTAGTTTTTTGGTATTTAAAAAATTGTTTTACTTTAGATAGTTTATATACTAGGATATAGTTGATTTACAGGGTTGTGTTCGTTGCAAGTGTACAACACAGCGATTCAGTTAATGCATATACATAGATCTAGGCTTCCCTGGTGGCTTAGGTGGTAAAGAATCTGCCTGCAACGTGGGAGACCTGGGTTGGATCCCTGGGTTGGAAAGATTTCCTGGAGAAGGAAATGGCAACCCACTCCAGTATTCTTGCCTGAAGAATCCCGTGGANACCCCTACTGATTTTGCAGCTGGGGCAGAGAAAATGTTTGGTCCTCTGGATTTTTGCTTGGCCATTCCCCTGTCTGGGAGCTGCCCATAGGTCATGGCTTTGAACAGCGCTGGGAAAACAAAGCTGGCTTGGAATTTTGTAGGGGGAGGGCCGAGGAGTGTGGGGACTGCCCTTTTCAGTTGTTTGAATTTCGGCGTGTTCATATTCCTTTTCTCATCTTCTTCCGAGCTACAGTGAGCGTGAGGCGGGTAGGGAATGACAGGAGGAGGCAGTGGACCCTGCCTGCGGCACTGGGGACCCTTGAAAGGGAGAGCAGCTGAAGTCACCCAGAGTTAGGGATTCCTGCGGGGCCTCTGTGCTTTCAGTCGGTTCGGCTGTGAACTGTCCAACCCCAAGGCCACCAGCAGCATTAAAAGGAAACCTGTGACTTCCCGAGACAGATCATGGAAAAGCAGCTCGCACACTGGTTTGGCCATATGTCCCGGAGGTCTCCTGGGTGTTTCCAGAGCCTGTGTTGGAATCCTATCTGTCCTGTGCATCCGCAGGGGGATGAGAGGGTAGTGTTGATGGGTGCAGCCTGCGGTCACCTGCTGCTTGGAAAACCAGTAATACGTGTTGGAGCACTGTCATCTATAATTTTCCCGTTGTGTGTTGTATCAGTGTTCATTTCTGAAGACTCGAAGTTGTTCATCTGCAAGTGTCACCTTCTTATGTTGCAGGATGTTAAAGTCTTCAGTGAAGACGGGACAAGCAAAGTGGTGGAGATTCTGGCAGACATGACGGCCAGGGACCTGTGCCAGCTGCTGGTTTACAGAAGTCACTGTGTGGACGACAACAGCTGGGCGCTGGTGGAGCACCACCCACACCTGGGATTAGGTGGGGAGCCGGTCTGGGTGGGGGCAGCTCTGGGAGGAGGCAGCTCCAGGTAGGGGAGCAGCTCTAGGAGCGGGGGCAGCTCCAGGAGGGGGAGCAGCTCCAGGAGTGGGAGCAACTCCAGGAGGAGGAGCAGGTCCGGGTGGGGGCAGCTCCAGATGAGGGAGCAGCTCTGGGCAGGAGCATCTCCAGGAGGGGGCGCAGCTCTGGGCGGGGGTAGCTCCAGGTTGGGGAGCAGCTCCAGGAGGGGTAGCAGCTCTGGGCAGTGGGCAGCTCCAGGAGGGGGAGCAGCTCTGGGCGAGGGCAGCTCCAGGAGGAGGAGCAGGTCCGGATGGGGGAGCAGCTCCAGGTGGGGTAGGAGCTCCAGGGGGAGGAGCTCCAGGGGGAGGAGCAGGTCCGGGTGGGGGCAGCTCCAGGTGGGGTAGCAGCTGCAGTAGTGGGAGCAGCTCCAGGAGGAGGAGCAGGTCCGGGTAGGGGCAGCTCCAGGTCGGGGAGCAGGTCCGGGTGGGGGCAGCTCCAGGTTGGGGGGCAGCTCCAGGTTGGGGAGCATCTCCAGGACGGGGAGCAGCTCCAGGACGGGGAGCAGCTCTGGGGGGAGCAGCAGTGGGCACCCAGGGCGCTGCAGGTGAAGGCCGCCACCAGCAGATGCCGGACTGTCACCGCAGTATCCCTCCAGTGGGGCAGGTGGTCTGTGTGTGCTCCTGCTGCTTCTCCTCTTCTAAACTTTCCCCTTCCTCGCTCGCGGCCCTCTCCCTTCTGGTGCTTCCAGAATCTCACTCTCGGATGTCTGGAGCAGTACTTCTTAAGGGCTAGGACACAGTAGGAAGGAGGGTCCCTCTGGTTCAGCAGGAGGACTGGCTGTGAGAGGCCCGGGGCTTGCTGCACACCTGTGCTCTGGGGGGGTCAGCCAGAGGTGCCCTGGAAGATTCTGGCATCGCTTTGCAGAGCCGTTCCCTCACCAGAGGGGGTTGGGAAGCCGTGGTGACAGCCTACAGGAAGGCACAGGGAGGCCCCCAGGAGCCAAGGGGGCAATGTCATCCAAGTTTGAGTTTCCCACAGTGTCTCTGGGTATTTGAGAGAGCAAGAGATTATTTTGAAATGTGTACTATTTACAGAACTTATTAAAGTTTGGGGTTTGTCTGTTTGGTGGCTTATTTCAGGCAAAGAAGCTTTTCAAACTTTCATTTAATTGTTTATTGGATAATGTATGGTGCTTCTAACATCATAGGCAAGTATTTAAAACCAGAATTTTCTGTATGTAAGTCAGCTGTATTTTCTTTCCATGTCTTGAAGGAGAGAAAAACTGCACAGCTTGCAAACTTCTTCCTATAGTTGAAAGTCTTTCTTAAAACCTTTTAGAACAATTAATAAATTGAAATTAAACCTAGGTCTGGAATATTCCTTTCACTAACTGGCATTTGTGCAACTCATATCATACGATCTAAGCCTACGTAATACGAGGTACATTTGAGTTGGCATTGCTTGAGGTCACGTGTTCCGGCTCCGCTGTGTGGTTTAAAGTAAGCACTAAGAACTTCTGACCTCTTTCCTGTCACTGCGGATGTGCAGTGCACTTGTGTGTCATCTGAGGCTTTTCCTTTTGTCCCCAGCAACCTTCTGCCGGGCACATTCAGCGGTGCGCAACAGAAGGTCCGGCAGCCTGTTTGAAGCTTTCCACGGGGCAGGGTTGCGGGAGCACCTTTCAGAGCAGCCTGGGTGTTTCGGCATAACTCCCCTTGCGTGGGGCGTTCTCCATACTAGACGGTGTTCTTGTTGTGTTCCCAGGACCCCCGGCACATGCATCCGGTGTGAGCCATCGCCCTAGTGGTCAGATAGGGCCACCCAAGGCGTCTGCTGACACACAAGTAATTCGGAAACTAGAGAGTGTCGGAGCCCTGCAGTTTGTATGTGCGCACATGTGTACACACATGTATGTATATATATACACATGTGTGTGTGTACGTGTGCGTGTACACATGTGCATATATATCCATATACATGTGTACAGAGATACACAGAGAATTAATTTTAAAGATGTATCTGCATAATTAGATCCAAATATAATGAATATCGTTGAAAGACTATTCAAGAGTCTGGCTGCTTTTAATTTACAAGGAACTATGAAAGCATCTTCAGCAGATATTCTAATACATGACTGTCACTGTACACAGAGAATATATTCAGTGGATGCAGATACACAGAACATTATGAAATACAAGGACTACTTGAGAAATTTTTATTCCAGTATTTCTTTTCGTAGCACCTGGTTTCTCTAACATCATATCGTAGACACATGATGTGTGTTAAAACTTGGGAAATGATTCATCACTTGAAGAAAATTTATTCTGAGGGAATAAGAAATGAAATGCACAGTAGTCTCAGGGATGTGATACTCATAAGATTCATTCTTTATTCTTTCTCTGATTCACAGATGGATTGACATACTCCCCTTTAGGGAACAACAGTTCATTATAGCCACGTAAAAAGGGGGAACAAAGGAGAGGAGCAAGTAAAATCATAAAAATGGCAAAGAATATTTGGATGCTGTTTGACAAAAAGAAGTCAGTGAGCTGAATTACAGACACAAAAAGTCCCCTCAGAAGGTTCCTCCTCACTTTCTTCCGTTGGCTCCTTTTTCGTGAGCAGTGAGCATGCCTGTGGTCCTAGTGACTAGGTTCTGTAGATATTTCTGCAGGCTTAGATACACCAAGTCTGGCAGCATCCGGGGAAACCTCCCACTGTCTGCAAAGAGCTTATCCGTTCCCATCCCTGTGTCTGCCCTGCCTGTTCTTCTCTTTGTGAGCTAAGCCTATCGTTTTCTTTCTGATCTGTTGTTCTTTAGGTGAAAGTCTTATTCTTTCTATTTATCCACCAGTGCTTAATGGTCAGACACCCAGTAGTGGGCAGAGGAAGGTCCGGCAGCCTGTTTGAAGCTTTCCACGGGGCAGGGTTGCGGGAGCACCTTTCAGAGCAGCCTGGGTGTTTCGGCATAACTCCCCTTGCGTGGGGCGTTCTCCATACTAGACGGTGTTCTCGTTGTGTTCCCAGGACCCCCGGCACACGCATCCGCCTCTCCCTCCACCATTCTTAGGGCAGAGCCACCAGCCCCATCTCCCCGGTCACTGACTCTCTCTTGAAAAGGTCACACTCTTGTCAAGTGTATGTCGGGAATGCTCCTGGAACCTGCATGTGTACAAGGCTGGTGGCTCAGGCCAAAGGGAGATGATGCGTGCAGATCTCTCAGGCAAGTGGTTGAGTCAATGTGTAGCCTCAGAATTTGAGGATTTCCAGCCACAATTGCTGTGCCAGTCTTTGCAGCTAAGCTATGATAACCGTAACAGTACTAAGCCTTTTCACACTCAGAAACGAGTGATGATTTGGGAGATGTGGGAGTTACTTCCTTTCCATTTGTCAGAGACCATGTGTATGTGTGGGGTCTCCAGCCTCTGAGGGTACCCTCAGCAGAGCATCATGCTCACAGGCACAGGCACAGGGGCAGCTGCCGGCGTGAGTGGGCGGCACCTCTGGCTGGGGGGACCCTCCCTGCCCTCCCCCTGACCTGGACTTGTGGCCACAGCCAGGTACGACGCCCCTCCTGGTGCTGCTGTTGGCTCCTACAGTGCTGGTCCTGTGGCACTTTGGCGTAAAGGCTGGGGCAGAGCCCTGAGTGGTCAGTGGTCTTAGGTGACTGTGTCACGTGTTCCCTGATTTGGGTTTGTTCCTGGTCAGATGAGAAGGGTACGGCAGCCGCCCTCTGGAAGGCCCAGTGCATCCAGACCCCGACATCTGCACGTGCAGACGGCGGTCGTGGGAGAAGCAGCTGCCCACCCTCAGCCCTGGTGCTCACAGGTGCCTTTGCAGGCTGATCCTCGTCTCTGTCTCTGTGTCTGTTACATCTCAAAGTGTATTAATTTGTGCTGTACAGCAAAGTGACTCAGTTCTACACACACATATATTCTTTTCTGTATTCTTTTCCATTCTGGTTTGTCGCAGGCCCTGTGCCGTACCGTAGGGCCTTGTTCACCCATCCTGTATATAACAGTTTGCAGCTGCTAACGCCAACCTCCCAGTCCTTCCCTCCCCCAGCCCCTCCCCCTGGCAACCACGAGTCTGCTCTCTGCGTCTGGGAGTCTGTCTCTATTTCGTAGATTTGTTCGTTTGTGCCGTNAGTAGGGCCTTGTTCACCCATCCTGTATATAACAGTTTGCAGCTGCTAACGCCAACCTCCCAGTCCTTCCCTCCCCCAGCCCCTCCCCCTGGCAACCACGAGTCTGCTCTCTGCGTCTGGGAGTCTGTCTCTATTTCGTAGATTTGTTCGTTTGTGCCGTTTTTTAGATTCCACGTAGAAGTGATACGTATGGTGCTTGTTTTTCTCTCTGACTCACTTCACCTGATTGGGTAATCTCTGGGTCCATCCACGTTGCTGCAAGTGGCGTTATTTCGTTTCGCTTTTATGGCTGAGTGGTATTCCATTGTATGCATGCGCCACGTCTCTGCCCATTCCTCTGTCAGTGGACATTTAAGTTGTTTCTGTGTCTGGGCCTTGTGGGGTCAGCAGAGTCACGCTGGGCAGAGAAGCAGCTGCTGCTGGGACCCTTGGCAGTCTGCTTATGCTGTTGTGTGTGGCTCTCCCAGGGTTGCTGGGCCGGGAGGAGAGGCACCTGCCGGGACGTGGCGATGGACATTTAAGTTGTTTCTGTGTCTGGGCCTTGTGGGGTCAGCAGAGTCACGCTGGGCAGAGAAGCAGCTGCTGCTGGGACCCTTGGCAGTCTGCTTATGCTGTTGTGTGTGGCTCTCCCAGGGTTGCTGGGCCGGGAGGAGAGGCACCTGCCGGGACGTGGCGTCTGGGTGCCCCACGCAGCTGGCAGCTCCTGTCCGGAGGACCAGGTCATTGCCGCCTGCTCGTTTGTTTCTCCGTGTTCTACCTGTCATGTGTGTGTTAGTCACTCAGTCATGTCCGACTCTGCAACCCCGTGGACTCCTCTGTCCGCAGAATTCTCCAGGCAAGAATACTGGAGTGAGTTGCCATTTCCTTCTCCATATTTTGCCTGGTTTAAAAACCTTAATTCTATAAACCAACCAACCAAACTCATCAGGCTATTGGGTTGTAGTTGTTTTCCCCCCATAGCTACAGAAATATTTTTCTCTGAATTGAAATCTTCAGGGAAGTCATGAGTTTGTTTTAAATGGAAGACATGTGCTAATTCCTCTTTTGTTGTTGGTGGTGTCTGTTTTTATTTTATTCCGTTTGCTGACCCCTGTCTTGGTGGCAGATGGAGCTGTTTTAAGCATGCTCGGTCTGCCCCTGGTTCCTCTCTTCTGTCCTGGGGAGACCACAGGCAGTGCGTGTCATTCCTGAATTGCTGGCCAGTTCCCCTCCCATCTGGGGCCTGTCGATGGGTCACTGGCAGTGCCCGGTCTGGCCCATACTGAGGTGCCTGAGCTTTCTGTCCATCAGGGGGAGGAAATTCAGGCTTTGAGTATGTGTCTACCAAGGAATCTTGCCCTGATATCAAACCAAGGCTGAGTGTGCCCTGCATGCCCTCATACCCGGCTCAGACGAGTGCCCTGGTGACCGTGTCCTTCATGGACAGGAATTCTCCCACGTTCTGAGATGCCTTTGACTTGGAGTGCTGTGGCCCTCCACTTCATCCTTCCTTGCAGATGAGACTTTCTGGGGCTTCCCGGCTGGCAATGTAAAAGGAGGTGTGGGCTGGGAAGGGCTGACATGGCCCTTTTGGGTCAACTTCATAGTACCTACTTTTCTACCGTTTTGGCCTCGGTTCACACTCGAAGCTGCCCTGGGTTCCCGCTGGTCCTTTATCACATTAGGGAATGAGGCTAGCTCCCCGCCCTCCCGTCAGCAGGCTGCGTGTGGGCACGTGGTGGGCGCCAGCCATGGAGCAGAGTGGCTCCTTGTGCTCCCCGTGGAACCAGAGTGTTCAGGCTGTGAGGGAGAGCCTACCCCAGGTGGATGGCGCGGCCAAGTCCTGCGCCGAGGAGTGTGTGTGTGCATGCTTGCACGAGGGCCGTGCAGCGTGCGTGTCCTTCCCAACAACCCGGTCCAGCTGTGAGAGCGGCTCCAGGATGCGTGTGGTTAGCGTGGGCTCTGGTGCTCAGCCAGGCGTGGGGGCAGGCTGCCTGCTGGTCGCTCCCCTGCCCCGTGTTCACCCCCAGGTGGCTGAGCTTCTTGCAATCAAAGCCATACCCTGCCTGCTGCCCCTCTATCTGCCCACCTGTGCATCCTCCGTGCTCAGAGCTCCCCCACTCTGCCTTTAGGTATTTTCCAAGTTGTTAGAGTCCCTATTCTTTTCAAGAGTTGACATTTCTTAATTTAAAGGCAAAATCATTTACAAAGAGTCCTTTTTAGAGAGAGTGTTTATTTGGCTGTGCCGGGTCTTAGTTGCCCCACACATGTGGGATTTTAGTTCTCTGACCAGGGATCGAACCCACGTCCCCTGCCTTGTAAAGCAGGGTCTCAACCGCTGGACCACTAGGGAAATCCTATGAAGAGTCTTAATCGACTGTCTCCTTAAGCTTTGTTGATGCCAAATTGAAAAGAAGTATGCAAAAGCAAAGACTGACCTGAGTTCCTCATACTCTGCGTCCTAAGACCTCTTATGCGCTTGATAATGCATTAAAGTGAGATTTCAGTTCAGTTTAGCTCTCAGCCTCATCTTCGCCACGATGCTTAAAGAGTGGAAAAGTCGGGTTTTGTATTTGGTTGCGAGGCTGCCTGGAAGGTTCTGCCTGTCTCATCTCCGACAATACTTTCTCCGGCAGAGCGGTGCTTGGAAGATCATGAGCTGGTGGTCCAGGTGGAGAGCACCATGGCAAGCGAAAGCAAATTTTTATTCAGGAAGAATTACGCAAAATACGAGTTTTTCAAAAATCCCATGGTGAGTTTTATCCCTTTGGATTTGGGGTTTGAAACTCTGGAAATATTGCAAGTATAAACTTGAGTTTCACTGTAGCTGATCACTGACTGAGATGTCCTGGGAGGNACATGTGTGTGTGTACGTGTGCGTGTACACATGTGCATATATATCCATATACATGTGTACAGAGATACACAGAGAATTAATTTTAAAGATGTATCTGCATAATTAGATCCAAATATAATGAATATCGTTGAAAGACTATTCAAGAGTCTGGCTGCTTTTAATTTACAAGGAACTATGAAAGCATCTTCAGCAGATATTCTAATACATGACTGTCACTGTACACAGAGAATATATTCAGTGGATGCAGATACACAGAACATTATGAAATACAAGGACTACTTGAGAAATTTTTATTCCAGTATTTCTTTTCGTAGCACCTGGTTTCTCTAACATCATATCGTAGACACATGATGTGTGTTAAAACTTGGGAAATGATTCATCACTTGAAGAAAATTTATTCTGAGGGAATAAGAAATGAAATGCACAGTAGTCTCAGGGATGTGATACTCATAAGATTCATTCTTTATTCTTTCTCTGATTCACAGATGGATTGACATACTCCCCTTTAGGGAACAACAGTTCATTATAGCCACGTAAAAAGGGGGAACAAAGGAGAGGAGCAAGTAAAATCATAAAAATGGCAAAGAATATTTGGATGCTGTTTGACAAAAAGAAGTCAGTGAGCTGAATTACAGACACAAAAAGTCCCCTCAGAAGGTTCCTCCTCACTTTCTTCCGTTGGCTCCTTTTTCGTGAGCAGTGAGCATGCCTGTGGTCCTAGTGACTAGGTTCTGAAGATATTTCTGCAGGCTTAGATACACCAAGTCTGGCAGCATCCGGGGAAACCTCCCACTGTCTGCAAAGAGCTTATCCGTTCCCATCCCTGTGTCTGCCCTGCCTGTTCTTCTCTTTGTGAGCTAAGCCTATCGTTTTCTTTCTGATCTGTTGTTCTTTAGGTGAAAGTCTTATTCTTTCTATTTATCCACCAGTGCTTAATGGTCAGACACCCAGTAGTGGGCAGAGGAAGGTCCGGCAGCCTGTTTGAAGCTTTCCACGGGGCAGGGTTGCGGGAGCACCTTTCAGAGCAGCCTGGGTGTTTCGGCATAACTCCCCTTGCGTGGGGCGTTCTCCATACTAGACGGTGTTCTCGTTGTGTTCCCAGGACCCCCGGCACACGCATCCGCCTCTCCCTCCACCATTCTTAGGGCAGAGCCACCAGCCCCATCTCCCCGGTCACTGACTCTCTCTTGAAAAGGTCACACTCTTGTCAAGTGTATGTCGGGAATGCTCCTGGAACCTGCATGTGTACAAGGCTGGTGGCTCAGGCCAAAGGGAGATGATGCGTGCAGATCTCTCAGGCAAGTGGTTGAGTCAATGTGTAGCCTCAGAATTTGAGGATTTCCAGCCACAATTGCTGTGCCAGTCTTTGCAGCTAAGCTATGATAACCGTAACAGTACTAAGCCTTTTCACACTCAGAAACGAGTGATGACTTGGGAGATGTGGGACAGTTACTTCCTTTCCATTTGTCAGAGACCATGTGTATGTGTGGGGTCTCCAGCCTCTGAGGGTACCCTCAGCAGAGCATCATGCTCACAGGCACAGGCACAGGGGCAGCTGCCGGCGTGAGTGGGCGGCACCTCTGGCTGGGGGGACCCTCCCTGCCCTCCCCCTGACCTGGACTTGTGGCCACAGCCAGGTACGACGCCCCTCCTGGTGCTGCTGTTGGCTCCTACAGTGCTGGTCCTGTGGCACTTTGGCGTAAAGGCTGGGGCAGAGCCCTGAGTGGTCAGTGGTCTTAGGTGACTGTGTCACGTGTTCCCTGATTTGGGTTTGTTCCTGGTCAGATGAGAAGGGTACGGCAGCCGCCCTCTGGAAGGCCCAGTGCATCCAGACCCCGACATCTGCACGTGCAGACGGCGGTCGTGGGAGAAGCAGCTGCCCACCCTCAGCCCTGGTGCTCACAGGTGCCTTTGCAGGCTGATCCTCGTCTCTGTCTCTGTGTCTGTTACATCTCAAAGTGTATTAATTTGTGCTGTACAGCAAAGTGACTCAGTTCTACACACACATATATATTCTTTTCTGTATTCTTTTCCATTCTGGTGTGTCGCAGGCCCTGTGCTGTACAGTAGGGCCTTGTTCACCCATCCTGTATATAACAGTTTGCAGCTGCTAACGCCAACCTCCCAGTCCTTCCCTCCCCCAGCCCCTCCCCCTGGCAACCACGAGTCTGCTCTCTGCGTCTGGGAGTCTGTCTCTATTTCGTAGATTTGTTCGTTTGTGCCGTTTTTTAGATTCCACGTAGAAGTGATACGTATGGTGCTTGTTTTTCTCTCTGACTCACTTCACCTGATTGGGTAATCTCTGGGTCCATCCACGTTGCTGCAAGTGGCGTTATTTCATTTCGCTTTTATGGCTGAGTGGTATTCCATTGTATGCATGCGCCACGTCTCTGCCCATTCCTCTGTCAGTGGACATTTAAGTTGTTTCTGTGTCTGGGCCTTGTGGGGTCAGCAGAGTCACGCTGGGCAGAGAAGCAGCTGCTGCTGGGACCCTTGGCAGTCTGCTTATGCTGTTGTGTGTGGCTCTCCCAGGGTTGCTGGGCCGGGAGGAGAGGCACCTGCCGGGACGTGGCGTCTGGGTGCCCCACGCAGCTGGCAGCTCCTGTCCGGAGGACCAGGTCATTGCCGCCTGCTCGTTTGTTTCTCCGTGTTCTACCTGTCATGTGTGTGTTAGTCACTCAGTCATGTCCGACTCTGCAACCCCGTGGACTCCTCTGTCCGCAGAATTCTCCAGGCAAGAATACTGGAGTGAGTTGCCATTTCCTTCTCCATATTTTGCCTGGTGAAAAAACCTTAATTCTATAAACCAACCAACCAAACTCATCAGGCTATTGGGTTGTAGTTGTTTTCCCCCCATAGCTACAGAAATATTTTTCTCTGAATTGAAATCTTCAGGGAAGTCATGAGTTTGTTTTAAATGGAAGACATGTGCTAATTCCTCTTTTGTTGTTGGTGGTGTCTGTTTTTATTTTATTCCGTTTGCTGACCCCTGTCTTGGTGGCAGATGGAGCTGTTTTAAGCATGCTCGGTCTGCCCCTGGTTCCTCTCTTCTGTCCTGGGGAGACCGCAGGCGGTGCGTGTCGTTCCTGAATTGCTGGCCAGTTCCCCTCCCATCTGGGGCCTGTCGATGGGTCACCGGCAGTGCCCGGTCTGGCCCATACTGAGGTGCCTGAGCTTTCTGTCCATCAGGGGGAGGAAATTCAGGCTTTGAGTATGTGTCTACCAAGGAATCTTGCCCTGATATCAAACCAAGGCTGAGTGTGCCCTGCATGCCCTCATACCCGGCTCAGACGAGTGCCCTGGTGACCGTGTCCTTCATGGACAGGAATTCTCCCACGTTCTGAGATGCCTTTGACTTGGAGTGCTGTGGCCCTCCACTTCATCCTTCCTTGCAGATGAGACTTTCTGGGGCTTCCCGGCTGGCAATGTAAAAGGAGGTGGGGGCTGGGAAGGGCTGACATGGCCCTTTTGGGTCAACTTCATAGTACCTACTTCTCTACCGTTTTGGCCTCGGTTCACACTCGAAGCTGCCCTGCGTTCCCACTGGTCACTTATCACATTAGGGAATGAGGCTAGCTCCCCGCCCTCCCGTCAGCAGGCTGCGTGTGGGCACGTGGTGGGCGCCAGCCATGGAGCAGAGTGGCTCCTTGCACTGCCCGTGGAACCAGAGTGTTCAGGCTGTGAGGGAGAGCCTACCCCAGGTGGATGGCGCGGCCAAGTCCTGCGCCGAGGAGTGTGTGTGTGCATGCTTGCACGAGGGCCGTGCAGCGTGCGTGTCCTTCCCAACAACCCGGTCCAGCTGTGAGAGCGGCTCCAGGATGCGTGTGGTTAGCGTGGGCTCTGGTGCTCAGCCAGGCGTGGGGCCAGGCTGCCTGCTGGTCGCTCCCCTGCCCCGTGTTCACCCCCAAATGGCTGAGCTTCTTGCAATCAAAGCCGTACCCTGCCTGCTGCCCCTCTATCTGCCCACCTGTGCATCCTCCGTGCTCAGAGTTCCCCCACTCTGCCTTTAGGTGTTTTCCAAGTTGTTAGAGTCCCTGTTCTTTTCAGGAGTTGACATTTCTTAATTTAAAGGCAAAATCATTTACAAAGAGTCCTTTTTAGAGAGAGTGTTTATTTGGCTGTGCCGGGTCTTAGTTGCCCCACACATGTGGGATTTTAGTTCTCTGACCAGGGATTGAACCCACGTCCCCTGCCTTGTAAAGCAGGGTCTCAACCGCTGGACCACTAGGGAAATCCTATGAAGAGTCTTAATCGACTGTCTCCTTAAGCTTTGTTGATGCCAAATTGAAAAGAAGTATGCAAAAGCAAAGACTGACCTGAGTTCCTCATACTCTGCGTCCTAAGACCTCTTATGCGCTTGATAATGCATTAAAGTGAGATTTCAGTTCAGTTTAGCTCTCAGCCTCATCTTCGCCACGATGCTTAAAGAGTGGAAAAGTCGGGTTTTGTATTTGGTTGCGAGGCTGCCTGGAAGGTTCTGCCTGTCTCATCTCCGACAATACTTTCTCCGGCAGAGCGGTGCTTGGAAGATCATGAGCTGGTGGTCCAGGTGGAGAGCACCATGGCAAGCGAAAGCAAATTTTTATTCAGGAAGAATTACGCAAAATACGAGTTTTTCAAAAATCCCATGGTGAGTTTTATCCCTTTGGATTTGGGGTTTGAAACTCTGGAAATATTGCAAGTATAAACTTGAGTTTCACTGTAGCTGATCACTGACTGAGATGTCCTGGGAGGCAGGTGGTTTGAGAATCAGTGTTGCTAGTGAACCCAGCAATACTGGCTCGAAACTGTCTCTCTGATGCATAATTGAACGCCTTTGTTCTAGCCAAAATAACCATCTCCTTTTCCCAAAAGTGACAGTGGGTGAGGAGGTCAGTCTCTAAATGGAGAGAGAGAGAGCTGGGGTGACCTTCTTCAGTTATTTTGGAAGTTCTTAGTTCAACTGGAGCAGCTTGGTCAAATACTCAGTAAAATAAAAACTCATTACTCTCGGCAAGTAGCAAATGTTGCTCTGGGATTATTGGGGGAAGAAGCAGTAGAGAAATCAACATCTGGGTATATTAAGCTAGTTTCTTGGAGTTTTCTGTTTTGGGGAGCTGGGGCCCTTGCCTTGTGGGATGTCAGCATGGGGAAACTCGTACCTGCCGTGGCATGAGCCCCAATCCTGAGTCACAGCAGCAGTAGCTGGGGGGAGAAGGCCCAGTGCCTCCTTCTGGTCCTGATACTCTAGCTGCTTTTTTATTGAAAAGAAGAGGTGTGATAACTGCTTTTGGATAATGCACCAGAAGAGGCTTCTTCACATCCCTGTGCTCATGTCCTGGTTTCAGGAGTTCTTTCTCTCGTGTTCCCACCTGTGTCCTTGAGTTGGGGAGCGGGGCAGCCCTCTGCCTGGGTGCACTGTGAGGCGTGGGTCAGAGAGGGCATCACAGACTTCAAACTTGATCCTGCGTTTAACAGAAGATGCAGCCTTTTAGAAGTCAGTGTTTCCACTGTGTGATAAATTGAAAGGACCGTCATTTTAAATACAGATTGTCCATAATCGTGCCTATAGGGATGTTTTTAGTACTGCTGTATCTGTAAGTATGCTTTCCCCACTTGGAAGCTAACCTTTACCATCTTTGTTCTTCCACATCCTAGAATTTCTTCCCAGAACAGATGGTTACGTGGTGCCAGCAGTCCAACGGCAGTCACACCCAGCTTTTGCAGGTACCGGGCAGGAAGAGGCTTCTGCTGGAGTTTTTGCATAGATGCTCTCGGGCTGTCCCAGGGGCCTGGTAGAAACTTGGATCAGTTGAGCTCGTCCTCACAAATATGAGCCTTGGCTCTGTTGGAATTTAGAGTATCCAGGAATACATATTTACTTGGGAAGGCTGTGTATAGCCAGGCTTCCCAGGTGGCGCTACTGGTAAAGAGCCCACCTGCCACTGCAAGAGACATAAGAGGCTCAGGTTCGATCCCTGGGTGGGGAAGATCCCCTAGAGAAGGGCCTGGCAACCCACTCCAGTATTCTTGCTGGAGAATCCCACGGGCAGAGGAGCCTGGCGGGCTATAGTCCACGAGGTCGCAGAGTTGGACGCAACTGAAGTGACTTAGCACGCACACAGCCAGGCTCCCTCAAAACAAGCACTTAGAAACAGGATAGACTGACAGAGGCCATCAGAGCAGGAGAGTGGGGTAGGGAAGCTGTAGCTCCCGTGTCCCCTGCGAGCACCAACCCCCATCTTCAAGCACAGGGCCCTGGAAATTGCTACAGCAAGAGTGGGTCCGTCGCATAGTAAACACTGATCCATGCATGCATACTAAGTCGCTCAGCCCTGTCCAACTCTTTGCGACCCCATGGACTGTAGACCACTAGGCTCCTCTGCCCATGGGATTCTCCAGGTAAGAATACTGGAGTGGGTTGCCACGCCCTCCTCCAGGGGATCTTCCTGACCCAGGGATCGAACCTGCATCTCTTCAGTCTCCGGCTTTGGCAGGTGTGTTCTTTATCACTAGCACCACTTGGGAAGCCCCTGAAACTGATTAGGTTGCTCTAGAATCCTTAAAAAGTTACTTCTTATACTCTAAAAAACCCAACATACCTATCTTCATTGTCTCCTCGCTTCCTAGTGTCTGTTCCTAGTTAAATCTGACCTTTCACTCCCCTACTGATGGAGGAGGCCACCAGCTACCTCTCCACACTTACTGCTGACTCATGCTCTTCTAGGAGGTCAGAATATTCCTCTGCATCCCTAAAAATGTATGTCTTAACAGCATAGTGAGTGAGAGATGAGTGAGAGAATAAACAATTCACTAATGCAACCAGCACTCTCTAGGTGGCACCAAATATGAGAAAGTACTAGAATGCTGTTCCTATAGAATTCTTCCCTGAGCCCTCCCTTTCCTGCTTTATTTCTTCTGCCTCTGGAAGCTGAGAGCCTCCGTATTCTGTCCTGGGCCCTCCCACCAGAGCATCTGTGTGCTCTGGGCTAGAGTTGTCAATACTTAGTTATCCTGGTTTATGCACAATGAGGGGCAAATGGTTTCCTGCATCTTAGTTGCCTGATTTGAGATGATTTCGTGCTTGGTGAGGGGTACGGTGATCTCTGGAGACCCCAGAAGCACTGCCTGAGACACTGGGACCTGCCCAGCTGGCCTGTCCCCCCTGCAGGAGGAGAAATGTCTGTTTCAGTCAGTGGAGCGGACCCACAAGGGTCATCCCAGACCTGGCTCCTGTCCTCTCTTTCCCAAAGAAAGAAGTGCTGCCAGTGGGCGGAGTTAATGGGGACAGTGGGCTGTCACCAGGGTGTTTGTTTCAGGAGATGGACAGACACAGGACACACAGCTTTCACCAGGGGACAGAGTGACAGCCAGGTGGCTTCTCCCAGCCCACCTGCTCCTGATCAGTGTTTCTGGCACTTNGCTTGGATCAGTTGAGCTCGTCCTCACAAATATGAGCCTTGGCTCTGTTGGAATTTAGAGTATCCAGGAATACATATTTACTTGGGAAGGCTGTGTATAGCCAGGCTTCCCAGGTGGCGCTACTGGTAAAGAGCCCACCTGCCACTGCAAGAGACATAAGAGACTCAGGTTCGATCCCTGGGTGGGGAAGATCCCCTAGAGAAGGGCCTGGCAACCCACTCCAGTATTCTTGCTGGAGAATCCCACGGGCAGAGGAGCCTGCCGGGCTATAGTCCACGAGGTCGCAGAGTTGGACGCAACTGAAGTGACTTAGCACGCACACAGCCAGGCTCCCTCAAAACAAGCACTTAGAAACAGGATAGACTGACAGAGGCCATCAGAGCAGGAGAGTGGGGTAGGGAAGCTGTAGCTCCCGTGTCCCCTGCGAGCACCAACCCCCATCTCCAAGCACAGGGCCCTGGAAATTGCTACAGCAAGAGTGGGTCCGTCGCATAGTAAACACTGATCCATGCATGCATACTAAGTCGCTCAGCCCTGTCCAACTCTTTGCGACCCCATGGACTGTAGACCACTAGGCTCCTCTGCCCATGGGATTCTCCAGGTAAGAATACTGGAGTGGGTTGCCACGCCCTCCTCCAGGGGATCTTCCTGACCCAGGGATCGAACCTGCATNCTGATCCATGCATGCATACTAAGTCGCTCAGCCCTGTCCAACTCTTTGCGACCCCATGGACTGTAGACCACTAGGCTCCTCTGCCCATGGGATTCTCCAGGTAAGAATACTGGAGTGGGTTGCCACGCCCTCCTCCAGGGGATCTTCCTGACCCAGGGATCGAACCTGCATCTCTTCAGTCTCCGGCTTTGGCAGGTGTGTTCTTTATCACTAGCACCACTTGGGAAGCCCC
The DNA here is from genome assembly GCA_006410675.1 of Oreotragus oreotragus. NCBI lineage: Eukaryota > Metazoa > Chordata > Mammalia > Artiodactyla > Bovidae > Oreotragus > Oreotragus oreotragus. Next base: position 18,843 of record SJYX01013974.1, on the reverse strand, counting down.
TGAAACTGATTAGGTTGCTCTAGAATCCTTAAAAAGTTACTTCTTATACTCTAAAAAACCCAACATACCTATCTTCATTGTCTCCTCGCTTCCTAGTGTCTGTTCCTAGTTAAATCTGACCTTTCACTCCCCTACTGATGGAGGAGGCCACCAGCTACCTCTCCACACTTACTGCTGACTCATGCTCTTCTAGGAGGTCAGAATATTCCTCTGCATCCCTAAAAATGTATGTCTTAACAGCATAGTGAGTGAGAGATGAGTGAGAGAATAAACAATTCACTAATGCAACCAGCACTCTCTAGGTGGCACCAAATATGAGAAAGTACTAGAATGCTGTTCCTATAGAATTCTTCCCTGAGCCCTCCCTTTCCTGCTTTATTTCTTCTGCCTCTGGAAGCTGAGAGCCTCCGTATTCTGTCCTGGGCCCTCCCACCAGAGCATCTGTGTGCTCTGGGCTAGAGTTGTCAATACTTAGTTATCCTGGTTTATGCACAATGAGGGGCAAATGGTTTCCTGCATCTTAGTTGCCTGATTTGAGATGATTTCGTGCTTGGTGAGGGGTACGGTGATCTCTGGAGACCCCAGAAGCACTGCCTGAGACACTGGGACCTGCCCAGCTGGCCTGTCCCCCCTGCAGGAGGAGAAATGTCTGTTTCAGTCAGTGGAGCGGACCCACAAGGGTCATCCCAGACCTGGCTCCTGTCCTCTCTTTCCCAAAGAAAGAAGTGCTGCCAGTGGGCGGAGTTAATGGGGACAGTGGGCTGTCACCAGGGTGTTTGTTTCAGGAGATGGACAGACACAGGACACACAGCTTTCACCAGGGGACAGAGTGACAGCCAGGTGGCTTCTCCCAGCCCACCTGCTCCTGATCAGTGTTTCTGGCACTTTTCTTGCCCAAACTCTGAGGCTCAGACTGGGATTTTTAAGGAAAAATAGAAGAAAGGGCAGGATGCTTAAGCATATGGTCTTATTAGGAGATTTATGACTTCTGTTTTTCAGCGTTAAAAAGATCTGTTTGCTAGTGTGTTTAAACACGAATTATATTTTAGGCACCACCAATTTAGATGGGCGTTTTAAGACTTTTGAAAGGAAAAATATTTGAAAGCACTCAGTTCAGTTCAGTTCAGTCGCTCAGTTGTGTCCAACTCTTTGCAACCCCATGAGTCGCAGCACGCCAGGCCTCCCTGTCCATCACCAGCTCCCGGAGTTCACTCAGACTCCATCTAGCCATCTCATCCTCTGTCGTCCCCTTCTCCTCCTGCCCCCAATCCCTCCCAGCATCAGAGTCTTTTCCAATGAGTCAACTCTTCGCATGAGGTGGCCAAAGTACTGGAGTTTCAGCTTTAGCATCATTCCTTCCAGAGAAATCCCAGGGCTGATCTCCTTCAGAATGGATTGGTTGGATCTCCTTGCAGTCCAAGGGACTCTCAAGAGTCTTCTCCAACACCACAGTTCAAAAGCATCAACTCTTCGGTGCTCAACCTTCTTCATAGTCCAACTCTCATATCCACACATGACCACAGGAAAAACCATAGCCTTGACTAGACGGACCCTAGTCGGCAAAGTAATGTCTCTGCTTTTGAATATGATATCTAGGTTTAACACAGAAAGAGTATTTTGGTAATTCATAAAATGTTCCAGTGTCAATGATGCTCATAGTATGTCCTCATAATTTCATGTCAGTATTATCTGACTTTTGAAATTTGCTCTTCAACAGAATTTTTTAAACTCCAGTAGTTGTCCTGAGATTCAAGGGTTTTTGCACGTGAAGGAGCTGGGAAGGAAATCGTGGAAGAAGCTGTATGTGTGTTTGCGGAGATCTGGCCTCTATTGCTCCACAAAGGGAGCTTCGAAGGTGAGTTTTAAAGGCACAACTGCCAGTCACACCAGGCTGGGAGGCTTCTGAGTAAAGGTGCGCACCGTGGCCTCCTCCCAGCTCGTGACTTATTAAGCTGAGTGCGTAGCAGCTAAACTCACAGTTCTTGGTGCACGGGTCTCCCTGGGAAAGCAGGTGATGACAGGCCTGGGGCCCCGGGGGCTGTGTGACCCCCACCGCCAAGCGGGCCAGCCTGGGCTCCCTCTGCGGCTGGCAGCAGAGCCTCATGGCTGCCTGAGTCCCTTGGAAGATGCTGACTTAGTGTCTATAATTTCGAAGTTGGTGTCTAGGATCGCCATAAGGATATTCAATAGATGATTGTCACCCTGATGCCAATCTAATATATGTTATTGTAGATATTTTATGGAATAAATTGCAGTTTGTGTGTGTCCCCAGTGGGAAGAGGAGGTGAGGGATTGAAAATGGCTGCAGGCCTCTGAAGAGAGTTGGGGTGTTGTGGGCTGGCCTTGCTGGGGTCTCTTTTGGTGTCTTTGCATTTCTGACCTATTTTCCTGTAACATCTGAGGACACCTACCATGGGAGCATACCCAGCTGACCTTGGCCGTGCTTATAACCATCCAAGAGCTGTAGTCTCCTGTTCCTGCCGGAGAGAGGGAGGGGAGCTGGGGACGCCAAGGGAGGGTGCTGGCCCAGCATCAGGCTCTGGGAAGTCAGGAGAGAAGGGGCGTGGCCACCAGGGAAAGGGGGCGTGAGCTAGAGGGAAGGGGCGTGGCTGCACTCTCTTCCTCGGAGGCTGCAGGTCTTCCTTGGTCACAGGGATGTCCACTTCCTCATTTCCCAGCTCTGATGTGCAATGGCATCCCACTCCAGTACTCTTGCCTGGAGAATCCCATGGACGGAGGAGCCTGGTAGGCTGCAGTCCATGGGGTCGCTGAGTCAGACACGACTGAGCGACTTCACTTTCACTTTTCACTTTCATACATTGGAGAAGGAAATGGCAACCCACTCCAGTGTTCTTGCCTGGAGAATCCCAGGGATGGCGGAACCCAATGGGCTGCCGTCTGTGGGGTCGCACAGAGTCGGACACGACTGAAGCGACTTAGCAGCAGCAGCAGCAGCAGCAGCAGCAGCAGATGTGCGGCTTATGTGTCCTCCTCATTGCTGCTGAGCCCCAGGTCATTTGTCGCCTAGAAGAGGAAACAGATGCGGGATGGACAGTTAAGGCACAGGATGGGACATTTTGCGAGCAGTTGGCCACTGATCACTCAGCGTAACAACGGTGGTGCGGGTCTTGCATTTGAGTGTATACTCCTAACCTTGACCATGGTTTGCAGATGTCCTGGTTTCCACTTTGAATATTACCTTATAAGGCGAAATATCTGATACATTGTATCCATCTGTCTGAATTTTGGGAGGTGGGGTTTTTAACAGGGGCTGGGGGATATGGTTTTAACTTGTTACTTATGTGACACCATGGTTATAACCTGTAGACTGTCAAAGGGGAGAGGTGTTGCGAGCACGCTTAGACTGCCCTCTGCTGACAAGGACAGGAAACACTTGCTCTTGGCTGTGCTAAGTTCCCCCCTATAAACCTGACCACCTCCCCACAGGAGCCCAGACACCTGCAGCTGCTGGCCGACCTGGAGGACAGCAGCATCTTCTCCCTGATTGCTGGCAGGAAGCAGTACAGTGCCCCCACAGACTATGGCTTCTGCATAAAGGTACCACCCACCCGAGACTCACGGTGAACTTTGAAATTAAACCAGTGACCTCCTCTCTTGGTTGTTGCTTTTTAAAAATAACAAACAGTTTCACATTGGATTTATGCATTGGTATAAAAATATTTCATATGTGCTTTCAATGTTGCAGTCCTTGAGTAGCGCAGATGCTCAGAGAAAAGCAGAATCCCTGATGCACAATGCCCCATGGTTTAGGGACGATGGGCCCCGTGGTTTAGGGACCCCCCCAGCCTGTCACCTGAGTGGCCTCCAGGGTACTGAGTAAGCTGATGCCTTGTGTGTGGGCTTCCAGTAACCAAGACATTAGACTAGGGGTGACCACAACTCTGCTTCTCACTGTGCAGGTGTGTGAGGGCACATACTCACACATACACTCACATGTGCACCTGTGCATGTACATACCTGCACACACCTGTGTGAACAAGCACATGCGGACATATGTGTGCATGCTTATGTGCACACACACACAGTCCTTCCTACTCGGTGAGGTTGTGCTGTCAGTCATCATAATAGTAGAGATTTACTGAATTACCCACTGTGCACGAGACATTCTGCTGAGGTTTCTGCCTCCATCATCTTCCTGGGTCTTCCCAGTGCTCACAGGGTGGGAACTGCCCAGCCCCGCTGCCCACACGCGGTTGCCAGTGAGCAAGCCCATAGTCCCCCAGCTGGGCTGTCTTTTAAGCTGGAGGAGGAGATAGGGCACAGGGAGCCTATTCCATCCAAAAATACTATTTTTTTGCTTGACTTGGTGAAGCTTCTTTGGTTACAAGTGGTAAGAGCTGACCTCAAACCCCCTGAAGGGCGCAGTGCACAGGCGGCTGGTGGAGAGCGGCTCGGGGGGCGGCTGGAGCCGTCCCTCTTTCCCCTGGCCCACCTGCCAGCCCGCAGCCCTGCGGCCTCTGCCTCTCCCGCTGTATCCACGACACGCAGGGCTGTTCTTCAGCCCTCTTCCGCATCCAGGTTCCCGAAGCAGAGAGCTGGGCTAGTCTGACCCCTCGGGGCCCCTCGGGTCTGGGCTCAGAGGGCCCAGCCCAGCCTGTGCCTGTAGGCTTTCTTCCATCACAGCCAGCCCCTGCCCCTGGGTGGGCACCTGCCAGCTCTCCTCTGCTCTTCTACAGCCACGCTGGTCTCCCTCTCTGGGCCTTTCCACAGCGTCTGTCCTTAGCCTCCACAGCCCTGAGTCTTGGAGGCTCCTCCCTGCCTCAGCTCACCCTGCGGGCCCTTCCCGCAGCTGCCTCTTCCTCGGAGGTGACGGAAGGCACCTCCTTCCAAAACCCGGGAGTGGCTGTCCTTCCCGGAACCCACCTTCCCTGCGGGAGCTAGATGCCCCGCTAACCGCCCCCCACCTTGATGGTCTGCTTTCCTGTTTGACTCCCCCAACACTCACCGTGGGAGGATGGCCGATCACTCAGCCAAGTACTAAGTAACCAACTAGCAGGCCCGCCCTGTGCCCCACAGAGCCGTGAGTGATGCCCAGTGCCCAGGCGCACACACCTGCCCGTGCTCCTGTCTCTGCCGCCTGGTGGGCTGTGCTGCGGGTGGAGCTCAGCTCTGCCCTGAGAGGAAGGGTGGTCCTGAGTCCCTGTCACACTCCCCGCTCTTCCTTCTCCTTTAGCCTAACAGAGTCAGGAACGAGGCTAAGGAGCTGCGCTTGCTCTGTGCCGACGATGAGCAGAGCCGGACCTGCTGGGTGACGGCCTGCAGGCTCCTCAAGGTGGGTCCCTGTGGTCGCGGGGGGTGGTGTGTGTCAGCCCACGGTCACCATGTGCGTGTCCTCCCAAGGCCACTGTGCGGATCTTCCCCGGGCAGTGTGTGTGTCAGCCCACGGTCACCACATGCGTGTCCTCCCGAGGTCACTGTGCGGATCTTCCCCGGGTAGTGTGTGTGCCGCCCCACAGTCACCACGTGCGTGTCCTCCTGAGGTCACTGTGCGGATCATCCCCGGGCAGTGTGTGTGTCAGCCCACAGTCACCACGTGCATGTCCTCCTGAGGTCACTGTGCGGATCATCCCCGGTCAGTGTGTGTGCCACCCCACAGTCACCACATGCGTGTCCTCCCGAGGCCACTGTGTGTGCATGTCCTCCTGAGGTCACTGTGCGGATCATCCCCAGTCAGTGTGTGTGCCGCCCCACAGTCACCACGTGCGTGTCCTCCCGAGGCCACTGTGTGTGCATGTCCTCCTGAGGTCACTGTGCGGATCATCCCCAGTCAGTGTGTGTGCCGCCCCACAGTCACCACGTGCGTGTCCTCCCGAGGTCACTGTGCAGATCATCCCCGGTCAGTGTGTGTGCCACCCCACAGTCACCACATGCGTGTCCTCCCGAGGCCACTGTGTGTGCATGTCCTCCTGAGGTCACTGTGCGGATCATCCCCAGTCAGTGTGTGTGCCGCCCCACAGTCACCACGTGCGTGTCCTCCCGAGGTCACTGTGCGGATCATCCCCCGGTCAGTGTCTGTGTCAGCCCCACGGCCACTGTGTGCATGTCCTCCCAAGGTCACTGTGTGGATCATCCCCCGGTCAGTGTGTGTGTCAGCCCACAGTCACCACGTGCGTGTCATCCCGAGGTCACTGTGTGGATCATCCCCCAGTCAGTGTGTGTGTCAGCCCCGAGGTCGCTGTGTGTGCGTGTCATCCCGAGGTCACTGTGTGCTTGTTAGCACCAGGGTTAACCATGTGTGCATCACTGTGGTCCCTGTGTGTCTGTGTTATCCCCTGGTCACTGTGTGTGTGTGTGTGTGTGTCTCCCTGAGGTCCCTGTGTGTCTGTATTATCCCCCTGTCCCTGTGTGTGTGTGTGTGTCTGTCTGTCTGTCTGTCTCCGAGGGTCACTGTGTGTGTGTGTGGGTGTATCATCCCCCGTTCACTGTGTGTGCGTGTCAGCAGTCACTGTGTGTGTGTGTGTGTGTGGCTGTATCATCCCCTGATCACTGTGTGTGTGTTGGCGGTCACTGTGTGTGTGTGTGTGTGTGTGTGTGTCTCCCTGAGGGTCACTGTGTGTGTGTATGTGTGGCTGTATCATCCCCTGATCACTGTGTGTGTGTGTCGGCGGTCACTGTGTGTGTGTGTGTGTGTGTGTGTGTGTGTGTGTGTGTCTCCCTGAGGGTCTGTGTGTGTGTGTGTGGCTGTATCATCCCCTGATCACTGTGTGTGTGTGTGGCTGTAACATCCCCCACTCACTATGTGTGCGTGTTGGTGGTCACCGTGTGTGCATGTCAGTGGTCACTCTGTGTGTGTGTGTGTGTGTGTGTCTGTGTGTGTGGCTATATTATCCCCTGATCACTGTGTGTGTGTGTCGGCGGTCACTGTGTGTGTGTGTATGTGTGTGTGCGTCACTGGTCACTGAGTGAGACCCTGAGGTCACAGCGTGTGACAATACGCACCTCTCCAGGGGTGATGCCTCTCACCCTCCACGCCCCGTCATGGGCTCTGGGAGTCGAGGGTCCTCGCATGTGATTTCAGTCTCAGAAGCTCCTGCAGAGCCGTTACGTCAGCGGAGCCGGAGCCAGTTCCCGACCTGATGCTGGTGGCACTTAGCGCGGGAGCAGGCTGTGCTGTGCTTCGCAGGACATTTAGCAGCCTGCCCTGTCTCCCATGAGATGCCAGCAGCACCCCAGCAGCTGGGACGGCCCCAAGTGTCCCCTGGGTGTGGGGAGGGTTGAGAACCACTGCCTTGGAGAAATGGAGAGCAAAAGGTCGGGACCAAGGAGTCAGAAGATGGGAGTGGGGTGGGCACACATGGGTCGTCAGGAGCTTAATGGTTTCCCTGATGCAGCATTGCACTCTGGAATTCCCAGAGTGCCAGGGCCTTGCAGGAGACGTGGCGGATCGCCTGGCCCCTCACAGGGCCTCAAGGGAAACAGTGTCCCCCGACAATCATTCTAAAGGAAATGTCTTGCTCGGACCATCTCGTGGGATCGCACCCCACAGCGATTTCCCAGAAATGGCCCAGGTGACCTCACATGCCCTGTAGAAGCGCAGGGCAGTGCACCGGCGTGTAATACGGCACAGAGTGTTGCTCTGCACACACACACCACGTGCTGCAAATTCCTTAGTATAGAAAGTCCTTGTGCGTGACAGGTTAGCTGCTAAAACAGACTCGGCCCAAGTTGAGGGCTGGGAGGGACGCGTGTTTGCTTAGCTGCGGCCGCCTCGGACAACCACGGTGTCTTGCAGAAGTCCCCAGCCGTCCCTGAGGCTTCCAGCTACTGCGAGGCTCTGGGTGGCGTCCCTTGGAGACAGACGGGGGAGGC
>SJYX01013972.1:540023-557477 GCA_006410675.1 Oreotragus oreotragus | reverse complement strand
TAGGCTCTCTAGTTGTGGTGTACAGTCTCAGTTGCTCCAAGGCATGTGGGATCTTAGTTCCCCATCCAGCAATCCAACCTGTGTCCCCTGCATTACAAGGCAAATTCTTAACTGCTGGATCACCAGGGAAGTCCCAAGATCAAGAATCATAAAAAAGAGAAAATGAAATAAGTTTTCTAGCTTAAATGGATATCTCCATGCTCACATGCAGCAGATTTTTGATTGAGTGCATATTACAAGGAATATGGGATTCTCTCATGTTGATCTTTCTCTTTCAGGGTATTCTTGACCGCTGAGCTATCACAGTTATCAATAATGTTGATTTTGCCTGTGTGGCTGTGAAAGATGATTCCAGTTGGATTTAAACAGCTGTAGAGAATAACAATCTGCATAGCAACCCAAAGATGAAAAGAAATGTTCCAATTGGCACCCGATAAACATTCACACTACCAAATAGTTGTCAGTGATTGTTTTTTCTGTGTTTCTTAGTCCTTCACATGTTTTCTGATTGTAATAAAAGATTTTTATCATGAGGGAGCACAGGGGGTGATTAGAAACTCAGGTGTCTTCACGGTTGTTGCAGAATATAAGGACTGATGAGCCACAGAAAATCAGTATGTATGATGAATTTTAAGGTCTTTGAGATGATCCCTAAAATTCCTGTGATGATTTATTTCATTCATTTCAATTACTCTTTCAAAATATTTACCGATTGGATATCATCAAATTAAACAGCTAACAGAATCAGGCTGTGTACAATGCTCTGCAGGATAAACAAAAATGAATAATTCACAGACTGCCCTCAGGATGCTTTCAGTCTCAAAAAAGAGCAGAGGCATATACAAGAATAATTCTAATGTGAAGTAAAATCTGATCAGGAACAACCTCTGCTTCTCATCATGACAGAGTAACTCATATCAGAATAACCTTGCCACCATAAACAACTATAAAAATGAGACACAGGCAGTGCAGGACTGTGATCCTTCAGAGAATGAAAACATGTGAAGTGTGCCCCATGATTGCTCCAGCCTTTCATCTGGGGATACTTTCTGGAAACAAAACGTGATGTCCAAGCGGGAAGAGTAATCTCACTAAGACGGCAAAAATCAGATTTCAGGGCTGTGAGGAGGCTAGGATTTGTCGGAAAGGGAAAAACCACTAGAGGGAACTGTGCTGAGAGCAAACCATTGAAATCTACATGGGAATCTCTTTGAGTTGTTGGACAAAAACATGCAACACATAGAGATTGCGCTGAAAAACTGAGGCATTTATTTATTTGAGATTTTGAAGCTCAGATACGAAGTTACACTATTCTAGATCTGTAAGAGCTAGTCTATATGTACCTCATTTTTAAAAATCATTGCAAAATGAAGCAGAAATGATAGTAAATTAAATATCTGCCAGAATAAAGCCAATAACCAAATTTAAAAAAAAAAGCAACAACTTGACATTTAACAAAAGTAGCATTCACAATATCCACTAAAATTTTATTATTAATTGCTAGATATACAGGGAAGAAACAAAACATGATTCATAATCATGGAAATTTTATTCCAAAAAAACTATTAAGACAGATCCAGAGATGACAGAGAAGTTGTAATTAGCAAACAAAGACAAAAGAAATGCTAGGCATAATGAAGAAACAGACAGGACAATAACAGCAGAAAAATGGAAACTGGAAAGCCATTAATGGAAATGGATTCTTGCCTGGAGAATCCCATGGACAGAGGAGCTTGGTGGGCTGCAGTACACGGGGTTGCAAAGAGTGGGCCATGACTGATTGACTTCACTTTCACTAAAAATAAAATATCTAAAATTAAATAATCACTTGTGCTTTGTAGTAAACTGGATACTGTATAGGAAAAATATCAGAAAACCTGAAGATATGGCAGTAGGAAATATCCAAAGTGAAGCACATGGAATAAAAATGCAGAAAAATTAAATGAACACAGTGTCACTGACACATGGGAAAATAGCAATTCTCAGATATATAAAAGTGGAACCCTAGGAGGAAAAAAGAGAGAAATTAGGGCAGAAAAATATACTTGAATAAATAATGACTTCAAATTATATTAACTACTGATCCAAAAAACTCAATAATAGATTAAATACACACACACGTGACCTAGAGAACTATTAATACCATAGCCAAATTGCTTAAAAATAATGATAAAAAGAAAAATCTTAAAAGCAATAGGAAAAAGTAAATACGTCACAAAGAGAGGGGAAAGAAAAAAACAAGTAAAGGGATAAGGATTGTATTTCTCATCAGAAGCAATGCAAGCCAGAAGACATTGGACTGACACTTTAAAATACTAAAAGAAAAAATAACATGTCAAGCTAGAATTCTGTAAGCAGTGAACATTCTTCAAAAATGAAATTGAAATAAAGACATTTTAAAATAAACAAAAGCTAGAGGAATTTGTCACCGCAGACCTGCTCTGAAAGAAATGTCAAGTCAGGTTTTCAGGCTGAAGTAGAATAGTGCCAGATGGAAATTTGGATTACACGTAGAAATGAAAGCAATGGAAATGGGAAATATGTGGATAAACAGAAAAGACATTTTTCCTTTAAAAAATGTATTAAAAAGTTGAATACAGTAGTCTCCCCTTGTCTGTGGGGAATATGTTTCAAGAGCCCCGCAATGGGTGCCTGGATTGAAGGATAGAAACCTCTGTATATTGTGCTTTTTCCTATACACACATACATGAAGGTAAAAGTAGATCAGTCCTGTCTGACTCTTTGCAACCCCATGGACTATATAGTTCTTGGAATTCTCTAGGCTAGAATACTGGAGCGGGCAGTCATTCCCTTCTCCAGGGTACCTTCCCAACCCAGGGATTGAACCCAGGTCTCCCACATTACAGGGGGATTCTTTACCAGCTGAGCCACAAGGGAAGCCCAAGAACACTGGAGTGGGTAGCCTATCCCTTGTCCAGGAGAGCTGCCCAACCCAGGAATCAAACCAGGGTTTCCTGCATTACAGGTGGATTCTTTACCAACTGAGATATGACATACATAGCTATTACAAAGTTTAATTTATAAATTATGCATAGTACTAGATTAACAATAGCTAACAAAACAGAACAATTAAAACAACATACTGTAATAAAAGTTATATGAATATACTCTCTCTGAGCATATGTTATTATACAAATTTAATGCCGTTTGCGTCTCAGCTAGGCACCATGCATTGTGGTGTTAACTTCAGCAGTTTAGGGTAAAAAGCAGAACTACCACCAATTTCTTTTTCCTTCTTTACAATTTCATGGATAGAAGATTCATGCTTATTACGTGAATCTTAGCAATCTTAGCATATGATTTAAAAAAAAATAAGTTGAGAAGTTTCACCTTTTCACTTAAGCAAACACTTTACAGCTTCTCTTTGGCATGTCTGGGTTGCCAGATTACTCTTCTAATGCTTTGGGGCCAATATTAAGTAAGATAAAGATCATTTCAACACAAACAGTCCACTGCAACAGCCAATCTAACCAAGAAGACCACTAAGTAATTAATGGGCAGGTAGTGTGTGTTCTGTGGATGCAGGGGTTATCCCCATGCCAGGCAGGAGAGAGCAGACTGTGCACAATTTCATAATGCTACTCAAATAGCCACATGTAAACTTAAATTTTATGACTTGTTTATTTCTGGAATTTTCCATTTAATATTTTTGGACCATGGTTGACCTTGCGTAACTGAAACCATGTAAAGTGAAACTGCAGATAAGGTGGCAGGGGACAGCTGTATTTAAAATGAAATAATAGCAATGTATTTAACAGACACAGAAATAAATTATGTAACAATAATGACATGAAGAAGGTGAGGGATTGTAAAAGTATGTTGTTATGATTGTATCAGGCTTCCTCATGGCTCAGTGGTAAAGAATCCTCGTGCAATGCAGGAACCGCAGTAGATGCGGGTTCAATCCCTAGGTCAGGAAGATCCTTGGAAGAGGGCGTGGTAACCCACTTCAGTATTCTTGCCTGGAGAGTCCCAAGGACAGAGGAGCCTGGTGGGCTACAGTCCATGGGGTCACAAAAAATCAGACATGACCAAAGCTATTTAGCACACACGCATGAATGTATCACCTTATATGTGATGCAGTATGTAATATACAGTTGTACAAGGTTGACTTTGATAAGTTAATTGCATTTTACAAAATATACAGCAACTCTTAAAACTAAAGCAAATGTGTACAGCTAATGAGACAACAGTCAAGGTAAAACAGAATCCAAACAAAAGATAACAAAAAGGATATTTGTTAATCCAAATGCAGCAATGAAAAAAAAAAGGAAAAGAAAACAAAGAGAAATGGAAAAATTAGAGGGAAAAAGTGATAAGCTAATGGAAGCAAACCCAATTTCATTGACAAGTATTCTAAATGCAAATGGATGAAAAACTCCAATTTAGAGTAGAGATTATCAGACTGGAAAAAACAAAAATCAAAACCCCACTATATGTTTTTAACAAAGAGTTTAGACGGAGGAACTTGGTGGGCTACAGTCCATGGGTCGTGAAGAGTCGGACACGACTGAGCGACTTCACTTTCACTCTCACTTTGTTTTAAATATAAAGACATGGCCAAGTCAAAAGTAGAATGATCAGTTAAGATGTACCTTGTAAACATTAACTGTAAGAAAGCTGGAGGGGTTAGAAAACATATGTTACTGAGCATGATGTATTACCCGAGATAAAGAAGACACTTCATAATGATAGAAACGTCAATTCCACAGAGAGGCATATGCATGCACTTTGTTTAAAAAAAAAAAAATCAAAATATGTAATGTGAAAACTGAGAGAATTAAAGGGCACATAGACAAGTCTTCTAATGGTACTCGGAGATATTAAATCTATTTTAATTATTGGCCTTCCCTTGTGGCTCAGTGGTAAAGAATCTGCCTGCCAATGCAAGAGACTCGGGTTTAATCCCTAGATCAGGAAGATTCCTGGAGAAGGAAATGGCAAACCACTCTAGTATTCTTGCCTGGAGAACTCCATGAGTAGAGGAGCCTGGCGGACTACAGTCCATGGGGTTGCAAAAGAGTTGGACGTGACTTAGTAACTAAACAACAACAAATCTTAATTATTAATGAAAAAAGTATACCAAAAGTATCTCAAAGGACAAGTAGTAACAATATAGGATCTGATTAACCCTCTGGATAATTGGACCTGACTGACTTTTCACTGAAACAACAAAACATACATTCTTTTTAAGTACACGTGGAATATTCAACAAATGAACCATGTGACAGGACACAAAAAGAAATCTCATTAAGTTAATATTATTGAAATGGTACAAACTTCTTTTTCTGACCACAGTGGAATTAAAGTAGAAATTGAAAACAGAAAGATATTTGCTGAATGCTGCAAATATGGGAAAATTAAAAATCACATTTTTAAACAACCCAGGGACCAAAAAATGAAGTTACAAGGGAAATCAGAAGTGTATTTAAACTGAAGGAAAATAAAAATGCAGCATATTAAAGTGTGGAGGATTCAGCTACAGTGATAATTTATAACAATGCATGTATCATTAAGTACACATTTTAGGCAACAAGAAAAGTCTTAAACAAAGGTCCCAGTTTATATCTTAAGATTAAAAAAAATTGAAAAAATACACTAAAGCAATTAGAAGGAATGAGATAGAGGAAATAAGTAAAACAGACAACGAACAAACTGCTCTGTGTAAGGATGTGAATTCCACATTTGTATGCATTTGTTTGAACAGATTGAACTATATTCCTAAGAACTTTGCATTTTACTGTGTGCAAAACATTTCTCAACTAAAGATGTTTATTAAAAAGCTAAATAATGGTCAAGAGTGAAACAAAAACAAAGGTGAGATTGTTAGGACGGATATGAGGAGAACGATGTGGCTACCTTAGAGAAGTGGCATTCCTGCTAGCTCTTGAAAATTATAAGGACTTTTGGGCCTCAGAGATTGGGGGGCAGGATATTTCATTGAAACAAATGTATTGTCATGATGCAGAACTGAGTGGGATAGTTAGTGAGTAGCAACTAAACCCTTGAAAGATGCAGCCAAATTGAGGAGCAACTTGAATGATGCTAGGGAAGAAGATTGCAATCTTTTTTTTAAATTAATTTTTATTAGAGTATAGTTGGTTTACAATGTTGTGTTATCTTCTACACAGCAGAATCAACCAGCCATAGTTATACATATATCACTTCCCTTTTGGACTTCCATAATTCAAAAATATGTGTGCACTTCAATGTTCTTCCTATTTGCAGTAGCTAGGACATGGAAGCAACCTAAACATCCATCAACAGAGAAATGGATAAAAAAGATGTGATACATGTATACAATGAAATATTACTCAGCCATGAAAAAGGAATAAAATTATGTCATCTGTAGAGATGTGGATGGACCCAGAGTCAGAGTGAAGTAAGTCAGAAAGAGAAAAATAAATATTGTATGTTAATGTGCATTTGTGGAATCCAGAAGATTGCATTTAATTCCGAGGCAATTGAGGGTCACAAATCCTTTTGCACAAGAGAGCAAAAGGATAGATTTATTGTTTCAAAGGAATAATATTGATGACAACACCATGGATAAGAGAAAGACAAGAATATGTGAAACTACTGAAACATTCCATAAATTAAAGTGAATACAGTTACAATGGGAACACAAAGGAGGAATTAAAGCAAACCCAAAAAAACTCTGGGCATAAGTTAGGGAAAAAATCAATATCTCTTGGATCTAAGTAGCAGAGAAAACATAGATCTGAATAATGATGACTTTAGTTTCTAGGTTATAACTGCCTGGGATGATGGGCACTGTCAATGGAAACAAGATTTCTTGTATCAATTTCTAAACTTGTCTTCAGTAACAGACATTTTAAAAATAATATTTTCTCAAAGTAGATGACTGGTTTAATTTTTGTCATGCTCACAACAGATTAAAACAGGTTCTGAAGCTTTAACTAAAACTAGTTTCTCTGGGTAGTGTTCTTATAGTCTCCTTAAGAAAAAATAAATAACTATAAAGCCAAATACATTTCCAACACCAATTCATTACTATTCTACTTTCTTTAAAAGTAAAAACATTAGAAGCGTCATATATAAACCCATCACTCTTAGTCTGTATGAGTTTATGAAGAATTCCTCAGTGGTCATCTACAAGGTATTTAACAGTTGCTGACTACTACCTTCAAATGCATCCTCAGTCAATCTGTGTGAACATCCAACCACACACCAATAATTTCCTAAATGTATCAGCCATTTTGAAAACACAGCTACCAGAGTAAGAACTGGTCAGATCCCTTCCAGTCCACAACAGCTTGTCTGCACCAAGTGTGACATGTCATGGAATCCCGGTGCAATGGAATCTGGGGTGCAATGGGGAGGGCCTGACAAGGAGAAGATCATTGCAAAGGACAACTATAGTCTAATTTACTTTACCATTTTAATTTTTTAAAGCTGAATAGACTGATACAGGGAAAGGCAGAAAGCAATTGGAGATGGGAGTGGCAGAGGATGAAATGGCTAGATAGCATCACTGATGCAACGGACATGAAACTCCAGGAGATAGTGGAAGCAAACTCCAGGAGACAGTGGAAGGGAGGAGCCTGGTGTGCTGCAGTCCATGGGGTCACAAAAAGTTGGATGTGACTTGGTGACTGAACAACAACCACAACATACAAATACACAACGATAATAATATTGTCCAATGTTGGCGGAGAATCAACATTTTAAATTTACATATTCAGTAAGTTTGATGAGAGCAGAAACTGAAAATCAGATGGTCATTTACGGGTGATTCTAAACAATTGTTTAAGAGACATTTTCAACTCCATTTCTGGACAGTTTTAAGTATACCTTATATGCAGTCATGGCAGGAATGTGTGTGTTTTTTCCCCCTAAGCCAACTCTTACTCTACTTGGCCTCCAAGCCCCTGAGGTGCATACTAGAAGATTGGGAAGGAGATTTCACTGGGTCAAAGATTTTATGAATACATAAAATTGAATCAAGGACGTTTCTAAATATAATGTATTATTTTTATTTTCCAGTATATAAAAGAACTTCTTTTTAAAAATCAATGTTAAGACAGAAAAACTGAGTTGTTGAGTCATTTGCTAAACGTGATGCAAAAATATATAATTAGATGGTGGCTTCAAGTACCATTCACTTGAGCCAATTTTGCCAATTAAAGCTAAAAGCAGGAGGATAAGTAAATAATTCAGGTCTTATTTTATTCCCTTTTGCAAGAAAAGCCATGTGATACTTCCCCTGTTTTAGAAGAGAATGCATATTTTACAATAGCTCCATGTTTCTAGTTTACCTTTTTAACTAATAAGGAAGGTATTTTATTTCTTCAGCGACTCATTCCCTCTTACTAAGGCAGTTCTGCAGTTTAAATGCTAATTGACCATTTTGGCTGAGGATTTCTTAGTTAAAAGGTTTGCCATTTAATCCCAAAATGTCTTTTGATTTCTTGAGCATGATTAAATGGAAATTCAGCCCTGGTTCAGTATCAGAGAAGCCCATGTGGGCTCTCCAGTTGAATTCCCATGGTTTGAGGATCCTGCTGGGAGACTCAGGCTGATTTTATTGAAATAGGCCCTCCACTGTCAGACTCAAAATAACCTCCAGCACACTGATAGAAATAATGACCCTTTCGCCGTTGTAAAATGTAAAACTATTCCTTGAATGTTAACTAATACCAAAAAGCTGTTTTTGCGAATGAAATGGGGGACTTGGAGCCAAGAAATTGCTCTGGATGAAGATCTAGAAATGACATTCCACTTTCCTTCTCAGTAATTGCAGAATTGTGAACTTTCCTTCAAAGCTTGTGAGGGCATCACTCTAGGTTCCATCAAGCGAACCATACACAGAGATGGAGATGGCCCTGGGTAACCTCTCTGGGAGAGTGGGAATCTCTGCCTCCTTAATTCATCAAGAATGACCTCCCACTCCCCAGGGATAATGACTTCCTCATTAACAATATTGTGTGTGTGTGCTCATTCACTAAGTCATGGTGGACTCTTTTGCAACCCCATGGTCTGTAGCCCACCAGGCTCAGACCATGGGGTTTCCCAGGCAAGAATACTGGAGTGGGTTGCCATTTCCTTACCCAGTGGATCTTCCCGACCCAGGGAGCAAACCCGCATCTCCTGGATTGGCAGGTGAATTCTTTAAGACTGAGAGTAGTGTTCTTATAGTCTCCTTAAGAAAAAATAAATAACTATAAAGCCAAATACATTTCCAACACCAATTCATTACTATTCTACTTTCTTTAAAAGTAAAAACATTAGAAGCGTCATATATAAACCCATCACTCTTAGTCTGTATGAGTTTATGAAGAATTCCTCAGTGGTCATCTACAAGGTATTTAACAGTTGCTGACTACTACCTTCAAATGCATCCTCAGTCAATCTGTGTGAACATCCAACCACACACCAATAATTTCCTAAATGTATCAGCCATTTTGAAAACACAGCTACCAGAGTAAGAACTGGTCAGATCCCTTCCAGTCCACAACAGCTTGTCTGCACCAAGTGTGACATGTCATGGAATCCCGGTGCAATGGAATCTGGGGTGCAATGGGGAGGGCCTGACAAGGAGAAGATCATTGCAAAGGACAACTATAGTCTAATTTACTTTACCATTTTAATTTTTTAAAGCTGAATAGACTGATACAGGGAAAGGCAGAAAGCAATTGGAGATGGGAGTGGCAGAGGATGAAATGGCTAGATAGCATCACTGATGCAATGGACATGAAACTCCAGGAGATAGTGGATGCAAACTCCAGGAGACAGTGGAAGGGAGGAGCCTGGTGTGCTGCAGTCCATGGGGTCACAAAAAGTTGGATGTGACTTGGTGACTGAACAACAACCACAACATACAAATACACAACGATAATAATATTGTCCAATGTTGGCGGAGAATCAACATTTTAAATTTACATATTCAGTAAGTTTGATGAGAGCAGAAACTGAAAATCAGATGGTCATTTACGGGTGATTCTAAACAATTGTTTAAGAGACATTTTCAACTCCATTTCTGGACAGTTTTAAGTATACCTTATATGCAGTCATGGCAGGAATGTGTGTGTTTTTTCCCCCTAAGCCAACTCTTACTCTACTTGGCCTCCAAGCCCCTGAGGTGCATACTAGAAGATTGGGAAGGAGATTTCACTGGGTCAAAGATTTTATGAATACATAAAATTGAATCAAGGACGTTTCTAAATATAATGTATTATTTTTATTTTCCAGTATATAAAAGAACTTCTTTTTAAAAATCAATGTTAAGACAGAAAAACTGAGTTGTTGAGTCATTTGCTAAACGTGATGCAAAAATATATAATTAGATGGTGGCTTCAAGTACCATTCACTTGAGCCAATTTTGCCAATTAAAGCTAAAAGCAGGAGGATAAGTAAATAATTCAGGTCTTATTTTATTCCCTTTTGCAAGAAAAGCCATGTGATACTTCCCCTGTTTTAGAAGAGAATGCATATTTTACAATAGCTCCATGTTTCTAGTTTACCTTTTTAACTAATAAGGAAGGTATTTTATTTCTTCAGCGACTCATTCCCTCTTACTAAGGCAGTTCTGCAGTTTAAATGCTAATTGACGATTTTGGCTGAGGATTTCTTAGTTAAAAGGTTTGCCATTTAATCCCAAAATGTCTTTTGATTTCTTGAGCATGATTAAATGGAAATTCAGCCCTGATTCAGTATCAGAGAAGCCCATGTGGGCTCTCCAGTTGAATTCCCATGGTTTGAGGATCCTGCTGGGAGACTCAGGCTGATTTTATTGAAATAGGCCCTCCACTGTCAGACTCAAAATAACCTCCAGCACACTGATAGAAATAATGACCCTTTCGCCGTTGTAAAATGTAAAACTATTCCTTGAATGTTAACTAATACCAAAAAGCTGTTTTTGCGAATGAAATGGGGGACTTGGAGCCAAGAAATTGCTCTGGATGAAGATCTAGAAATGACATTCCACTTTCCTTCTCAGTAATTGCAGAATTGTGAACTTTCCTTCAAAGCTTGTGAGGGCATCACTCTAGGTTCCATCAAGCGAACCATACACAGAGATGGAGATGGCCCTGGGTAACCTCTCTGGGAGAGTGGGAATCTCTGCCTCCTTAATTCATCAAGAATGACCTCCCACTCCCCAGGGATAATGACTTCCTCATTAACAATATTGTGTGTGTGTGCTCATTCACTAAGTCATGGTGGACTCTTTTGCAACCCCATGGTCTGTAGCCCACCAGGCTCAGACCATGGGGTTTCCCAGGCAAGAATACTGGAGTGGGTTGCCATTTCCTTACCCAGTGGATCTTCCCGACCCAGGGAGCAAACCCGCATCTCCTGGATTGGCAGGTGAATTCTTTAAGACTGAGCCACCTGGGAAGCCCCATTAGTAACATTAGATGGAAAAATAAAACATATAAGCTCAAAATAGGAGTTATGAAGTGCCGATAGCTTGCAGCTTTTGACATCTATGCCCCGAAGCCCTTGAGATGACAAACACTTTCAGGTAAATCGGTTCAGTCCTCTCATCTCACTGCTAGTCCTCACAAGCCAGAAGCCTTTTCCTTACAGTCAGTCTAAAAGGCAATGAGACATATAGCCCTATTAGCTAAGTTTATGCTGACACAGAGAAAACCATGAAAAATCCAAGTTCTAAATTGTAATGTATTCCTGATAAGTAGTAAATTGGCGGGACTCCACTGCCCAAGTAGGGACTTACCATTAAACAAGAACTGAAGCACAGTAAGCCTCATAAATGTCTGCAGAATCCTGAAGCTGATTTTTCTACATGAGCTCATGCAGCAAACTCTCCCGCTGTCTGGTCATGATAACCTACTGTCCCCAAGACACTGCAAGATCCTTGAGACTAGGGGTGACTGAACTCTAGAGTTAACATTCAAGAAAATCTCCCCCTACCCCCACCCAATTACAGTGTCCTCATACTTCCAGGTTTTTCTAGTTGCACAGCTTTTCTGAACATGTGGTCAATTTCTCAATTTCAAGTTTGGTTCCTCTTGATGCTGGTGAAGTTTTGGTAAAGGAAGTAAGTGTTTGGGCTTCCATGGTAGCTCAGCTGGTAAAGAATCTGCCTGCAGTGCAGGGGACCCAAGTTCGATCCCTGGGTTGGGAAGATACCCTGGAGAAGGGAGCAGCTACCTACTGAACTATTCTGACCTGGAGAATTCCACGGACTGTATAGATAATGGATAGCAAAGAGTTGGACAGGTCTGAGTGACTTTCACTTTCGGTAAGTGTTAAGACCATATGAGATCCATTTGGACCAACTTTTGACAACTTTTCTCCAACTAGAACGCAAACTGTTTTACCGTGGAAAGATGATGTAAAACATTTATAGAATAAGTTCACAGTTTTCTTATTGTGAAAATGAATTATGGTCCAATACAGAGCATACAACAAACATTGGAATGGGAGCAGTTATATATTCATATTGAGGGCATGATGAAAAAAGGGGGTATAAGAATTATGTAGAAATAATAAAAAAGAAGTCTGCTGACTTAAGAGAAGGCCTGAATTTTTGTCCCAGATTCTTTATTTTCCAACCCTGTGCATTATATTCAGTTCAGTTCAGTTCAGTCGCTCAGTCATGTCCGACTCTTTGCGACCCCATGAATGGCATTTGGTCTCATCACTTCATGGGAAACAGATGTGGAAACAGTGCATTATATTAATTCAGTCATATTTCTTATCATAAGGCAAGGGACAGAAATAAATGAATATTGAAGGAATTGGGGTGGAGGAGTGTAGAGAATATTCTGGAACACATAAGCACTTTGAATTTAGGGTAGAGATAAAGGGGCATGTAAGGGAGGTGAGTTGGTGACCAGGAAGGAGCAAGTCATAAACTACAGACAAATAAGAGAGGGCACCTTTGCAGGCCTCCACCTTGGGTTAATCCCAAGAGCTGAGCTTGGAGAGGCTGAGGTTGTAACAGTTCATGGACCATTTCTGTGGTTCCAGACCCATGATCAGTGTTGTCAACTGCAAATTGGCAGTTGCCAAGGGTGCTTGCTATCTACCTCTACAAGGATTAACTCATGTGCTGCTGCAACTGCTGACCTTCAACACCTGCTGAAAGGAGTTCATGGCAGAGAGTAGAAATGAGGTACTCTGTGTTGGAAGGGGCAGAAAAGACTTGAAGAACAGGTCTTCAGATGTTTAGTTAGTCTCAGTAGCCAACTGATGAGCCCAATTCCTGTATCTCCTCATACCTACAAAAGCACAAAAATCTTTCTGGTGATGACTGTTTTCTGTGACCAGCAGAAATCTTCATGAGACTAGCAGAAACTTTCTGAAAAAATATGTGTGTGATTGCATGCACTCTTCCTTCACCAAAATTATACATATACTATTCTTCCCCACTACCACTTTGGAGCAGTTTCTCAGGGCCATCTGAGATGCTGTGTCCAGGAGCTTTACTCCTCATTTTTAGTCCTGATTTTGCCCCAAATAAAATTTAACTTGCAGCTCTCATGTTTTGCATTTTTTAAAAAGTCAACAGTATTCAGAGACATTACTTTGCCAACAAAGGTCCGTCTAGTCAAAGCTATGGTTTTTTCCAGTAGTCATGTATGGATGTGAGAGTTGAACCACAAAGAAGGCTGAGCACTGAAGAGTTGATGCTTTTGAACTGTGGTGTTGGGGAAGAGTCTTGAGAGTACCTTGGACTGCAAGGAGATCAGTCAATCCTAAAGAAAATAAATCCTGAATATTCATTAGAAGGACTGATGCTGAAGCTGAAGCTCCAATACTTCAGCCACCTGATGCAAAGGAAGGCAGGAAGAGAAGGGGATGACAGAGGACGAGATGGTTGGGTGGCATCACTGACTCAATGGACTTGAATTTGAGCAAGCTCCGGGAAATGGTGATGGACAGGGAAGTCTGGCATGCTCCAGTCTAGGGGGGTTGGAAAGAGTCGGACACAACTGAGTGACTGAACAACAACAAATGTAGAGATTAGCCTCTTCTACCAAAAATGAGGGAGTTGAGACATGGTTTTTCTGATCAATTTCAAGCCAATTTCTACTGAAATATTAGAAATATTGAAGCCCAAGAAAGTCATCATAAGAACAGCTCAGCTTTGCAGACAAACCTTCACCCTGGCTGGGCACACAGGATCAATTTTTGTTCTAAATGAAACTCAGGAAAAAAAGTCAGAGAATGTGGGAGAATGAAAGGGAGGAAAGATCAGAGAAAGGACCCCAGGGCATATCTTATTACACCCAGATGTACCTGATACCTGTTGCAAAAATGCAGGTCCTATAGATCAAACCCTGGGAACTGGGGCAGATGCTTAACTCAGGTACACAAGACAGGGCTCATCTGAGCTCTCGGAAGCTCTCTCTTTAAATAAGAAAGTAGATCAGATCAGATCACTTTGCAAAAGAGACCCATGAATTAACTGAGGATGATAGCCTGTTTGTACCTCATTTTGTTTTCTGTCTGTGCTACAGAGTTTGCTGTTTAAAACTGGGATTCTAGTATCTGTATTGAGTCTATATTGAGACATACTCATGTGAAAAAGAATCCTCAACAAGGGAAGGCTTTTAAAAACTAGAAGAAACAGAATCCAACACAAAGGGGATACTCCCAATGAATAAGCCACCTTTAGCTGCTCTTCTGGAGCCTCAAACATTATTTCCCAAAAAGCCTGGCTCCTCAGCTGGCTGACTGTCAGTGAATCTTCTTGTGCTGATTTGCATGTCTAAATAGGAACAGTTCAATCATTATCACTTCATTAAAAGCCTTTACTTCTTTTACCCCAAGCCTGCACACATGGCATTTCTCAGAAATATTAAAGCCAAAAGAAGGCACCAAATTATAAGAACAGATTATGCAAGCGATTTCTTGAAATATACTTGCTGCCCTTGGAATGGAGTTAAAAATATAGCCATCTCTAGAATGCTCTCCTTCCAACACTTTCCTTCTTCCCTTTGCTCTAGAACAGGGATCCCCAACCTTCGAGATCTAATGTCTGATGATCTGAGGTGGAGCTGAAGTCATAACAATAATAGAGATAAGTGCACAATAAAGGTAAGGTGCTTGACTCATCCTGAAATCACCCCCTCACCCCTACCCCTTGTTTGTGGAAAGATTGTCTTCCATGAAACCAGTCCCTGGTACCCAAAGATTGGGGACTGGTGCTCTAGAATAGAACTAATTTGGGGTTGCATATTCACACCTATGCAGGATTTGAAGAGTACTTTGAAAGCTATCATCATTTTATGTAAATTGCATAGACTTTATTTCTACACACAGAAAGAATCACCAATTTAAGTCTTCGTTGAATATAGTTCAGACAGAGAATTAAAACAAATAGACATCTGTTAAGCCTGTCTTTGTCCTCTAGGACAGATGAATCTTTGAAGCAATAAAACACATACACATATACACACACACACGTATGTGTGTAAAACGGACTAAATGTTTTATCCAAACAAACCAGACAAAAACTAACACAAATAGAAAAACTGTATGCTAACATAAATAGAAAAATTGTATGTTTAAATGGGAGTGGTTCCTTCCATAAAAGCAGAAACTAACAATTTCTAATAATAAGATAGCCCGAAACAAGAAAGAAACTCAAGGATATTAGAATCTCTACTGTAGGAGAAATTTTGACTGCCCAGAAGCACACACCACTACATGTGCACACGGACACATAGACACACACAAACACATATGTGTGTGTGCAGAAGTGCACTCTCACTCAACATTCTGGATTTGGGAAGAGGGAAGCCATTCAGTCTAACAAGCTGGGATAGCAGAGGGAGAAATAAAAGCTGACAGGAGAGAAATAAAGATGGGAGACAAACAGATTTCTTAGCCAC
Organism: Oreotragus oreotragus; assembly: GCA_006410675.1. Lineage (NCBI taxonomy): Eukaryota > Metazoa > Chordata > Mammalia > Artiodactyla > Bovidae > Oreotragus > Oreotragus oreotragus. The sequence goes on along the minus strand of SJYX01013972.1, from coordinate 541,629 downwards.
TGTTGCTGCTGCTGCTGCTAAGTCTCTTCAGTCATGTCAGACTCTGTGCGACCCCAGAGACGGCAGCCCACCAGGCTTCCCTGGCCCTGGGATTCTCCAGGCAAGAACACTGGAGTGGGTTGCCACTTCCTTCTCCCCTGTTATTGAATGGCTAAGAGTCGGACACGACTGAGCGACTTCACTTTCAATTTTCACTTTCCACTTTCATGCATTGGAGAAGGAAATGGCAACCCACTCCAGTGTTCTTGCCTGGTGAATCCCAGGGATGGGGGAGTCTGGTGGGCTGCCGTCTCTGGGGTCGCACAGAGTCGGACACGACTGAAGCGACTCAGCAGCAGCAGCAGCAGCAGTAGTGAATGGCAGGAGCAACGTTAAATATAGTACAACACTCAAGATATTTTTAGATGATTTACAAATAGATTTCAGGTATTAAAGCAAGAAGGAATAATTCTTCACTGCTAACTTAAAGTCACATGGTGTAGTCAAAACACCGAAATCCTGAAAAAGGACCAGAAGATGTCTTTCGGACAGCTGAATATGGACTCAGACCACCCAGTAAGTGGTAACACATGCTATATAGAACTTATGCATTTAAGCAAAGCTGACTGTTTAGAAAGTCATTCAGAGAACGTTTAGGATTGTCTGATAGTGAGTCTTCAGTTTGGCTTCCCTTTAGTGGAGAATATTGTCCAACATCCTGTGAGGGTACAGGAGAAGAGCTGGGGAATAAACTTGGATGTGAGGTTTTAGTGAAAACAGGCTAAATCTAATCAGGAAAGTAGATTTTTATACATTATGTACTTAAGTTAATAGGCTTCCCTCACAGCTCAGTTGGTAAAGAATCCACCTGCAATGCAAAAGACCCCAGTCCAATCCCTGGGTCTGGAAGATCTGCTGGAGAAGGGATAGGCTACCCACTCCAGTAATCTTGCTCTTCTCTTGTGGCTCAGCTGGTAAAGAATCCACCTGCAATGTGGGAGACCTGGGTCTGATTCCTGGGTTGGGAAGTTCGCCTGGAGAAGGGAACAGCTACCCGCACCAGTATTCTGGCGTGCAGAATTCCAGGGGTCACAAAGAGTCAGAAACAACTGAGCGACTCTCACTTTCGCTTTTCACTTAAGTTAATATTGTAACAAATTTTAATAAAAACATACAAAAAATAAAGTACAAAACTCCTAAGTCTATAGCTTAACAACTCAGCACAAAGATTGTTGTTTACTTACTCGTTCAGTTAGGTTCAGTTCAGTAGCTCAGTCGTGTCTGACTCTTTGAGACCCTATGAATCACAGCGTGCCAGGCCTCCATGTCCATCATCATCTCCCGGAGTTCACTCAAACTCACGTCCATCAAGTCAGTGATGCCATCCAGCCATCTCATCCTCAGTCGTCCCCTTCTCCTCCTGCCCCCAATCCCTCCCAGCATCAGAGTGTTTTCCAATGAGTCAACTCTTCGCATGAGGTGAACAAAGTACTGGAGTTTCAGCTTTAGCATCATTCCTTCCAAAGAATGCCCAGGGCTGGTCTCCTCTAGAATGAATTGGTTGGATCTCCTTGCAGTCCAAAGGACACTCAAGAGTCTTCTCCAACACCACAGTTCAAAAGCATCA
>SJYX01013972.1:389629-534467 GCA_006410675.1 Oreotragus oreotragus | reverse complement strand
GAGGATGAGATGGCTGGATGGCATCACTGACTCGATGGACATGAGTCTGAGTGAACTCCGGGAGTTGGTGATGGACAGGGAGGCCTGGCGTGCTGTGATTCGTGGGGTTGCAAAGACTTGGACATGACTGCCCGACTGAACTGAACTGAACTGAAAGTGACTGCGCACACATGCATACACTGAGGTTGAATATGTATATATTTTAATGATTGCTTTTTAAATTAGTACTGTGAGAAGTGTGATACAGTTCCCCAACTATGACTGTGGATTTGTGTTTTTATTTCTGAAAATTTGGAGTTTACCAATTGTGAGGCTATATTGTTAGGAGGATTCAAATGTACATTTTTATCTCTTCCTAATAGTTGGTTCTTTTAACTTTATAAAGTAGCCTTCTTACCAATACTAATGTGCATTCCTTGAAATCTGCTGTGTGTGCCGGGTATAGCTATGCCAGTGCTCTTTAAAGGGCTCTTGCATGGTGTATGTTTTTCTATCATTTTCTTTTCTAACTTGGCTTTAAATCAACCCTTTATTATTGGTCTTCTACTTGACCACCTTTGCAAGATTCTTTCGCTCTCCACTGTTGTCTTCTTTTAGATAAATTTATATGTTTTATTAATCTAGACTTTTCTTGTGTTAGCTTGCTGGTTATGGATTCTTCTGTCACTTCAGTCACTTTTTGGGTCATGGTGGTGAGCATTGTTGAACTGTTAGACTTACTATAAAGCAATACTTTGGANCTCCATCTATTAGTGTCCTCTTTGATTTCTTTCATCAGTGTTTTATAGTTTTCTATATATAAGTCTTTAGTTTCTTTAGGTAGATATATTCCTAAGTATTTTATTCTTTTCGTTGCAATGGTGAATGGAATTGTTTCCTTAATTTCGTTTTCTACTTTCTCATTATTAGTGTATAGGAATGCAAGGGATTTCTGTGTGTTGATTTTATATCCTGCAACTTTACTATATTCATTGATTAGCTCTAGTAATTTTCTGGTGGGAGACTCAGAAATTTCTTCTGGTCTATTGGTTTATCCAAAAAGTTTGCTTGAAAAACTTAAATGAACTTTTTACAAATTCTCTTTTGAGTTATCTAATCTGATATTAAAATTACTTATTTGATAATTTTGTTACTATATCTGTTAGTTCTAAAATTTCCATTGGATTCATTTTTATAATTTCCAGTTCTCTGATAAAGTTTGTGTTCTTGTCATTAATTTCTTGACCTATTAGTCACAGATAATGTTAAAAGAAGAATTATCAATCTGTTTCTACTGTCTTTTTAAAAACATGTGGTCAATTATCATTTTTCTGATTGAATTAAACATTGCATATGAAATATTTTAGAGAAACTTCAATAGTATACTTTATTTATGTTGCAAAAATACTATTTTTCTTTTTGAACTTTTAAAGAAATATGCTATTTATGCAAAAGTCTTATATGAATGTGTGTTTGTATGTGTGTGTGCATGTGAAAATCAAGGGAAAAGACTCAGTTCTTTATTTCAGTTGATGTAGTATTGAATTGGGACACATGGTTTGGTCTGGTGTGTCAGGAATTTATATATATATATATTCACACACACTTTTTAAAAACTCAGATAAATTTATAATGATTTCAGTTCAATACAACTGAAAATGTAGTGTCATTAAAGAGCATTTTCTGCTAAATTTCAAATTACAGGTTGTGGGTTATTTCTGATCAGTAACATCATACCCTACTGAGTATTCAGCTTATTAACTAGAGTGACTGACAGTATCATGGTAGGAGGTAGGGAAGAGAGAGAGAGAGAGAGAGAGAGAGGGAGAGAAAGGGAGGGAAAGAGAGGTATTAAGAAATTGGCTTTGAGTGAGGTTTGATCCTTGGGTCTGGAAGAGTCTCTGGAGAAGGAAATGGCACCCCACTCTAGTATTCTTGCCTGGAGAATCCCATGGACAGAGGAGCCTGGTGGGCTATATAATCCATGGGGTTGCAGAGAGTCAAACATGACCAAAGCAACTTAGCATGCATTCACGCATGAAATTGTGGGGGCTGGTAAGTCTACAGTCTACCAGTCAGGTCAGCGGGCTGGAGACATATAGGAGGATAAATGTTGTTCTCGAAGTCTGAAGGCAGTCTGGAGGCCAAACTCCTGCAGAGGACCTTAATGTCTTTTAATATCATCAACCACTTAGATGAGGCCTAACCATACTGCAAAGGATGGTTTATTTTACTCAGAGTCTATTGGTTTTTATGTTAATCTCATCTAAAAAATGCCTTCACAGAAACATCTAGACTGATGTTCAACCAACTATCTGAGTGCCAAAGACTAGGCAAATTAACACATAAAATTAACCCTTCCATATGACATGGTGAGATGGCAAAGAAATCAGATCAGAACCGTAATTAAACAAGGGAACATGCTCTGCTCCTTCCCAAGAAGTATTGTTGAAATCATTAGATTTTTCACACATACTTCAGCAGAGTGCTTGCTAATACTTATAGATCTTAAGAGCAGAGAAATGGAAATTGAGTTATAATCTTTGATAATTTATATACATTTTAATATTTGGTTAGTTAATATAGAAATATTAAAATGCACACTGTAGTGAATATTGTGATACTCTTCCCACACCCCCTTAGATGCTCATGGACTCATCCCCTAGCTTCTAGGGATGTGTGAATCTGATGGGGGTACTCTGTGTCCCTCACTGGACACTGTTCTCAAATTCAGGAACAGCCTCACTCAAGTTTGTGGCTTTCTTGGTGACTCAGATGGCAAATAATCTACCAGCAATGCAGGAGACCTGGATTCAATCCCTGGATCAGAAAGATCCCCTGGAGAACGGAATGGCTTCAGTATTCCAGAATACTGGGATATTGCTCCAGTATGCTTGCCAGGAGAATTCCATCAACAGAGGAGCCTGGAGGGCTACAGTCCATGGGATCACAAAGAGTTCAACATGACTGAAGCAAGTTGGAACTAGGGAACAAGGCTAACTCCTTTACAACAATTTAGGGCCATTCCAGCTCCTTGGAGGTTCCTCATAGGTGTGCCTGGAGCTACATTTGAGGATGCACCATAGGTCAACTTCTCTTTTGTCCAATGCTGCCTTCCTTATTTTCTTATGGATCTATTTCTTCAGAGTACTTCCAAACAAAGTTAGCACACATGTCTTAGGTCTGTTATCTATGGGATGCAGATATTTGACTATAGGAGATGTGTTGGTAAGTGTCCTGAACAAAAATATTGAGCAGGCCAAAAGGTTCGTTGGGTTTTCCCATAAGATATTATGGAAAAACCCAAATGAGCGTTTTGGCCAGCCCAATATCTTTAACAGAGTTAAGAGTTGGGGAAAGAGTTGAACTGTGATGCAGATGCCACTGAAGATTTACCCAGTCCCACAGGGAGTTCAAAGAAGAGGCAGACTTTCATAGTTGACCTAAACTGAAGCAAGGGATCTAGGCCTTTGTCCCTGGATCCACGTGGAACAGTCATTGAGTGCAGGCTGCTGCCGACAAGGATTTTATAAGTTTGAGTGAGGCATCACTTTTTCCCTTTCTACAGAAGGGAACATACTGAGAAGGAGCTCCCTTTGGAACCACCAGCAGGCAGATCAGGACCAGGTTGCACACTACAGTCTCCACTACACAGCTGACCCACCCATCTCATGTTTGGTTTCCTGATGCCAGGAGTGTTCTTAGGAAATAGACCTAAAATGTGATTGCAAACCTGCCTGTCTGGCAATGGGCTCCTTAACATTTGAGGTAGGTGCATGAATAGTGACTGCTAGGTTGTAGCAGTCTAACTCTTTAAATTTTCAAAATGTAAACCAAAAGGGAATATAAGTGAAAGGAAATATGCTGGCTAGTGCAATATACCCAGCATAAGAGAAATGATAACTGTAAGGACTGGGGAATTTGCTAGCTGTTGCTAAGCACCAATGATTTGTTAAAAGAGATACTATCAGACTTAACGGGTTTAATTAGTAATTCAGGCAAAATATAAAAGCCAATGAATTCTCTTGATATGACTGCCCTATAGCTAAAGGGCAAATAGAGCAGAGAACCAGGTTCAGGATTGAATTTTTAAAGTAAGAAAGCTTCAGAGAAACTTCTCAGTCCTGCTAGGTTTCATATGCCAGTATGACGATCCAGATATGGAATCAGTGAAATTCTGAGACCTGAGGTTGAAGTTATCTGAGTAGACACAATTCATAACCCTAAACGCCCACATTCCCTTGAACCTGCTGGGTCTGCAAAAGTGGCCGCTCACTCTTAATAAAAGTTAAGTCTCTTATTTTAGAAATCATTAAGCTTAGTGAGGAAGGCATGTCGAAAGCCGAGATAGGCCAAAAACTAAAAGCTAGGATTCTTGGGCCAAACACTTAGCCAACTTGTGAATGTAAAGGAAAAGTTCTCTAAAGAAATCAAAAGTTCTCTTCCAGTAAACACACAGTAATAGGAATAGGAATATTCCAGTAATAGGAAAGTGAAACAGCCTTATTGCTGGTGTGGAGAAGGTTTCAGCAGTCTGGATAGATGACCAAACCAGCCAAAACATTTTCTTAAGCCAAAACTGAATCCAGACAAAGGCCCTAACTTTCTTCCATTCTGTGAAGGCTGAGAGAGAGGAGGTAGCTATGGGAGAAAATTTTGAAGTGAGCAGAGGTTGGTTCATGAGGTTTAAGGAAAGGAACCACCTCCAAAACATAAAAGTGCAAGGTGAAGCAACAAGTGCTGAAGTAGAAGCTGCAGCAAATTATCCAGAAGATCATTAATTAAGGTGTCAACACGAAATAACAGATTTTCAGAGTGGACTAAACATCCTTCAGTTGAAAGCAAATGCAATCTAGGTCTTTCAGTTAGAGAGGAGAAGTCAATGCCTGGCTTCAAAGCTTCAAACTTCCAACCTAGGAAATGTAAATGGTATATAGGTTTCAGCCACTGATCAAGAAGTCTGCTTCATGGGAAGAGTTATGTTCAAGAAAATTCTTGGCAGCCTTCCTCTCATCCACCTCCCACATCCAACAGAGTAAAAACTCAAGTTCATGGTATTCAGTTGAGCTTCCTTCTGACCTCAGATTGCAACCACCACAGCCATGGCAGCCTCACTACTGAGCCTCTGCCCCCAAACTGGGCACCAGGGTGGCACAACTCAAGGGGAGCACCAAACACTCCTTTAATCTCTCCCTACTGAAGGTCCGATCAAAGCTACCTGCTGGTCAGTTCCTCACCTTGAACTCTGCTTTGATTCTCTTTCTCTCTCCAGTGTTAAAGGAGCCCGCATTAGTTCAAGTGCACCTCTCCAAGCCATGAAGAGAAGGATGAGGACTATTCGTATTCCTTTCACTTCTTCTATGAGACTCCTGCTCACCAGTTTTTGGTGATGTTTCGCCTAAGATGAGAAGTCGAGGGGCAGTGAAAAGGCAGTCCTCACTTTCTCTAAGGAGAGAGTAAGGGTTGTTGCAGATATGGGGGTGCCATCATCGCTCTTTCTTTTAAAAAATATTTATTTACTTGGCTGTGCCTGTTCTTGTTGTTACACTTGGGATCTTTCATTGCAGAGAGTGGTCTCTCTAGTTGTGGCACATGGGCTCAGAAACTGTGGCACATAGGCTTATTTGCTCAGTTGCATGTGGGATCTTAGTTCCCTGACCAGGGATTGAACCTGCATCCTCTGCACTGCAAGGCAGATTCTTAACTGATAGACCCCCAGGGAATTCCCTACAGTGACTCTTTATGACTCACTTCCATAGGGAGACCTTGCAAAACCTTCCTTAATATTAAAAAAATAATAATGTGAAATTGCAAGTGATATTCCAGGTCATAATTTTAAGATAATACTATTGGCCTCGTAAGGATAATGAAACACAAACGCTCAACTGAGTTGCTTTAGGTTGAAGTGGAAGAGATATTTTAATGACAATTTATAACCAATAAGCTCCTGATCTTAGGTCCTACTGCTGCTGCTAAGTCACGTCAGTCGTGTCCTACTCTGTGTGACCCCATAGACAGCAGCCCTACATACATATTATACTAAGTTGCTTCAGTTGTGTTTGACTCTTTGCAAGCCTATGGACTGTAACCCATCAGGCTCCTCTGTCCATGGGATTTGCCAGGCAAGAATGCTGAAGTGGATTGCCATTTCCTTCTCCAAGGGATCTTCCTGAATCAGGGATTGAACCTGTGTCTCTTTGTCTCCTACCACTAGCGTCACCCTGTCTTAGGTCTTAATATGGACCAAATTCTTAAAAATATTTGTAGCATATGATCTCCTAGCAAATATCCATCAAGGACTGTCACACTGGCACTCTGTTCTAACTGTTCTTCTCTGACCATTTGGAGTTCTGGGCATATTTTTGTAAGTCCAGAAGCAAAATTAAAACTTCCTCTGGAAAACAAGTTAACAGAAATACACAATGTATGGAGCATGTACATTATGCTAGCATTTTCTGTCCTTTGTCCTCAGAAGTATGTGAGAGCAAGGNAGATTTTCAGAGTGGACTAAACATCCTTCAGTTGGAAGCAAATGCAATCTAGGTCTTTCAGTTAGAGAGGAGAAGTCAATGCCTGGCTTCAAAGCTTCAAACTTCCAACCTAGGAAATGTAAATGGTATATAGGTTTCAGCCACTGATCAAGAAGTCTGCTTCATGGGAAGAGTTATGTTCAAGAAAATTCTTGGCAGCCTTCCTCTCATCCACCTCCCACATCCAACAGAGTAAAAACTCAAGTTCATGGTATTCAGTTGAGCTTCCTTCTGACCTCAGATTGCAACCACCACAGCCATGGCAGCCTCACTACTGAGCCTCTGCCCCCAAACTAGGCACCAGGGTGACACAACTCAAGGGGAGCACCAAACACTCCTTTAATCTCTCCCTACTGAAGGTCCGATCAAAGCTACCTGCTGGTCAGTTCCTCACCTTGAACTCTGCTTTGATTCTCTTTCTCTCTCCAGTGTTAAAGGAGCCCGCATTAGTTCAAGTGCACCTCTCCAAGCCATGAAGAGAAGGATGAGGACTATTCGTATTCCTTTCACTTCTTCTATGAGACTCCTGCTCACCAGTTTTTGGTGATGTTTCGCCTAAGATGAGAAGTCGAGGGGCAGTGAAAAGGCAGTCCTCACTTTCTCTAAGGAGAGAGTAAGGGTTGTTGCAGATATGGTGGTGCCATCATCGCTCTTTCTTTTAAAAAATATTTATTTACTTGGCTGTGCCTGTTCTTGTTGTTACACTTGGGATCTTTCATTGCAGAGAGTGGTCTCTCTAGTTGTGGCACATGGGCTCAGAAACTGTGGCACATAGGCTTATTTGCTCAGTTGCATGTGGGATCTTAGTTCCCTGACCAGGGATTGAACCTGCATCCTCTGCACTGCAAGGCAGATTCTTAACTGATAGACCCCCAGGGAATTCCCTACAGTGACTCTTTATGACTCACTTCCATAGGGAGACCTTGCAAAACCTTCCTTAATATTAAAAAAATAATAATGTGAAATTGCAAGTGATATTCCAGGTCATAATTTTAAGATAATACTATTGGCCTCGTAAGGATAATGAAACACAAACGCTCAACTGAGTTGCTTTAGGTTGAAGTGGAAGAGATATTTTAATGACAATTTATAACCAATAAGCTCCTGATCTTAGGTCCTACTGCTGCTGCTAAGTCACGTCAGTCGTGTCCTACTCTGTGTGACCCCATAGACAGCAGCCCTACATACATATTATACTAAATTGCTTCAGTTGTGTTTGACTCTTTGCAAGCCTATGGACTGTAACCCATCAGGCTCCTCTGTCCATGGGATTTGCCAGGCAAGAATGCTGAAGTGGATTGCCATTTCCTTCTCCAAGGGATCTTCCTGAATCAGGGATTGAACCTGTGTCTCTTTGTCTCCTACCACTAGCGTCACCCTGTCTTAGGTCTTAATATGGACCAAATTCTTAAAAATATTTGTAGCATATGATCTCCTAGCAAATATCCATCAAGGACTGTCACACTGGCACTCTGTTCTAACTGTTCTTCTCTGACCATTTGGAGTTCTGAGCATATTTTTGTAAGTCCAGAAGCAAAATTAAAACTTCCTCTGGAAAACAAGTTAACAGAAATACACAATGTATGGAGCATGTACATTATGCTAGCATTTTCTGTCCTTTGTCCTCAGAAGTATGTGAGAGCAAGGTGTATATACAATTGCTCTTCAAATTCTGTTATTCTGGCTTGAGACCTTCAATGATTATTCTGGAAAGTGTTCAAGTAAATATTTAAGTTGATTTTTCTTATCTCATTTGTACATTAGTTTTAAAAAGCAGGTGGCTGCCAAGTCAATAGTTCTGCTGAGTTCATCTTGAGGAAAAGGGCATTCCAGGCAGTGTATTATAAACAGTAATGAAGTAACTCTGAACAATAAGCTGTAATAGAAACAATCTGAATTATCCAGTCATAGGAGTCCTTGCAATAACTGACTCCTTTTGAAAATTAATCTGTTTGTAGGAAATCATTGCTTTAATAACAGATGAAATTATATTTATAGACTATCTTTTAAGATATAGAATACTAAGGGGAAAAATAACATAGCATCCTTCTTTCAAAGAATTTATGGCAGAGCAATGAAATAAATAATCTAGTAGCACTTTAAAATGTGGTGACAAGTTCAGTTAAGGCATAATTTTAGGTATTAAGAAAGTTAGGTTTTGAAATTATGTTGATTTTATGTGTTAAAACTACTTCCCCCTCAAATAACACAGTTGCTATGAACTGTCAATCACTTGGAGACAGAAGAAAAAGAGGTATTTTTTCTTATTTTAAGGCTCTCATTTTCATTACCAGTACTCAGAGTAGCCAAGCATATTAATGACATGCAAATTGCTAGAAATCCTGCTTTTCATGTGATAAATATCACACATCAGCTTATAGAAATGAGCCACTTCAAGAAGTCACTCTTCCTGGGGACTCCTCTGGTGGTCCAGTGGTTAAGAATCCACCTTCTAATTAATGGGACATGGGTTCGATCCCTGTTTGGGAAACTGAGATCCCACATGCTACAGAGAAACCAGGGAGCCCAAGCGCCACAGCTAGAGAAGCCTGTGCCACAATGACGATCTCGCGAGGGCGGCTAGGAGCCAATGCAGTGAAATAATAAATAAACACTGGGAAAAAAGAGAACTCATTGGTCTCTTTAGTTGATGCTGCTTCTCAGCTGTGCTCCTAAGCATTGGAGCTCCAAGGGTTTTTCTACTCTGGGCCCTTTTCTCACCCACAATAATGACTTCAGTGACCATTCTGTGATCCTGTTTCCTGAATTTACTCTCTCCAGCCCAGGCTTTGGTCTTGGGCTTCATCTCTTTCTCAAACCTGCTGTGTCCCAAACCGAGCTAACCATCTTCTTTAATGAACTTTCTCCTTTTTTACCATGTTCCTTTTCACTCTGTTTTACCACTCTATCTCCCCCTTCTATATTCTTACTTCACATCTCAAAAACAAACCACAATTCATTCATTTATTTTCTAAATCTATTTTTCATATAACAGCTTTATCGATATATAATTCATGCACCATACAACTCATCCACTTGAATTGTGCAGCTCAACTTTCTTTCTTTCTTATTTTTATTTTTCCTTTATTTTACTTTACAGTACTGTATTGGTTTTGGCAAACATTGACATGAATCCACCACGGGTGTACATGAACTCCCAAACATGAACCCCCCTCCCACCTCCCACCCCACATCATCCCTCCAGATCATCCCCATGCTCCAGCCCCAAGCATCCTGTATCCTGCATCTAACATAGACTGGCGATTCGTTTCTTACATGATAGTATACATATTTCAATGCTATTCTCCCAAATCGTCGCACCTTCTCCCTCTCCCTCTCCCTCAGAGTCCAAAAGTCCACTCTACACATCTGTGTCTCTTTTGCTGTCTTGCATACAAGGTCCTCATTACCATCTTTCTAAATTCCATATATATGTGTTAGTATACTGTATTGGTGTTTTTCTTTCTGGCTTACTTCACTCTGTATAATCGGTTCCAGTTCCATCCATCTCATTAGAACTGATTCACGTGTATTCTTTTTAATGGCTCAACTTTTTAAAAGTATATTCCCAAAATTGTGTCACCATCACCACAAACAATTTTGGAACATTTTCATCAACCTCCAAAGAAAACTCTTACCCATTAGCAGTCAGTTCTTATTTCTCCCTAACTACCTAGCACTAGGCAACCACTATTCTATTTGCTGCCTATATAAATTTTCCTTCTCTGGACAGTGTATGTAAACAGAATAACACAATATGCATCTTTCATGACCAGTTAAGGATAATGTTTTCCAAGTTCATCTATGTTGTAGCATGTATCAATACTTGATCATTTTCATTGCTGAATAATATTCAACAGTATGGATATTTGCCCATTGACTGGTTGCTGGACATTAGGACTGCTTCCTCTTTTTGACTATTGTAAATAATGCCCTAATAAACATTCTAAAAAAAATTTTTTTTGACATGTACACACTGCCACATTTATTTGCTTTTGGCCGCGCTGGGTCTTCGTTGCTGCCCAAGGACTCTCTCCAGTGTCAGAGAGCAGGCTACTGTGTGGCTGTGGTGCTCAGGCCCCTCCCTGCAGTGGCTTCCCTCGTTGTGGAGCACAGGCTGTTGGCACACGGGCCTCAGTGGTTGTGGCACGGGGCTCACCAGATGTGACTCGAGGGCCCTACAGCACGAGGGGTTCTGTGGTTGTGTGAGGGCTCAGTAGCGTTAGAGCTCGGGCTCAGTAGCTGTGGCACATGGGCTTAGCTGCTCCACCACATGTGGCATCTTCCTGGACCAGATATCAAACCCATGCCTCCTGCACTGGCAGGAGGATTCTTGTCTGCTGTGCCGGTAGGAAAGTCCCATAATAAACATTCTTGTACAATTTTTGAACGTATGTTTTCATTTCTTTTGGATACATACCTAGGAGCGAAATGTCTGGGTCATATGTAATTCCAGTCTTTTGAGGAACTGGTAGACTGTTTTTCAGGTAGCTGCATCATGATACGCTTCTGCCTATCTTGTGTGACTGCTGATTTTCTCTTCACTCTCATTGACACTGGGACTCTCTGTCTTTTTTCTTACAGCTGTCCTAGAAGATGTAATGTGGTATCTTGTAGTTTGATTTACCTTTTCCTGATGGTTAATGAGGTTGAGCTTGTTTTAATAGACTTATTGGTCATTTGTACATCTTCCCTAGAGATACTTTGATATATTCAGATACTTTGGCCATTTTTAAACTGAATTTGAACTTTTATTGTTAATTTGTAAGAATCCTCTATGTATTCTAGTTACAAGTTTCTAATGGTGTCTATGATTGCAAATATTGTATCCCATCCTATGAGTTGAAATTTTACTTTCTTTTTGGTAGTCTTTGAAGCACAAAAGTTTTTAATTTTGATGAACTTTATCAACTATTTTTCCTTTTCTTGTCTGTGCTCTAGATATCACAGCTAAGAAAACTTTGCCTAAGCCAAAGTCACAAATATTTACTATATTTTTTCTAGGATTTTTAGAATCTTCACTCTTACACTGAAGCCTATAATCTATATTGAATTAATTTATGTATATGGAATGATTTTTAAATTTGTCTCTTCCTTTCCAAGTACATGACCACTTCCATTGTCTAAACCAATGACATATTTTGCATCAATTATCACATGAATCTTTTCATGTCACCCTCTTTTTTCAGTCTGAGTCACCTTCATTCTATATTCTGAAATAAGAAGTTTTTCTAAAATACATGCCTAAACATGTCACTCACATTTGAGAAATAACATTTTTAATGATGCAGAGTATATCCCAGGGTTTAGCTTTGGAGACATAAACATGAAAAGAGAATTCTCTAAGTAAATTGTCTCATCTATCTGACAATTTGTTGTGTGCCTACCCAACCAATCTTTTTTCAAATCTGTATGTGTGAATATTTTCCAAGATTTCAGAGTAACGAAGTGAAAATCCTGTACCAAAATATAAGTTGAAAAGACCATATTTTTTCTCTTGTGTTTTATTATTGTTGTTGTCTATATGGAAGAATTATTTTTAAAAAACTCATAAGTCATTCCCACAATACACATGCTGATACATATGAATACAGAATATAATAAACTTAGAAATTTTTTCTTTATTAATAATGAAGGGTTTTTTTGCCTTTGAAATCAAATGACATCAACTTTGAGTCCATGTGGGTTCAAGTATTTGGTCTCTACATAATGGACCATAAATTAATTTCTAAATAATCAAATACCAGTCTGATAAAATAATATGATAAAGTAGAACAAAATAAATTATTGGAACTGCTAGAAACTGGAATAACAGAAATGTTCAGTTAAAAAATGAGTACAAATTGAGCCAATGTGTATAACTTGTTACCTCATAAAAGTTTGAAAGATAACTTTGCAAAATCAGAAAAAATGATTGACTTATAGCAATCTAATTCTTTTGTATGTCTTTAGTCATGGATTAAAATACAATTTTAGATTTTAGTTGTTTCCAATTACACATTGTATTACATAATCCATGAATAAACTGAAATATTCTGTTTTCGTAGCACTTACATCTTGGTTTCCTGTCCAAGAAGTGCTTGCAGGATTTACATGATGACCTGATAAGTAGAATGTACTTACTGTATTCACAGAGATAATTAAGGAAGCTACAAAAGGGAAGAAAGAGAAAGATTTTTAAAATTTACTGGAACAAACATTGCATTATGAACAATACGCAGTTTCTCCTGGGAACTTATCTGTGAAACAGAAGCCTGTTCATTATGCCCTGAATGCAGCAATGAAAATGTACAGGTTGTGAAGCCAGTGACATACGCATGAATGGCTGGAGTGTTAGTGAGACCTGACCCAGAATGATCTCGTATATGAATCTCCTTTTCTCCAGAGAAAACCATGAGAGGCATACAGCTGACATTTTACTTGATTCATGTTTATGTGCGTACTGACCATTTATTTCATATGAGTTATTTTGTGAAATAACAGGAGTGGAAGAACTCTCTTGATTCATACTTGTAGCCAGGGAATTGAAAGTCAGAAGTTCATGCTGACGTCTGACAATGGCTATTTGTATAATAGTAGGCAAGGTTCTTGATTTCAGCAATTAGGCTTCATATAGTTTGTGTACTATATTCGTTTTTATGCTTTCTAATTTTCAGAAAAATAAAGTTCACTCATTTAAGCAATAAGCATTTATTGAATACTAACTATGTAGATGGCCAGTTTGGGCATACATTCTAGAAAGAGAGTATATCTTAAGGCTTTAATATTCAGGTATTTTGAGGGAATCTTTGGAATCTTAATAATTCAAATTCAGTGTGTGTGCATTCATGCCCAGTTGTGTCTGACCCTTTGCAACCCCATGGACTATAGCCCAACGGCTCCTCTGTCCATGGGATTTCTCAGGCAAGAATCCTGGAGCGGGTTACCATTTCCTCCTCCAGGGGATCTTACCAACCCAGGGATCAAACCTTTGTCTCTTATGTACCCTGCATTGGCAGGAAGATTCTTTACCAGTAGCACCACTTGGAAAGCCCAAATTTGGGAAAGATGATGAATTGGCAGGAGTATCTTTCTATCAGTTTCTATGAGATTCTTGAATTCCACTAATGATTCTACTAGATTGTGTAAAGCTGAGTGTGCAGCCCCTGAGACTTGAAGATTTTTATCAGGGCATGGTAAATAACTCAGTCTCCTCCCTCCAAACTCTGACAGTCCTGACATGCTCAATAAAATAGCTGGCATTTCTTCCAAGTGTTGTGGGGCCAGTGACACAGGACATGGTGTGGGACTGATCCCATGCTTACTCTTCAAACATTGCTTGATTTTGAATGAATCAGTTTGTCTCATGGCTTCTCATCTGTAAAACAGATATCATAATAATTATCCCATGTGTCATGGTAAGAGTTACATAAAATCATCACTGACCTTTAGAAGATTTGATAAACATTAGTGCCTTCGAAACTTTCTGTGATCAGGAACTATTTAAGATGCAAAAGCTACAAATAATTCATGTTCATAGAAATTACATTTTGGGGGGGTGTCAACTCAGATATCTTGTAGCTAAAAAAAAAACTGTAGAGTACTCAGTGGTAGAAAAATCTGAGCTGGGAATCCTTGCCTCTTCTCTAGGTTAACTGGCTACTTTAGTGAAGTAATCCAGCATCTTTGAGCCTTATTAAAGACCTTGGGAATAAGGAGAGCAACACTCTTCTTGTGTCTTTTATATGGTTCCTGGGTGAGCCAAATGAATTGCTGAAATGGTTCCAAAAAAAATTGTTTTATTCATCTGTCAGGGCTTCTTATCTGATCTGAGCAACAATGAGGAAAGGCAGAGAATGAAGCATTGAATAGAATCCATCCTTTTCTCCAAGAATCACAAATTCACATTGTGGAGTAATGTGTTCAATATGCCTAGCTCCGACTAACACAGAAGCAATAATCACTTTGGACATAAAATACCAGGCTAGTCATGGGTGTAACATCAGACAGAACCTTCGGACGAAAAGCTTCATGTAAGAGTAACCAAATCATATATCCTATTTTTAAGCTAAATAATAATATTATAATAATGATGACTATAAGGAGATGAAGAAGAAGAAGAGGGAAAAGAAGGGAGAAAAAGGAAACGGGAAGGGGAAGAGAAAAGAGGAAACTATGAAACTTATGAAGTATGAATTAGTAATAGTAAAATAAGAATAAGAAAGTTGTGGTACATATACACAACAAAGTATTACTCAGCCATTAAAAAGAACACATTTGAATCAGTTCTAATGAGGTGGATGAAACTGAGGCCTATTATACAGGGTAAAGTAAGCCAGAAAGAAAAACACCAATATAGTATACTAACACATATATATGGAATTTAGAAAGATGGTAACGATAACCCTGTATGCGAGACAACAAAAGAGACACAGATGTATAGAACAGTCTTTTGGACTCTGTGGGAGAGGGAGAGGGTGGGATGATTTTGGAGAATGGCATTGAAACTTGTTTATTATCATATGTGAAATAAATCGCCAGTCCAGGTTCAATGAAGGATTACAGGATGATTGGGGCTGGTGCACGGGGATGACCCAGAGGGATGGGATGGGGAGGGAGGTGGGAGGGGGGTTCAGGATGGGGAACAGGTGTACACCCATGGTGGATTCATGTCAATGTATGGCAAAATTAATATAGTATTGTAAAGTAATAGCCTCCAATTAAAATAAATAAATTTATATTAAAAATAATAATAAAATGTCATGAAAACATTTAAAAAAAGAATCTGTTGAAGTAATTAGAAATCAATCACTTATGTTTCCACCACACTCGTGACATTTCAAATGAAGTGCTTAAGGTTATGAATGACCCCCTGTTGATCTATGGATTCCTTGCATACAATTCACAATTTTTAAAGTCTAGAGCAGTGTTTTCCACAATCGACCACTAAGAGTATGTTCTGTTCTCCATTTCCAGAAAAAAACACCTCAGAAGATTTTAATATACAGGTATTTCTACTAGAATGTGGGCTTTCCTGGTGGCTCAGACAGTAAAGAATCCTCCTGCATTGCAGGAGACATGGGTTGGACCTCTGGATTGGGAGGATCCCTTGGAGAAGGAAAAGGCTACCCACTCCAGTATTCTTGCATGGAGAATCCCATGAACAGAGAAGCTTGGTAGGTTGCAATCCTTGTGGTCTCCCCAGTGTTCATTGCAACACGGTTTACAATAGCCAGGACATGGAAGCAACCTAGATGTCCGTCGGCAGCAAATGGATAAGAAAACTGTGGTACCTATATACAATGGAATATTACTCAGCCATTAAAAAGCGTGCATTTGAATCAGTTCTAATGAGATGGATGAAACTGGAGCCTATTATACAGAGTGAAGTAAGTCAGAAAGAAAAACACCAGTATAGTACACTAACGCATATATATGGAATTTAGAAAGATGGTAGTGATGACCTCATATGCAAAACAGCAAAAGAGACACAGATGTAAAGAACAGTCTTTTGGACTCTGTGGGAGAAGGTGAGGGTGGGATGATTTGAAAGAATAGCACTGAAACATGTATATTATCATATGTGAAACAGATCACCAGTCCAGGTTCGATGCATGGGACAGGATGCTCAGGGCTGGTGTACTGGTATGACCCTGAGTGACTGGATGGGGAGGGAGGTGGGAGGGGGTTTCGGAATGGGGAACACATGTACACCCAGGGCAGATTCACGTCAATGTGTGGCAAAACCCACTACAATATTGTAAAGTAATTAGCCTCCAATTAAAACAAATAAATTTTAAAAATATCCTTGGGATCGCAAAGAGTCAGCCACAACTGAGTGACAAAGCATGCACTGAAAGAATGAAGAGAAAGAAGGCGTTCAGCAGAAGCTCCTCTGTGGGCAATCGGGGGCCTGCAGGGGGAAGAGGAAGCTGCACCCGGAGGGGTGCCAACAGCTGCTGTAGAAGCAGGTTCTCTCCTAATTTAAAGGAGTGGAACTGCATGCATAATATTGGAGGGAAAACAAAAAGTAAGTCAGGAGGAAAAAGTTAAAAATCACCTCCAATCCCATGGGGGAAAAAATCAAATTTAAAATTATTTTCTAATTTTACACATCTGTGTTCATAAAGAAAAATGTTTTCTAAAATTTCTTTTTGAAGTACAGTGCTGTACACAACATCCTTGTCACTTCTTTATTTTACACCTAGTACTTTGTAGCTCTTTATCCCCTTCATCTGTTTTGCTCCTTCCCTCTGGTAACCACTAGTTTGTTCCCTGTACCTGTGAATCTGTTTCTGTTTTGTTATATTTATTCAATTTATTGTTTAGAACCACATATAAGTGAGAACATATAATATTTGTCTTTCTCTGACTGATTTATCTCACTAAATATAAAAATCTCCAGGTTCATCCATGTTACAAATGACAAGAGTTCATTCTTTTTTATGGCTAAATAGTATTCCATAAACAACAGTATTCCAGAAGTCTTCTTTCTCAAAGTGCAGATTTGTTTTTCTAAAATTTTCTGTAGCTGGAGTCATATGCAATGTCACCCTTCGTGTTTGACTCATTTCACTCAGTGTAATTATCCTGAGACAATTGTCACATGAGAATTCTCTTTGGTGCTGAAAATGTCCCATTGCATAGACACACTTGTTGATGAACACTTGGGTTGTTTCCAGTTTGGGGCTGTCAAAGATAAAGCCTCCACTATAACCTTTCCTGAACAATTTTCTAAAACGTTTATATTTAGACATAAACCTGTATGTTTTGGTCTCTTGCCATTTCTTGCTATCTTTTATTCTTCTCTTACAAATACACTGCTGCTGCTGCTGCTGCTGCTAAATCGCTTCAGTCATGTCCGACTCTGTGTGACCCCAGAGACGGCAGCCCACCAGCCTCCACCATCCCTGGGATTCTCCAAGCAAGAACATTGGAGTGGGCTGCCATTTCCTTCTCCAATGCATGAAAGTGAAAAGTGAAAGTGAAGTCGCTCAGTCGTGTCCGACTCTTAGCGACCCCATGGACTGCAGCCCACCAGGCTCCTCCATCCATGGGATTTTCCAGGCAAGAGTGTTGGAGTGGGGTGCCATTGCCTTCTCCTCCAAATACACTACAGCTGCATAAATTCAAAACTTCTCTCCCTAACCCTTAGCCAGTCCAAAACCTTCTTCATCTGTGGAACTCAGGCATCTTTTACTCTAGAAGCCTATACTTACCTTTTCACTTCTGTGCTTTGTAGCGCATAGAAAATTTCCCTTCTCTAGGCTTAACTCATTTTTTAGAACCCCAGTCCCTCATCATCTTTTCATTTATCCATTTATTTTACCCATCACTATCCACAGTGATGCTGGGTCTTTGTTGCTGCAGGTGGGCTTTTCTCTAGTTCTAGCGAGCAGGGGCTACTCTCTAGTTGCAGTGCTCAGGCTTCTTACTGCGGTGGCTTCTTTTGTTGCAGAGGATGGGCTCTAGAGCTCAGGTTCAGTGGTTGTGGTCCATGGGCTTAGTTGCCCCAAGGCATGTGGGATCCTCTTGGACCAAGGACTGAACCCATGTCTCCTGCATTGGCAAGCAGATTCTTTGCTACTGGACCACTAGGGAAGGTTCCTCCCTGCCCCATTATCTTTACTGAAGTTTTCTACCACTATATTCACTTCCCATATCAGACTGTAAACTCTTACATGTCAAGGTTGAGGTCTTTTTCACCCTAACTCTCTAAGTCTTAGAACATAAATGTTTAGTTGACTGGGTATTATACATGCAATTATCGATAAGGACAATTATATACTTAAAATATTTTTACACCCTGAATCACTTTTATAGATGATTCATTTGTACAAATACAATCTTTAATATTTTAAAGCACTAACCACTGCCTTTGCATGAAATGTTACCTTGGTATATCTAATTTTCTTGAAGGAATGATGCTGAAGCTGAAACTCCAGTACTTTGGCCACCTCATGCAAAGAGTTGACTCATTGGAGAAGACTCTGATGCTGGGAGGGATTGGGGGCAGGAGGAGAAGGGGACGACAGAGGATGAGATGGCTAGATGGCATTACCTACTCAATGGACGTGAGTTTAAGTAAACTCTGGGAGTTGGTGATGGACAGGGAGGCCTGGCGTGCTGCGATTCATGGGGTCGCAGAGTTGAACATGACTGAGCAATTGAACTGAACTGAACTGAATCACTGCCTACAGGTTTGCACCCTAATTTATTCCTGTTTCACAGCCAC
Source organism: Oreotragus oreotragus (assembly GCA_006410675.1). Lineage (NCBI taxonomy): Eukaryota > Metazoa > Chordata > Mammalia > Artiodactyla > Bovidae > Oreotragus > Oreotragus oreotragus. The sequence continues at coordinate 515,744 of SJYX01013972.1, read as the reverse complement.
CAAGGAAAATGCATTTTATAATATGTCAGGGTCACCATTCTGCAGGAAGTGGAAGTGTTAGCATTCAGTGCAACTTTGTAACTCGCGTATGTTTCCTGAAACATGAGTATCAGTGAGCCAGTAGAGAATTCATAGGTTGGCTGCTTTTGCCATTCTGGATCAGGCATTTTACTCCCTTTTCTTTTTGAAGCTATTCTTCTTCCCAAGGAATATTCAGAAGTTAAATTTCTGAAAAGTAGTCAAAGTAACGGAGAAGGCAATGGCACCCCACTCCAGTACTCTTGCCTGGAAAATCCCATGGATAGAGGAGCCTGGTAGCCTACAGTTCAGGGGGTCGCTGAGGGTCAGACATGACTGAGGGACTTCACTTTCACTTTTCACTTTCATGCATTGGAGAGGGAAATGGCAACCCACTCCAGTGTTCTTGCCTGGAGAATCCCAGGGACAGGGGAGCCTGATGGGCTGCTGTCTATGGGGTCTCACAGAGTTGGACACGACTGAAGCAACTTAGCAGCAGCAGCAAAGTAAAATCCATATTTGGTGGATTTTACTAAAACACTCTGTAGTTATGGTATATGGACAATTCTATGTGAATTTTGTCCTACCTCTTCCTAAAAATGGTTCTGAGTGTGGCTCTGTCCAACCAATGAAACAGTCAAGCTCATGGTTTCTCTGCTAATGCACATAAAAGATTGTCTTTAACCATGAGTGTGTTACTTGCACTGTAGAACCCAGTTAAACTAGTAGTTTTGCATTTTAACTTATATTCAATATATAAGTTAAACAGATAAACAGATGTACCATACCATACATTATTTGTATTTTCATATTTCAGTCTTTCCATCACAACTTCATAGCTCGTCAGTGGAGGAATCAGGTTTTCAGGGCTTACAGAGTACATCCAAGTCTATACACAGATGATGATTTCTGGCTCTAAACCCCAGGCTCTAGTGCTGACCTAGTTCTTCTGCCAGTGCAGCCTTACCAAACCATGAAAAGCATTGCAGTATGTTTTTCTTTAGAGGTTTTGAAACTTTTTTATTTCAGTGATCCACTGGACATTATTTGGCTAATGTCTCATGGGTGAAATGGATTATCACTTCCTTTGTGTAAAAGATGATGGCATTGAAGAGATGGTGGCTATTTAGCCCCCAAATCCTGGGATTCAGGTTGATGTTATCTAAGCAAGGGGCTGATTGCAGAGGTGGAGTCTAAGACCCCGCCAACAGCAACCAACAAACCATGACATGGCTCTAGCATGGGCTGGTCCCAGCCTGCAGGATGTGACCTGGATATGCAAAGAGGAAATCCAGTGAATCATATTGTTCAAACGCTAGAAGATTTTTGTTTCTAAATCAAAAAATGAAGTTGCTTGCTTTCTTAACTTCCATCAATTGTCAATGTTTCCCAGAGAGTTTCCAGGATGCTCGGAAAGGAAATTGGACCTGAACAATGGGTAGCCAGGGCATTTATCTCTCATACCCAACTTACTGATAAAGGGGAATTAACCAAACATTTCTCTCTCCACTCATTCCTCCTTCAGTTGTTTGCCCTACAAACTGTTATTTCCTTCTCAGCTAAATGTTCAAGTTAAAAAGAGTCTTCCTCCCTAAATCACATTATATGATGTTTTCCTCCAGAAATATGAGTTTGCTTTCAGAGGTTTCTCACACTTAAATTATGAGTTATCAAGATGGTTTTAAGCTGTATGGAAGCTTGTAGTGACTTTTAAAAATTTCCATAAGCAATTTCAGTCAATATTAATAAGAACAGGAAAGATACCTTGAGCTAAGTTCTCTCTGTGCATAAAACTTTCAGAAATCCATTCAGTTTACTCCAGTTAAACACCTTGGCTTGGACTTGAACTTGCAAGTATAGTAGAGTGTCCAGAGCTGACCTGTGGTCTCACCAAGAAGCAGTAGGGAAGGTAGAAATTGTAAATCTTCTACTTGAAGGATTCAGGAGAGGACAGGCAGGACCAGAAGGAGAACCAACTCCCCTACTCCCACCCTCACTGAAAAGAAGCTTTCAGAGGTGGACTGAAAGCCTGAAGGCATCTCCAGAGTATGCACTGACTCTGGGTATAGGACCAGAGGACAAAGAAACCAGAACAACCTTTGGAAACCCTGAGGATCTAGGCAACAAAGTAGGAGTCTTGAGGGGTCTCAAACACGTGATCAGCTTCTTCTTTAAACCATTCACTGAAGGTTGAAGCAGAGATGGTAGCTGAACAGCCAAGTCCTAATAGCTACAGGTGTCAATGTCTCCTTACTTAGGAGACAAAGGTCTTCCAGGGAGCCCTCTACCACTTGAGGAGAGGCAAGACCCCCTTTCTGGGGAGTGAGTTACAAAGGAACATCTCCAATCACTTTTTCCTGGGGTATTTGCCAGGGACACTGTTGGGGAAGTTAAAAATTAGCAGAACCTTGGTGATTGTACACAGCTGGAGTGACAAAATGAAGATGTGAGGGGCTTTAGAATCCTAATGAATCGTCCCTTTAATAGGTTTGCTACATTCTGAAGCTGTTCTGGGAGGCAGGCTAGGGACTTAAGAAGAAAACCTGCAAGAAGCAAAGCAGAAGGTCCTGCAGTTTCTGGGTACTAAGGAGGTGCAAAAAAACAGTCCTCAAATCTAGGCTCCTGGCAACAGGAACAAGCCAGAGGTAGATGAACTTTTACTAAAACTTGATCCCTTGATCCAGCTAAATTCATGATGGACTCTGAGATAATGAGCCTCCAACTGGGCTTCCCAGTTGGCGCAGTGGTAAAGAGTCCACCTGCCAATGCAGGAGACACAGGTTTCTATCCTTGGATCAGAAAGATCCTTTGGAGGAGGAAATGGCAACCTACTCCAGTACTCTTAGCTGGGAAATCCCATTGACGGAGGAGCCTGGCAGGCTATGGGCCATGTGGTCGTAGAGTTGGACATGACTGAGTGGCTGAGTGTGCACAGTGAGCCTCCAGTCTCTGACTAGCAGGGTCAAGCGTTAAGCCCCTCTGGTGGAAGATAATATCAACTGATCCTTCTAGAATTTTCTGTGCACAATGACTAGTACACAATTAAAGTCTACTGGGTCTGTTAACACATTTTTAACCTGAGACGTATTATGACCACAAGTGTTAGTTTCGGCAAAATTCCCTGGTCAGTAATGTGTTAAGTGTATCAACTCTCCATTGCAAAATAAAGCTACCTAACAAATGACTGTTCAACTTTATGTCCACAACTTTTACCAAGGCCATAATTCTAGAGTCAATAAGTTAGACTGACCTCAAACAAGCAGATCTTGGAGTCTCTCCTGACTGGAAGTTGGCCAGGTGTCTGATTTGGCTGGAATAATTTTGATGCTTTGGTGGAAATTATTTATCAATAGTTTCAACTTATGAACCTCATCTTCTTCATGGCAAAGGCAGGTGAGCAAGAAAGGGCCAGAAGAAACATACAGACACGTTTTCAGACCTCTGTTGTGCCATTTTGCTAATGTGGCTGAAACAGATCATATGGCAGAGCCAGGTGGGAGAGCCCTGCAAACTCAAAAACTTAAAGTAAATGAATGAACACTAAAACTGAAAAAGAAAATACATGATGTAAACAACTCATTAAGAACCCACTGGGAAGACTTCTCTAGAGTTCCAGTGGTTAAGAATCTGCCTGCCAAGGCCAGGGACATGGGTTCTAACCCCGGTCTGAAAAGATCTTACATAGCTCGTGCAGCTAAGCCTGTGTGCAACTACTGAAGCCCTCGCACCCTAGAGCTCATGCTCTGCAATGAGAGAAGCTCATATGGCAGAGCCAGGTGGGAGAGCCCTGCAAACTCAAAAACTTAAAGTAAATGAATGAACACTAAAACTGAAAAAGAAAATACATGATGTAAACAACTCATTAAGAACCCACTGGGAAGACTTCTCTAGAGTTCCAGTGGTTAAGAATCTGCCTGCCAAGGCCAGGGACATGGGTTCTAACCCCGGTCTGAAAAGATCTTACATAGCTCGTGCAGCTAAGCCTGTGTGCAACTACTGAAGCCCTCGCACCCTAGAGCTCATGCTCTGCAATGAGAGAAGCCACAGCAGTGAGAAGCCTGCTCACCGCAACAAGAGAAAGCCTGCACACAGCAATGCAGACCTGATAAATAAATAGAATAAACTTTAAAAAAAAAAAAGAGCCCATTGGGACTTAGAAACAGATTATCATACTAAGTGCATTAAGCCAAAGACAAATATTGTATGATATTGCATATATATGGAAACAAAAAAATGATACAAATGAACTTATATTCAAAACAGAACTAGACCCAGAGGCATAGCAAACACATTTATGGTTACCAAAGGGGAAAGGGGTGGAGGAGGGATAAATTAGGAGTTTGGGATTAACAGATACACCTTTGCTATTGTTGTTCAGTCACCCCGTTCTATCTGACTCTTTTCAACCCCGTGCACTGTAGCCCACCAGGCTCCTCTGTCCATGGGATTTCCCAGGCAGGAATACTGGAGTGGGCTGCAATTTCCTTCTCCAGGGCATCTTATCAACCCAGGTATCGAACCAGCATTTCCTGCATTGCAGGCATGTTCTTTACTTCTGAGCCACCAGGGAAGCTACCAGATACACACTTCATCTACTAGTAGTAAATACACACCACTATATATAAAATAAGTAAACAACAGGACCTACTGTATAGCACAGGGAACTATACCCAATATTTTGTAATAACCTATGAGGGAAAATAATCTGAAAAAAATAGCTATTAAGTATGTATAACTGAACCACTTTGCTAACCTGAAACTAACACAACACTGAATCAACTATGCTAGCTCTTTGTAGCCAGTAAATTCCCCTGTGGATCTCAGCAGAGATGGTTTGGAGCATGGGCTGATGCAGGCAAAAAGAAGGTGTTTTTCTCTTGTGAGATTATGCTTAGGTTTAAAAAAAATCCCCCCCCCCGCCCCCGCCACTGTGTTGCTAAAGTTTCTCAAGTGGGCTAGAGAGATTTCCTAGGCTGTTTTCATTTGTAGGTAGCTACCTAGTTGTTTATCTTTGTAAGGGGGCAAAGGCTGGGATCTCCTATGTTGCCATTTTTGTGATGTCACCCTGGACAATATGCCTGAAGATAGTTTTGAATTTCACAACTGATAGGGCTTGCTACTGGTATCTGGTAAGTAGTGTGTTAGCTGTTCAGTTGTGTCTGACTCTTTGTGACTCCATGAACTGTAACCCACCAGGCTCCTTGTCCATGGAACTCTCCAGGCAAGAATACTGGAATGATTGCCATTCCCTTCTCCAGGGGATTGGCATTGCCATTCCCAAACCAGGGACTGAAGCCAGGTCTCCTGCACTGCAGGCAGATTGTTTACTGGCTGAGCCACCAGGGAAGTCTATCTTGTAGGTAGAGACCAAGCATTTTGCTAAACTCCTACAGTTCTTAGGGCAGTCCTCGCAACTAGTAATGATGCAGCTTGAAACGCTGAGACTGCGAACACTGCCCATCGCTGATGGAAGCCCTTTGTTCTCGCTTTCTTTGTTGCCACTTGACACTCAATGTAGTCGTCTCTCTCATAAAGCCCCACCAGGTACACACGTGTGTGTGTTCAACAGTGAGGATGAGCAAGTCCATCTATATCAGTCAGTTTGTGAGTGCATCTATTTTGAGGTTATACTAGGAGGGTCAAATTTAATCAAGTTGATTTCATCATACATATTTTTTCCTAAAGAGAGTAGTGACTGAAAGAGTTTATTATTTAGTATTTAGATTGTTTCTAGAAATTATGTTGATCCTATCACCTATTACTAAAGGTCACTAAAATATCTAGTCATGGTCCTGTCTTCTTCCTCATTTGTTTGTTATGAATTTGAACAGAGCTTCGTATCACTTGGGCTTCCCAGGTGACTCAATGATAAAAGAATCCACCTGAAATGCCGGAGACACGGGTTTAATCCCTGGGTCAGGAAGATCTCCTGGAGAAGGAAATGGCTACCTACTCCAATGTTCTTGCCTGGGAAATGCATGGACAGGGTAACCTCGTGGGCTCCAGACACTACTCAGCAACTAAATAACAACAGCAACTGCATCATTCATCAGTAAACATGTGTTGTTCACAAGGTGTTCATTTAACTCAATGTGAAAAGGAAGATCCCATTTCACCAGAGAGAAAGATACTGCTATTTACATTCCTTTCTGATATCAGATGCCTGTGTCAAGTTCATTTCAGTTCAATCGCTCAGTCATGTCCAAATCTTTGCAAACCCCATGAATCACAGCACGCCAGGCCTCCCTGTTCATCACTATCTCTCGGAGTTAACTCAGACTCATGTCCATCAAGTCTGTGATGCCATCCAGCCATCTCATCCTCCATCGTCCCCTTCTCCTCCTGCCCCCAATCCTTCCCAGCATCAAAGTCTTTTCCAATGAGTCAACTCTTCGCATGAGGTGGCCAAAGTACTGGAGTTTCAGCTTCAGCATCATTCCTTCCAAAGAAATCCCAGGGTTGATCTCCTTCAGAATGGACTGGTTGAATCTCCTTGCAGTCCAAGGGACTCTCAAGAGTCTTCTCCAACACCACAGTTCAAAAGCATCAATTCTTTGGTGCTCAGCCTTCTTCACAGTCCAACTGTCACATCCATACATGACCACAGGAAAACCATAGCCTTGACTAGACGGACCTTAGATATGTCATAATTTATATGTTTGAGTTCTGTATTGATGAGTTGTTACTCCATCAAAATGGTCTTTTAAAATTTCGCACTTTATTTTTTCCAAAAATGCTTTTATGCAAAATTATTCAACACATCAATAATCCACACGGTTGCAGCATTTTGCCTTAGTTCTACCTTATCTGGAAATAGTATCATGACATAAAACTATTTTTATGTGTTTGTTGACATTTGTCTTCTTACTTGGCTTTGCCAAAAATTTGTTTGGTATTTTCCATAAGATGGCTTTAATTGCCTTTTTTGTTGTTGTTCAGTTGCTCAGTCATGACCAACTCTCTGTGACCCCGTGAACTGCAGCATGCCAGGCTTCCCTGTCCTTCACCATCTCCTGGAGCTTACTCAAACTCATGTCCATTGAGTCAGTGATGCCATCCAAGTTTCTCATCTTCTGTCATCCCTTTCTCCTCCTGCCTTCAATCTTTCCCAGCATCAGTGTCTTTTCTAATGAGTTGGCTCTTCACATCAGGTAGACAAATATTGGAGCTTCAGCTTCACCATCAGTCCTCCCAGTGAGTATTCAGGACTGATTTCATTTAGGATTGACTGGTTTGGTCTCCTTTAGTCCAGTGGACTCTCAAGAGTCTTCTCCAACACAACAGTTCAAAAGCATCAAGCCTTCTTTATGGTCCAGCTCTCACATCCAGCTCTCACATGACTGCTGGAAAAACCATAGCTTTGACTATATGGGCCTTTGTTGGCAAGTCATGTCTCTGCCTTTTAATATGCTGTCTAGGTTGGTCATAGTTTTTCTTCCAAGGAGCAAGCATCTTTTAATATCATGGCTGTAATCACCATCTACAGTGATTTTGGAGCCCAAGAAGTAAAGTCTCTCACTGTTTTCATTGTTTCCCCATATATTTGCTATAAAGTGATGGGACCAGATGCCATCATCTTCGTTTTCTGAATGTTGAGTTTTAAGCCAGCTTTTTCACTCTCCTCTTTCACTTTCATCAAGAGGCTCTTTAGTGCCTCTTCACTTTCTGCCATAAAAGTGGTGTCATCTGCATATCTGAGGTTATTGATATTTCTTTCAGAAATCTTGATTCCAGCTTGTGCTTCATCCAGCCCAGCATTTCACATGATGTACTCTGCAAAGGAGTTAAATAAGCAGGGTGACAATATACAGCCTTGACGTACTCTTTTCCCGATTTTAAACCAGTCCATTGTTCCATGTCTGGTTCTAATTGTTGCTTTTTGACCTGCATACAGGTTTTGCAGGAGACAGGTAAGGTGATTTGGCATTCCCATCTTTTGAAGAATTTTCCACAGTTTATTGTGACCCACACAGTCAAAGACTTTAGTCAGATAAGCAGAAGTAGGTGTTTTTCTGGAATTCTCTTGCTTTTTCTATGATCCAGCATGTTGCCAATTTGATCTTTGGTTCTTCTGCCTTTTCTAAATCCAGCTTGAACATCTGGAAGTTCTCGGTTCCTGTACTGTTGAAACCTAGCTTGGAGAATTTTGAGCGTTACTTTGCTGGTGTGTGAAATGAGTGCAATTGTGTGGTAGTTAACATTTTTTGGCTTTGCCCTTTTTTGGAATTGTGGATGAAAAGTGACCTTTTCCAGTCCTGTGGCCACTGCTGAGTTTTCCAAATTTCCTGGTATGTTGAGTGCATCACTTTAACAGCATCATCTTTTAGGACTTGAAATAACTCAGCTGGAATTCCATCACCTCCACTAGCTTCGTTCGTAGTGATGCTTCCTAAGGCCCACTTGACCTCACACTCCAGGATGTCTGACTCCATGAGTGATCACACCATCATGGTTACCTGGGTCATAAGGTCTTTTTTGTGTAGTTCTGTTTATTCTTGCCACCTCTTCACTTTAAACAATTTTGTTAGATTGTATTGTGACAGCTGTCATATCAGTGTGCATTTTTTTAAAAAGCTTATTAAAATTAGTGAATTTTGTGTAGTCATTTTAATATTGAAGATGGAAGGGAGAAAAGCAACAGTTTGGCATATTATGCATTGCTATTTCAAGAAAGGTAAAAACACAACTGAAATGCAAAAAATACTAATGCAGTGTATAGAGAAGGTGCTTTGACTGATCAAATGTGTCAAAAGTGGTTTGTGGAATTTCCTGCTGGAGATTTTTTCCTGGATGTTATTCCACGGTCAGGTGGACCAGTTGAAATTAATAGTGATCAAATCCCACAGACATTAAATGACAATCATCAAAGTTATACCATGTGGGAGATAACGTACATATTCAAAATATCTAAATCAAGTGTTGAAAATCTTTGGCACTAGCTTGGTTATGTTAATAGCTTTGATGTTTGTGTTGCACATAAGTTAAGCAAATAAAAAAACCTCCTTGATTGTATTTCTGCATGCAATCCTCTATCAAAACGTAACAAAAATGTTCTGTTTTTAAAACAAATTGTGACTAGTGCTGAAAAGTGGATACTGTACAATAATGTGGAATGGAAGAGATCATGGCACAAGAGAAACGAACCACCAACAAACATATCAAAGGCCCACCTTCGTCCGAAGAAGGTGATGTTGTATATATGGTGGAATTAGAAGGTAGTCCTCCCTTATGACTCTTTCAGAAAATCAAACAATTGATTCCAACAAGCACTGCTCCCAATTAGGCCAACTAAATGCAGCACTCAACAAAAAGCATCTGAAATTAGCAGAAAATGCATAATTTTCTGTTAGGGTCCTTTAATGGACCGGAACCTGGTGGTCCAGAGTCGATGATAAGAAAGGGAAAGAAGGAAAGTGGCTAATATTCCCTGGGTTACGCAGCCAGCCTTCATGCTCCAGGGAATCAGCCAGAATAGAGAGGGAGAGAGAAGGAAGGACACGGGGACCCAAGTCTGGAGGAACAAGGGTGCTTTATTGAATTCTGTGTGAGTATATATGCAGAGTACATCATGAGAAACGCTGGACTGGAAGAAACACAAGCTGGAATCAAGATTGCCGGGAGAAATATCAATAACCTCAGATATGCTGATGACACCACCCTTATGGCAGAAAGTGAGGAGGAGCTAAAAAGCCTCTTGATGAAAGTGAAGGAGGAGAGTGAAAAAGTTGGCTTAAAGCTCAACATTCAGAAAACGAAGATCATGGCATCCGGTCCCATCACTTCATGGGAAATAGATGGGGAAACAGTGGAAACAGTGTCAGACTTCATTTTTTTGGGCTCCAAAATCACTGCAGATGGTGACTGCAGCCATGAAATTAAAAGACGCTTACTCCTTGGAAGAAAAGTTATGACCAACCTGGATAGTATATTCAAAAGCAGAGACATTACTTTGCCGACTAAGGTCCGCCTAGTCAAGGCTATGGTTTTTCCTGTGGTCATGTATGGATGTGAAAGTTGGACTGTGAAGAAAGCTGAGNTCTTGATCCCTGTCTCCTGTACCTCACGCACCTCAGTCCATAGTTCATCAGGCACTCTATCTATCGGATCTAGGCCCTTAAGTCTATTTCTCACTTCCACTGTATAATCAGAAGGGATTTGATTTAGGTCATACCTGAATGGTCTAGTGGTTTTCCCTGCTTTCTTCTAGTCTGAATCTGGCAATAAGGAGTTCATGATCTGATCCACAGTCAGCTCCCAGTCTTGTTTTTGCTGACTGTATAGAGCTTCTCCATCTTTGACTGCAAAGAATATAATCAGTCTGATTTCAGTGTTACCATGTCCATGTGTAGAGTCTTCTCTTGTGTTGTTGGAAGAGGGTGTTTGCTATGACCAGTGCATTCTCTTGTCAAAACTCTATTAGCCTTTGCTCTTCTTCATTCCATATTTTGTGTCATTTGTTACCTATAATTTTGACAAATATATTTTTCATAAATGGTAGCTACAAAGAGTCCTTTCATATTATTTAAGGTGAAGTTTATCCACTTGAAAATGGTCACTTAGCTCTTAGATCTTCGCCTGTGAGAAGAAAATAATTCTAAAATGACAATACCCCCATGCCTGTTAGAAAGGGACAAGGAAGAGGGAGTTAGTGACTGAATATCAGCACCACAACAAATTAATTTTCCTAAAGCAGAAACTAGCTCTGCCTTTAGTTACATTTTGCAACTGGCAACTTCCCTGACCTTCATTCTTGGCTCACTCTCTGGATCCAGCTGCTTCCAAGGAGCCCTAGTGAAGGTGTCAGGCCTGTTCACCCTGCCAGCCTTTCTCTGCACCTTGACCAGGAGGTGTCAGTCTCCAGCTCTGGCCTGCGCCCACCCACAGAGAGGACCAGTCTGCCCCACAGGCTTCCCTTTGGCATGCAAGTCATGATGACATTGAAAGAGGTAGGACAGGAACCAACTGAGAGCTTTGCACTTGGGTTTTTTCCCCCATGGAAGGAAAGGATCTATGGTGCTGTTTTTATCTTGAGAAACTCTGGGTTGAAAAATGTAATGCAGGCAGATTTGGATGATAACATATAAAGACTTATTTTACTCTCTCTTTCTTTTGGGGAATAAAAATTGACCTTTTCCAAAGAGTTTTGTAGGACTGGCTGACTTGTTCTAAATCAGCTGTGCCAACAATCAGAACAACATACCCCCAGAATATCTAACCAGTGCCTAGAATGATAGATTTTATCAAATTACCCACAAGAATGTGTTGTGGGGACTGCCCTGGTGGTCCTGTGGTTGGCTTCACCTTCCAGTGCAGTGGGTATATGTTCAGTCACTGGTCAAGGAAATGAGATCCCATATTCCTCGCTCATAGCCAAAAAACAAAGTGTAAGACAGAAGCAATATTGTAATAAATCAATGAAGACTTTGGAAATGGTCCACATTAAAAAAAAGAATATGTTGTATATTTATATTCATGAATATAAGTATTCTGATGTGGGTCCCACCTTCAGTGAGTTTTGAGTTTGGTGGAAGGATCAAGACTAGTGTTTATAAAATGGAAAGGAATGCAAGAAAGTGTATAATAAATTGCTCAATTGGAAGGCAGAGCTTAAGAGCCTATAGGAAGTACAGAGACAAATGACTAAAGAAAACACTAAGTTTAACTTGTAAACCTTATAGTTCCTTAGAATCTATGGATTCAACCAATAGCAGATCAAAAATATTCAGAAAAGAAGACATCCCAAACAGTTACAGAAAAGCATAAATTGACTTTGCCACTCACCAGCTCCTATTTACATAGTACTTACATTGTGTTAAGTATTGTCAGGAATCTGGAGATGATTTTAAGTATACAGAGGATGTGTGTAGGTTATATGCAAATATTATGACATTTTCTATAAGGGACTTGAATATCCCCAGGTTTTGGTATTATGGGGGGTCCTAGAATCAATTCCCCATGGTGTTCAGAGACCACTAAACTCTCATTTTCCTAAATCCTCATAAAAATTGGTTACTAGTGTGGTGGCCGATTGTATTTTCCAAAAATGCCTGCAAAATGTCTCTTCTCACCCCTAATCTTCTTACAATGTGCCTTTGACACTCATCCCCTCTAGAAATAAAGTCTTTGTTCCCTCTCTGGATATGGGTGGAATCTTGATGGCAAAAGTGATGCAATGTGATTTCCAAGGCCAGGTCATAAAACAGAGAATTTCCATCTGACTTCTCTTAGACACTTGCTTTGGGAAATTAGCCTCTTCATTGTGAGGAACTCAGTCACATGAAGAGGTCATCTTGAGATATTCAGTTGACATTCAATCTGAGGTCAACTTGTGAACCATGAGTCTTCCCAGCTGAACTCCCAGACACTGTGGAGCAGAAACAAGATGTGCCTATTGTTGCTTTTTCTGAATTCCTGACCCACAGAATCCATGAGCATAATAAAATGATGGTTCCTTTATGCCACTAAATTTGGGGTTGGTGTTTATAAGCAATAGCTGACTAGAACATTGTGTATGTGGCTTAAATTCGTTAGCAATTTGAAATGTAGAACATGGTATGTCGTTCTTGCTTAAATTGCATTTCATAATTGCCTATTAGGCTAGTTTCTGTCTTGCTTGCTTCCTTGCTTTCCCTCTCTCCCTTTTTTTCTTTCTTCCTTTCTTCTTTCCATTTCTTTCTTTCTTCCTCTTTTCCATTTCTTTCTTTTTCCTCTCTTTCCATTTGTATTGCTTTTGAGAATTGTTTGGTTTATTATTTAGTCTTTAAGTCATGTCTGATTGTTTTGTGACCCCATGGACTGTAGCCTGCCAGGCCTCTTTGTCCATGGGATTTCCCAGGCAAAAATACTGGAGTGGGTTGCCATTTCCTTCTCCAGGGGATCTTCCTGACCCAGGGATCAAACCTGTGTCTTCTGCATTGCTTGTGGATTCTTTATCACTGAGCTGCTAGGGAAGCCTTATGAGAATTACTTTGTCATTAAGAACTGAAATTTTGGAAAGAATTATATTCTACATCCTCACTGATTCACCAATGTTACACATATACTTCTACTAATAATATCATCAGTGGAATAATACATAACAAGAGAGTGGATGCTACATACCTGCAATTCAAATAAACAACTTAGATTTATCCTGTCTCTTACTTTGCTTCACTCTGAATGATGTCAGGCAATTTTCTTATGACAACTACACTTTCTGAGTTTACTCAGAGAAGCCATGGCAGAGGGCACATTCTCTACCATTGATGAGTATCGCTTGAGCAGGATGGAGGCTAGCACAAAACAACAGATTGTGTTTTCTCAATTTGTAGTAATGCTATCTTGATATTTTGGATACTGGAATCCTCTCTTTGTAGTTCATCTTTGTCTTAAAATGGATGCTATCCTATCTCAGTTTTCCTATAAGATCTTTCAGAGAAAAACGACAAAGTGAGAGAGATATAGCATCTGAGTCTTATTTATTTTTGAATTGTAGAGAGAGATAAAACTGAAATTTTGTATAAGATCTGACATATCTTAAACATAGCACTGTGAATCCACAAGCAACTTCAAAGGTAGAAGGGATCCTGGGAGGGAGTCAAGTGGAATAAAGGTATACAATTCACAGCATGGTTTTCTTCACTGACCCAGGCAAGATTCTGTGCTTGTGATACTGATCCTGATGACCAACTGTGTGTATTTGCATTTGAACATCCTTCAGGTATGGCTCCCTCAGTTCTTGCTTCTTGCATGGATGGCCATCTGAGGGTGTTTTAGATAGGTAGTAATTGAGCTTTGAGTCCTTGGAACGAGAATCCTGTCCTGATCCTCATATAAGGGATCCTTCTTGATTGCCTATCTTTTTTCCACGGACTATAAGCTCCAGGGCAGAAGACACTCATGTGATTGTTCGTTGGTGCATCACCAGCACCTGGGATAATGTTTGTATACAGCAGGCACATAATCATTATTTAAATGAATAAATATTATTCCAGACCATTACTACAAATCTGAACCAATCCTGAGCCTATTCAGATAGATAAACCAAGAAAGAGGATGAGATGGTTGGATGGAATCATTGACACAATAGACATGAGTCTGAGCAAACTCTGGGCGATAGTGATGGACAGGGAAGCCTAGAGTGCAGCAGACGATGGGATTGCAAAGAATCAGACACGACTTAGTGACTGAACAACAACAATGACACAACCAAGAAAAAGATAACAAGACAGATAAAGTCTTCTCTAAAGAGTTACCAAGCAGTTTAACACCTATATGGACCTATTGAATATTTGCTTGTAGACCATAGCCCCCCATATTTGGATTCTCTTCTTCTTGTGGTATCACTCTGCAATACCTCTAAGTCCCAGAAGTCTTACTAAAAGCATGACACAGGATTATCATGTTTTATAGGTAACCAGGAAATTATATTTTGTTTACTTCAAAAGGTTCACATTTAAAGAATTTCTTTTTGGTTCTCATTGGAACTAGCCAGTTCAAGAAATCCATTATGTCACTAAGTAATATTTTGAAAGGAGAGAGTTCCAAAAGTGAATAATTATCCTGTGTCATGAGCTATAAAATATATGTATCTGAGTACACATTGGTCCTTCCAGCAAATGTAGTTTTCACCCTACCAACCTGAAGCTACTACAGATAAAGGGGCTCTTAAAAAACAAACAAAAAACAAAAAACACAGAATTAAGATTACAAAAGTAGGTAATTTTAAATGTAAAAAGAAATTACAAGTTACACATTGGTGAAAGCTTATGAACAGAAAAATCTAGAAAAGCAATATGTTTCTAATTTTTAATTGAAACATTTTCATATTAATTTTCCCCCATATGTTTTTGGCTGTATATCCTTTCATTGCTGATTTATATTTCCATAGCATTTTCTGTCAGAGTGTAGAAAGATAAATTAGTCTTCCTCCTGGCAGAGTTGATCAAAATGTGTATCTTATTTCTCACTGTTTAGAAAAAGTTTATTTCAGCTTCACAACTTGCTAATGGTAATGTAAAGTAAATTTTTAGGATTGCTGTCAAGTTTAGGAAAAACTCTACTGAGTTTATTTAATTTATGAGCTACAAGGTTTGGAAGACAAGCTTCTGTCCATGTACATTTCGAATCTGTTTCTTGTACATGTGACCTACTTTAGAGTTGTGTGCACTGGGCTCTGGTGGGCCTGTTCTAGTGCATGCTGACCTACATCCTTTGTGACAAGTGAGTTGGCAGAGTGGACAGTAAGGTTATTTCTAGAACTCATTTCTAAACCAGGAGAGCTAGTAGACACTTAACAGTAACTTCAAACCATGTAAACATATCACTAAACCCCCAAATTTAGTGTATCTGTAATTCAGCTTCTCCTTAGTTCCCCCAGATGTCCAGGGTGACTTCAAAGCAGCCAGGCATTAAGGCATCTGTGATGGAAAGCATGGTGAAGTGGAAAGATGCAATAGCTTTTACCAACACTTAAAATATGTTTTAGGGGAGGAAAAATAACAAATCCCCTATTTCTATTAAATAGTCTATAGTCTGATTCTGATGCTACCATTTATTAGGTGTGTAGCCTGAGGCAAGTAAGTTATCTCTTTGTGCCTTGGTTTAATATTACTACCCACCTCATAAATTGTGATGATTAGTGATTTAATGGATATAAAATGCTTAAAACAGTGGCTGGCACAGAGGAATCATCACAAGATGTTCTGTGCTTTTATTGTACCAAACACTGTATCTTATTGCCAGGGGTATTAAAATAGCCAACAAAATTTTCTGTTATATTTTACATGTAACTATGAATGCAAAGATAAAATAACAACTCAAAGGCCAAGTCTCAGAAAATTAAGATGGATACTGGATATAGTTACTGGTCTGTATTATTGGACTTAAAATACTTTGTTCTTGGTTCACAAGTCATATAAGGAAGATACTTGGAAAATTAAGGCAAGTTGGGAAGCAAGATGATCTTAACCATGGAGAAAACCTGTTCTGATGTGATTGCTTGGGCTTCTATCTTACACTTGATTCATCATCTACTGTTGACTTTGATAACACAAGAAGGAAAAGATTAGTTAATGGTGCATCTTTAGGATAAAACTTAGCCTAAGTGAATCTGACATAGAGAACTGGAAGTATTAATGAGATTTTGCCAAAAATGAGTCTCCTGGGCTCCTGTGTCCCATAAGCAGTGTTTAGCTTCTCTCAAAAAGGTCATTACTGTCGAGACACAGAAAATGTGGCTTTGGGGACTTCCTTGACGGTCCAGTGGTTAAGATTCTGTGCTTTCAATGCAGGGGCCATGGTTTCAATCTTTGGTTGGGAAACTAAGATCCCACATGGCAAGTGGCAAGGCCAAAAATGCAAAAATATATATCTATATTTTAAAACAAAATATGACTTTGAAACAGTAGAGGAAAAAAATCAAGAAACCAAGAAATCAGTTTTCTACTCAAGGAATGGGACCTACATGTATATTTTAGATTTGAAGACTGGCATTGAAGACCAAACTCCTAAAATTCCTTCCTTTCTTCCTTCTTTCTCCCCAGGAGAGGGAAGGTATGTGGATACAGGCTTCACTGAGAGAGAGAGGGTACAGAAAAGATAAGGAAAAATGAAAGGGAAATAGTGGGAGTTTTTGCCAAAAAATTACGCTTATTAATTTTCAGAGAAAATAGTCAGAAAAGCAAACTTTAAAATGCCTTGTTTGCCATACTTCATGCCTAATGTTTCCAAATGGCACAATATTATTCAAGAGCCATTTGCTTCGCAGGGGTCCACACAGAGAAGTCCTGCATTTTTTCACATGTGTTTATACTTTGAACTGTCGGTAGCCTGTGTTTATTCAACAGATGGCCAGACTGTGAGAGGATCAGACAGCCTCCTGACAAGAGAGCTGCTCATTTTGTGCAGGGAAACTGTCAAGGAGTCCTCTCCACTGGTAAATACATGAGGTACCAGTGCTGTCCCTAGGGAAATGAACTGCAAGAAGCCACAGAGAGGAAAGAGAAGAACCAGAAGATGCAGCTGAACCCCAAAAGTATTAGTGACAGAAAAAACGTCTAACAAATGATGACAAAGAGCTAAAAAATAGCAATTAAAATTATCTCCTAATCGTGTGTATTTTTTCTTAAAGAATATTTTATATCTAGAACACAAGATGGGAAATCATCATTAATACACCTTGAATATTTCTTTTAAATAAAGGCTAGCATTTCAAAATGACATTTATTAAATCTCCCTTAGAGAAACAATGCACACAGTGACCAATGATGGCACAAGGGGACCCCTGCCTTCATTTGGAAAGGCCATCAGCTCGGAGTCTGGTCTAAGGTGCCTGAGCCTCAGAGACACCTGCACGGTGGGTCAGCTTCTCCTTCTGCCCATCCTGCAGAAAATAAACAAGTGAACCTATGTCAAAGTAAAAAGCTTTTGCACAGCAAAGGAAACCTCAACAAAATAGTAAGATAACCTATGAAATGGAAAAAAAAAATTACAAACCACATACCTGATAAGAGGCCAATATCCAAAATATACAAGAAACTCAAATAACTCAATAACAATAAACAAATCACTCAGTTAAAAATGAACAAGGAATATGAATAGACAATTTTCCAAAGAAGGCATAGAAATGGCCAACAGCTATATGAAAGGGTGTTCTACATCACTAATTATTAGGAAATAGAAATCAAGACCACATGTGAGACATGACCTCACACCTATCAGGATACCTATTATCAAAGAAACAAGAGATGGCAAAGGCTGGTGAGGATAAATGAAGAAAAGGGAACCCTTGTACAATGTTAATGTGAAAGTTAAACAGCACCACCACTATGGAAAACAGTATAGAGGTTCCTCAAGAAATTAAAAATAGAACCACTATTATGATCCAGCAATCCAATTTGGGGCATATGTCCAGTGGAAATGAAATCACCATTTTGAAGAAGTATCTATCCTGCTGTGTTCAATGGCAGCGTCATTCACGATAGCTGTGGGTGTGGGAACAACCTAAGTGTTGATGGATGACTGGATAAAGAAAATGTGGTATATGCATACATGCAAATATTGTTCAACCTTGAACAAGAAGGCCATTCAACAATTTACTGAGTTCATTTAGGAGATTCTTTTATCATGAGATTGAACTTCCGTTGCCGTCTGACATGTTTCAGATTTATCCCCACAACTTGTTCTTGCTTAAGGGAAGCAAGCTCTCATCCCTTGAATATAAAATAAGGAATGTAAATGTAGTGCCGGTATATCCTTCCTCTATATTTATATATTTGTGAACGTGGGTATTTGTGTGGGTGTTTATCACATGTGAGCACATGTGTGTCCCTTGTGGGATGATCTGAGACCTCTTCTTTTAATTCAGTGAAAAACTTGAGACTGTTAGCCCAAGTCCCGGGCCAACAGGTAGGCCTTTGTGCTCTAGGAGGAAGCAAACACCTGTAGCTCAGTAAATCTGGGGCTGTTGTCAGACAAGGTGTTGCATCAAGTGATGTGAAGAAAAGAATATGCTTTCCCCACAGAAGAGTACATAAGCTGGAAAAATAGTTCAGTGGACGAGGGAGTCCATAACGTAGATAAATCGAGTAGAATTTTGGGTTATCATTCTGAATTTCCCATAGCCAGAGATGGTATTTCTTTTAAACATTTTCTTCATTTTTAGGAAGTATTTTTCAGTCATGCCCTTTGCAGTTTAAATCCTGCCTGCATGATATTGCTTGCTTTTTCCAGTTAGAGTGAGTGCCCACACTCATGATGTTTACTACATATTATGCTCTGACGACACCCTCAACTATCGTGGTCCAACCCACACCACTCTTCCCTGGTGTCTGTACACAGAGGCAATCAGGTCACACTGAAATCATACCCTGTTCAAAAAAGAAAGATTTACGTCTAAAATTGATGAAATTCTTTCCATTTGAAAGTGATGGATTTAATCATTTACTGTTAGCAAAAGACATGGAGTTCCAGCTCGTAGGAGGGCAGAGGCAACTGGAGAATTGCTGACTTGTCCACAGAACTGTCAAGGGGGCATTGACATCAATGTACAATGAATTCCAGTTTGACCAACAATTCTGTTCCAGCAATGTCACACAGAGTAAACTAATTTGACACAGGTTGGCAATGTTCAGAACACACATATACTGTAACACTGAAGCCTGCCCACTCTGATACCAAATTCTCAGACTCTTTAGGCGGAACCAGGCAGCCCTAGGGTTGAGTGTGTACTCAGGCTTGTGGAAAAGTTAGGAGCTTTCAATGGAGGTCTGCTCTCTAGATGCTCAATAAACACTGCCTGCTGACAGGGCATGCCTTCTGTGTGACCAATTCTGCCTGCAGGGGATTCTGAATAAGCCATTGTTCATTTATTTTTAATACTATTCAGTCCCCTGAGGTATCAAAAAGAGGCTTGGCTGACAACTGGGAGGATGAGTTAAATATGGCAATAGTGGTCTCCTTCTGGAGTTACACACTGACTTCATCAGAAAACAGATTTAAACTGATTAATTGATTACCCAGTTCCTCATCTAGCTGCTCACAAACCACAGACATAGACACAAACATACTCACACACCCTCGTTCACCATCCAGTTTGGTACAGTTTTAAAATCTGGTTATGCCAGGATTTAACAAGAAAATATTGGGCTGACCAAAAAGTTCATTTGGGTTTTAACACACTTTTTGCCCTGCCCAATATTAACTCATAAACTGTTGTTCGGAGTGCAAGTGGGAAGGGAGAGACACAAGCATGCCAAGATATCTGCATCAAAGTAGTCTATTCAACTTGTTTGAAATGTCAGTAAAACTTAAAGCAGATGAAACCTGCATCAGTAGAGAAATGCTTCTTTAACTGACATATTCTGGAATATTCAGTCAGTAGACAACTGTGATGCATGTCTTAAAGAGAACAAAGAAAATATATATACATACATGTATGCTGCTGCTGCTGCTGCTAAGTCGCTTCAGTCGTGTCCAACTCTGTGTGATCCCATAGACAGCACCCCGCCAGGCTCCCCCATCTCTGGGATTATCCAGGCAAGAATACTGGAATGGGTTGCCATACACACACATAACTTGGAGACAACATTAAGTGGGAAAAAAATGTTCAACATTCTTAGTGAATCATGAGCTCATAGGTAATGTGTACTGTGTATAGGATGAGGGTGGGGAAGATGGATGCTCATCCAAGCTCATAGAATTTCTAGCTGACAGTCTACCTCTGGGGACGGAAACTGAGCATGAAGGCTTTTAATTTTCATCTTATTCTCATCTTCACTCTTCTAATATTTCTACAGACATGAATATTACTTTAATGAATAAAAATACTTTTTGTGAAATTGGGCTCACTCTAGTATCAGATACACCTGGGTTTTCATTGGACTTTCTTGCTAAGTACACAACTTGAAGAAAATAATTTGAAGGCTCGATGCTCCCAACTTTTCCTGCATATCATGAAGTCAATTAGAGCATCTCTTTCATAAGACTGTTGTGAGTCTTAAATGAAAGAAGGTATGTGGAATGTTTGAAAGTGTATTAGTTGCTCAGTTGTGTCCGACTCTTTGTGACCTCCATGGACTGTAACCCACCAAGCTCCTCTGTCCATGGAATTCTCCAGGCAAGAATACTGGAGTGGGTAGCCATTCCCTTCTCNTATGTGGAATGTTTGAAAGTGTATTAGTTGCTCAGTTGTGTCCGACTCTTTGTGACCTCCATGGACTGTAACCCACCAAGCTCCTCTGTCCATGGAATTCTCCAGGCAAGAATACTGGAGTGGGTAGCCATTCCCTTCTCCAGGGGATCTTCCCAACCCAGAAATTAAACCTGGTTCTCTTGCATTGCAGATGGATTCTTTCCCAGCCCAGCAGGGCATATTCTATACTCTCAATGATAGAAGCTAATGTGTCATTTTTATCAAAAGATGGCATCATGAGGGACTCCTCTGGCAGTCCAATAGTTAGGACTCAGAGCTCTCACTGCCCAAGGCCTGGGTTTTATGCCAAGTCAGGGAACGAAGGTCCTACAGTGTGTGTGGTGCTGCCAAAAAAAAAAAAAGTGATATTATGAGAATGAGTGAATATAGACAAAGCACCCATCACCTTGAATAGACTACCCCCTTAGTCACAAAAAAAAAACTATAATTATGATTATTTATGTTAATGTAATAGATTAATAATATAATGGAGAAAAAGCCCCTTTAGTGTTGTTACCCAAAGTCACATGGCTAGTGATAGAATCAGGACTGAAACCAGGGTGTGATTAACCCGATGCCTTACTCATGAGCACCTAAGACCAAGTACACCACACAAGACTGTCAAATAAGATACAAAATGAACACAACCAAGAACAAGCAATCCAGGCATCTTAGGAAGAGAAAGTCAAGCATATAAAAGCAGAGATAAAAATATGACCATGTTGTAGGAAGCATGCAGGTGACGACTGCAAGTCTCCTTATGAAAGGACTCCCAGCAGGGCAGAGGGAAAAGTCACTCCTGCAGCCACTTAGAGCCACATCAGAAAGGCCCAGGGGCTTCTCCAGGGGCAGCAATCCATGTCGGATTCCCGTTCACTGGCTGAGGCTGTTATTTTGGTTCTTTTCTAATGATTACAGAATAATCAAGCAAATTACTCTGGAGCAAATGACTTCAATCCAATAATATAACATGACTTTGAAGAAAGACCATACACCTTTCTGAACTGCCCTGTGGTCATATTCACATTTCTCTGTGGGGTGTTTTCCTCAGTGACCAAGTGGGAGCTGTCTTATTTTCCAAGTAGTCACAGAACCTGCCCAATGCCTGGCCCATAGCCCATGCAAAGCAAAGGTTTAGTTGATGAATACACTGGTGAATGAGTCAATAGATCTGTCAAGGCAGTAAAAACAAAACAGAAGAAGCAATGGTTGGAGTTAATGTTTGCCAACCAACGTGAAGTGTCCACAACATCTTATGGAAAAATCGACAAACTTTTTGGTCAACACAGTATCTGTAGGACAGTTTCACGTTAGTAGAGATCTTTCACAAGTCATAAAGAATTAATGAAGGGTTTGTGTGTGTGTGTGGGAAAGGATGAGTTAGGCTGCTTGAGGTGACAAAGGGAGACCCAGGGGGTAGCATCTGGGTGAAAATGCTTTCTTCGAGTAATTTAAAATGGAGAACAAATCGCTTTTAGGCTGAGTGTTTTCTTCTCATGTAGCGAGAAAATACAGCTTGGCTTACGAGCATTTATCACCACTTTGCCTTGTCCATTATTCCTGTAAAATAGGATACTGAACTGGCAGATATCTCCACTGAGACTAGGAAAGAAAAACCCAGCTCCATCAAATCAATACAAAGATATACTGTCCACCACAACAGTTTGTAAGACAGGCTTATACCAGCAGACTTGTTATGGGTGGGAGCAGGGCAGAGAACATCCATAGCAGAACACAATACATATCCAAATGGAATGCTGTGGGGATTTATCAGAGATTTCTCCAATTAGAGCTGGAGCCTTGGAGCTTAGCTCTGAATCCACCTGCCAGAGAATAGTATCAGTACTGGCTAAATAAATGATTGAATTGTCCTAAACACCCCTGACGTGCAGAGCTTAAGAAATGTTCAGACTTAACCCAAGGCAGCCGATGCCAAATAAGCAAACTTTGTGATTGCCATTACACACAACACACAACACACACCACTGTACGACCTGCCCAGAGCAGATGGAAGGTTCCATGCTATAACAAAACTCAGGGTATCACCAGTTGTAAGCTGAACATAAAATGATTCAAGCATTAAACTAGCATAGAGGATTATCACTTTAATAATTTTAGCCTTTCTTCTATGAACACATGAGCCATTTCTCCATGTATATCCTAAGATGGTTTTCTGGAGTTAATTCAGTATCAGAAATTCTGAGTTCTATTCCTCTTCCAAGGGAGCTATTTTAGATGATTTGGAATTGATACTAAAATCTATATCTCTATAACGCAAAAGCATATAAATTCATCAAATATTCATGATCATAGAAGACCTAGAACTGTTATCTCTGGGATAAGACACTGAAATAGTCAAATACCAAGGGTTTGTAGTGTTAACACTTTCATTTAAGAGGAAATATGGTATTAAACTTTAAATAAATTAGATATTTGAAATGCTTCTCTCCAGGATGAGACAGCATTATCTTTCATCAAAAGTGTCTTATTCTAAGTGGATACTTTAGAAAAGAGAAAATGTTAAAATATTTAACATATTCTACTGGATAGAATTTTGGCTGAAATTGAATTTAGGCTCTGGGGAAAACAGACTGATAAATTTGATCACATAAAGACTCAAGGCATGTGCGTACAGAAAATACAACACAGAAAACAAAGCAAAAAGTTCCCCCATACTTCAAAACAAATACTACAAGTAAATAAAAAGAGGAAAATTTTTAAAATTGCAACTTCCTATTATAAAGAGTTAATTTCTCTAATATATAATGAGCTCTAAAAATTAAGATGAGGAAGAACCCAATAGAAAAATCTGCAGAGATGAGAATGACTGATTTTGTAGAGAAAGAACACAACATCTGTGAACTTGTAAAACAGATGTTCAATCTCTTTTAAAAGTGTAATGCAAACTGAAACTACAGTGAGATATAATTTCTCACCTATCAGATTCACAAGAGTTTAAATGTTTGATAACACTGAATGTTAGCATGGCTGAACAAAAGCAGACACTCCCATTGCCAGTAGTATTAGAAAGTTAGAAAGTGAAGTCGCCCAGTCGTGTCCTACTCTTTGCGACCCCATGGACTGTAGCTATCAGGCTCCTCCATCCAAGGGATTTTCCAGGAAAGAATACTGGAGTGGGTTTCCATTTCCTTCTCCAACCCAGGGATTGAACCCAGGTCTCCTGCATTGTAGACAGACGTCTTACTGTCTGAGCCACCGGGGAAGTCATGGAAGCCAGTAGTATTGCAGAGTGTTAAAATCCTTATGAACGATCATATCTTTCAAAATTACAAACGAATTTACTCCATGATCCAGAAATTCCACTCAGGGACTTTATCCTAAATGCATAGCTACAAAAGTACAAAATAGCATTGGCACAAGATTATCATGGCAGCAAGATTTGTTTGTTTGTTTGTTTGTTTGTTTTGGCCATGTGGCATGTGAAACCCTAGTTCCCCAACCAGGGATCCAACCCGTGCGCCCTACGTTGGAAAAGCAAAGTCTCCACCACTGGGCCCCCATGGAAGCATGATTTGTAGTCACATGCGTGTGTATGTACTAAGTCGCTTCAGTCGTGTCTGACTCTTTGTGACACTATGAACTGTGGCCCACCAGGCTCCTCTGTCCATGGGGATTCTCCAGGCAAGAATATTGGAGTGGGTTGCTCTACCTTCCTCCAGGAGATCTTCCCCACCCAGGGATCAAACCTGAGTCTCAGTCTCCTGCATTGGCAGGCGACTTTACTAGTGGTAAAGAAGCCGGGAAACACTTTGTAAATCACAAAATATTGTAAAGAATTGTTTCTCTAGAGATAATCACTTAAACTATAGGACTTCCACACACAGGAATGGAAGTTCTGAACATCTGAATATAAATTCTGCTGAAGTTCTCTATATACATACATAGAAATTCAAGAAGTGCAGGGTGCCTAAAATCAATGTAGTAAGCCACTATTAATGTAAAGCTGGTAGAAAATAAGTAAATATATGTATTTATCTTTATATAAAGAAAAAACTTTATGCAAAACTGATAATGGTGATTTCTTATCTGGGCAGAAGGTATATTGAGATGGGCAGAGATAAAAATGGAAGGAAGAGTTTCCAAAATGTGCCTTTCTCTATAGTTTTCTCTATAGGAAACAGGTAAATACAACCCTCTTAAAAATTAAGTTTGCATCAAAAGCTACAGTAGAATATTCATTTAAAAAGAAAAACAGAAAATACCTACTTTCTTTAGGTCAATTCCATACATGGAATCCTCTCCAAATCAAGATTTTCTGTGATGGTATCTCTTAGATGAATGTTTGCCACTTATCACATTACTCATCTATATAGAGAGATTATGAATGGATTGGTTCTCCTGTTTAAACAGTAAATATTGTGAAGCCAGTAAGTATTGTGTTATTATATAAATATTCCTATGATCCTGAATGAAACCGCATAGACTGTACGATCATTACTTCTAACTTGGAGAATTACATGCACACGTTTGTGTTCACTGCTGTATCTTTGGCTGGTGAGATGGCGATTTGGTTTCCTACTTAATTCTTGAGGGTACTTTTAAATTATCTACTGTAGGGGTGCATTAATTTTATAATCAGAAAAAAAATCAGTAAGAGTTGCTGTCAAGATGTGTTTTCACTGCCAACAAACCCAGTTCAGAGAAAGACCACTGATAGATGAGAAGTGCAGTTAAAATGAGTGTCCATGTTCCCTGGACAGGAATGTATTGAGGACCATGTGAGCCTCGGCTCTCATGTGGTGCTGCTTCCCTAACAACCTCAGAGGCCAGCCCACCCCTAGCAGCACAGTTAGAATGCTGAATTGTTTCTAAAACCAGAGAGATTTCCCAGAAACATGGAATACTCCGGGCCCACCAGTCGAGGCTGAATTCTGAGTCCACTATTGTCCTCTTTGCTAATGATATAGGCTGCCCATTTCCTTAACAAGCTGGGTTTGTTCACTGGAAAATGTAACAAATAATTTCAAGGTTATGTCACTCTTGGCAAGCGCAGTAACGCTGGTGAAAAAAAGGAAGTTTTCAGAGCAAGGCAAAGACTGAAATCTTGTTTGGAGCCACCAGTCTACAAAGCCCCCAGTGGAACCATAGTGTTCAGATTCACAGGGGTTTCTGATGCTCCCAGATATGGAATGCCAACTGACTCTAAAAAGGATGTAAGTTAGAAGAGATTAATTTGTTCAAATTCAGCCTCTATAAAAGTAAGGAAATAGCTTTGAAACAGACATCTTATTTACTGTGCCTTTTATTTAATACCCTGTCTTTGCTTCTAACCTTAGCCACCTTTCTGGTTAGTCACATGGCTTATTCGCACTGATTTGAGTTCTGTATTTCCTTCCTCTTGTCCACTTTTGTAATTTTACTGTTTATTAGTGCTTTCTCCATTATAAAAGCAAAGAGTGGGAAATGGAGTTGAAATAATTAGTTTATTACAAGCCAATTTTACATTCAATGTGCTCTTCCCTGGCTATAGAGGATTATATTAGTGCTTTTAGGTCAAATGTTATTATTAAATCTGTTGAAACACTTTCTCTTGTGGGTAAGAGAAAGCAGAATGGTCTTGTGTTCTGACCTCAGCTGTCCAGTCCTCCTCTTCTTTTGTCCACGGTTCGCCTCGTGACCCTGGATGAGTCACGCGCCTCATGGTCCCTTTGTGTTTTAGGGGGATGGATGCCCTGCTGATTCTGTAAAAACATTTTGAGAAAAGAAATTAGGGAAGAGAATTTAAAATGCCTGTGAAATACACAAACTCTCCAAAGGAAGTTGAATATGAATTCAAGGGCATGTGCAAGTAGATAGATTTCTTCCAAAGAATTCAAAACTCTGGTCTTTGTGCATAACTACCAGCCAATTAGTCATGCATGCAAATCTCAACTTGTTCCATAGCATAAGACATTCCAGTTTTTTAAGGTTCTGTTGGGGTGTATTATTCTGAGACAAAATCACATCATAATCAACTCTGCTGCTGCTGCTAAGTCACTTCAGTCGTGTCCGACTCTGTGTGACCCCATAGACGGCAGCCCACCAGGCTCCCCCGTCCCTGGGATTCTCCAGGCAAGAATACTGGAGTGGGTTGCCATTTCCTTCTCCAATGCATGAAAGTGAAAGTGAAAGTGAAGTCGCTCAGTCTGTCCGACTGTTAGCAACCCCATGGACTGCAGCCCACCAGGCTACTCCATCCATTGGATTTCCAGGCAAGAGTACTGGGGTGGGGTGCCATTGCCTTCCCCGCATAATCAACTCTAGTTATTCCCAAAANCAAAGTGAAGTCGCTCAGTCTGTCCGACTGTTAGCGACCCCATGGACTGCAGCCCACCAGGCTACTCCATCCATTGGATTTTCCAGGCAAGAGTACTGGGGTGGGGTGCCATTGCCTTCCCCGCATAATCAACTCTAGTTATTCCCAAAATATGATTGTATATGCTTTAGATTACAGCCAGGGCTAGGGAAATGTATTTTTTGGAGAATGTTTTTCTGTTCATGGCATATTCTGTAAGTGCCTTAATTATGATGGCACCTGCCAATAACATTTAGTTATAGAGATGTCCTAAATCTACACTCTTAAAGGAATACATGATTTCAGCTAAAAAGAGCCAAAAATTTATGATTTCAAGAAAGGAAATGTATATTTTCATTTGAAAGTTTAGTTTTAGCAGAAAGAAAAGGGATATTAGTTACCTTTTTCTACTCTTGGCAGGAAGTAGAGAAGGTAAATGTATATAGAGAGTGAAATTGTTGCTATCTTTGTTTCCTAAGATCTGTCTTCCCCGTGCAACAAGGAATCCTGACATCAGTGAGGATGGTGACAGCCAGTGTGGAGGATGTGTGGGGCTTCATCCACTTGACAATCTGCTTTTGGTTTTTGGCTAGTGTTCTCAGATTCAAGAGCCATATATCCATGAAGCAGTTTGAGGGAATTAACTAATACATCCTGTCTTTTCCACAATATATGTATTGACAAATACCTCTCACTTCCTGGCTGAGTATTTTAGTGAACATTTAGCTGTGTCTATCTGGTTAAACTTTTTTATTTTTTTAAAGTTTTCTTCGAGTATAGTTGCTTTACAATGTTGTGATATTTTCTGCTACATCGCATGACACAGACTTCAGACGTTTAAAATAAAAATAGGTTACCTAACACACTCCATGAGTTAAATTATGATCTACAAAAGGAGGAATACACTGAGGCTTCAAAAAAATCTAATGGCTGTTGATACACATGATTTAATTTTTATGACCTGTGAAAAAGAGAAGTTGAGCCCCTTAGAAACAGACTACACAAGGGTGTATTTATATATTTACACACATATGTGTAGAACTACATACAACTTATAGATGTGCATATACAAAAACAAAAGGATGTCCTTTCAGGATGACAGCTTGGGGAAGGGGACATGAGAGACAGCCAAGTGATAACTCATTGAGCAAAGCTGTTGTCCAGACCCTTTGTGAGGTTAAGTCTGAGAGCACTGGGAAGATTTCCTTCCCAGTGTCAATGATGTCATTGGAAATTAACCCCGGTACTACACGAAGACCTATTCAAACCTTAACTGCCTGGGTCAGGCCATTTCAATCGAATGAACTTAACTGACCCAGGATGTTCATCAAAACTGCTCTACGGTAGGGTATAACTGATGGTGGAGGGGAAGCAAAAATAGCAACTTTGAAAATTAATTTTAAAGATGCTGGCGATCACCTGGAAATTCAGACCTAGGGCATGACAGCCAGGCTTACAACTGAACAGATGTTTGAAATCAGAGCTTTTCAAGAAAAATGAAGCATCTGTCACTGCTAGCGATTTGGTGTGCTCTCTGTGTGATGTACATTTAGCGCTTTCCCTTTCCCATCACCACACACTGAGCCTGAACCCAAGCTCTGTGGCTGCAGCCCAGTTGCTCACCTGTTTGCCTGATGTTCTCATACCGAAAGGAGAACCCTAAAATAGATGATCTACAGAGGTTTTCACATCTAGAATGCATTGACTCCAAGCCCTAGAAACTCAAGAGACGTTTAAATATAAGATATATAAAATGTAAAAAAATGAGACAAGTTTTTTTGATGAAGACATCAACACCTATAAATCTGAATGAGTAACATTATTATTACTAGTTTTACTAATACTACTAATAAAAAATAAATGGTCAGACTCAAGTAGGGCTAACCATATACTAGATACAGTCCTTCTGTATACATCCATATATATTAATCCTCATTAAAAGAAAACCCATGAAGCTGACAAACAGCACAGAGAGGTCGTGTCACTTGCAAAGAGTTAAACAGTAATTGGCTGGGCTGAGAGGCAAATTCATAGTCAAGATGGCAGAGCATGCGAGTCCAAACCATGTTCTCCTGCCTCTCTTAGCAGATATTGTCTGTCCTTAGATGAAGTAACCGTGTTTCTGGTACACATGTCTTTCTACTTTGCCTTTAGCTGTATCAGAATCTACTTTCTTCAGTTCAGTTTGTGCAGAATCCGAGGAGCCGTTAAGACTATATTTCAGTTCAACTCTTGCCTTAAGAAACTTCCCTGGTAGTCCAGAGGTTAAGACTCCACCCTTCCAAAGTGCCCGACTTAGATTCCATCCTTGATCAGGAAACTAAGATCCCACATGCCACACAGCATGTCAAAAATATGAAAAATATTCTAGCCGTAAAACCTTCTCAATGCAGCCATAAGGCATAGTGGTTAAGGGTTGGTGGTTTTTCTAGAGTCAGACTTACCTGGTTCTCTTTCATATCTACATCTTTAAAATTAGGGGAAAAAAAAAAAAAGCAATTACCCTTAAGTGTCTTGTTAGGATTTCGTGCAGGTAAGCCTTAGTGGAGAGTCTAGTGTATGAACAGGATTAAAAGTTCTTTAGCTATCTTTTCTGATTCTGTCCATCAGAAGAAACTTTTCCCCCTTTGAAGGGGTGCATTCCAGTAGTCATGTATGGATGTGAGAGTTGGACTATAAAGAGCACCAAAGAATTGATGCTTTTGAATTGTGGTGTTGGAGAAGACTCTTCAGAGTCCCTTGGACTGCAAGGAGATCCAACTAGTCAATCCTAAAAGAAATCAATCATGAACACTCATTGGAAGGACTGATGCTAAAGCTGAAGCTCCAATACTTTGGCCACCTAATGTGAAGAACTGACTCATTGGAAAAGACCCTGATGCTGGGAAAGATTGAAGGCAGGAGGAGAAGGGGATGACAGAGAATGAGATGTTTGTATGGCATCACTGACTAAATGGACATGAGTTTGAGCAAGCTCCGGGAGTTGGTGATGGACAGGGAAGCCTGGTGTGCTTCAGTCCATGGGGTTGCAGAGTCAGACATGACTGAGTGGCTGAACTGAACTGAACTGAACTGGGGGTGCAGAAATTTATTAGAACCCAAGACACGTCCTTTGGGGTTTATACATGTCATAATTTTTTTTTCAGTCAACAAACTTTCTTAAGGATCTTGTTTGTGAAGAAAAAAGGGAGCAGAAGAGCCACCCCTGGTATGAGCTCACAGTCTGAGGCCACAAACATATGAAAAGTCTGTCATTGCAAGTGCTTTGGATGCTGGGCTAAGTCACTTCAGTCGTGTCTGACTCTGTGCAACCCCGTGGACTATAGCCTGCCAAGCTCTTCTGTCCATGGGATTCTCCAGGCAAGAATACTGGAGTGGATAGCCGTTTCCTCCTCAGGGGATCTTCCAGACCCAGGGATTGAATCCCATGTTCTTTACCAGCAGCACCACCTGGGAAGCGGTAAATACCGAGAGACGTAAGAACAGAAGTCATGAACAGTAGTGAGTAGCTTGTTCCCTGAGGTGTACAAAGAGCCTCCTTCTGGAAATGCTCATAGCTGCATCAAAATCCTGCCCCCAGCAATTTCTAACTGAGTTTGGACAATTTAAGTTCACTGAGATCTCAGTATCTTCATAAATCAAAGTATTTTTCGGAGTTTTTCCTAAGTTGAAGTATCCTGTTCAGGTCTGTTAAACCTGGCATTAAGCTCTGATGATTAATTCGATGGTTCTCTAGTTAGAAGCATTGTGTTTCTAATCGCTTACATTTCTAATTTTTGTGTTAGTTCTCTCAATGAATAAATAGAAATGTTGTTGAAATTCTTTAAGTAACTAAGTTTGTTATAGTGAAACTCACTCAATTAGGTCCAGATATTTGTGACCCATGGACTATATAGTCCATGGAATTCTCCAGGCCAGAATACTGGTGTGCGTAGCCTTTCCCTTCTCTAGAGTATCTTCCCACTCAAGGATCAAACCCGGGTCTCCCACATTGCAGATGGATTCTTTACCAGCCGAGCCACTAGGGAAGCCCAAGAATACTGGAGTGGGTAGCCTATCCCTTCTCCAGGGCATCTTCCCGACCCAGGAATCAAACCAAGGTCTCCTGCATTGCAGGTGAGTTCTTTACCAACTGAGCTACCAGGGAAGCTGAAAATTTGTTAAAGCCCCTCCATAAATGAAAAGCAAATGACCAAGTTCTCCCCACAGAGGGCTAGTTTGCGATGATTACTATTGGGCATCTCTGGGTAACCCAGCGAGGTTAGACTCACAGGGCACATTGCAAGGTCGTGACTCCTTCACTTTGTTCCCACTGTGTAGCACTCCCTAGAGGCTCTTGCCCCATAAGATTCTCATGTCTTTGTGAACCAAATCTATCTCCTCACATACTGAAGCTGATTTCTCTCAGGTTTTCCTCACTGAGCCTCATTCCCATACGATGTAAGACAGCTTACAGTAAGACAGCCACCTAGAGGACGTTGTTCATTTTTTAAAGACTAAGAGTTAAAAACAAGACTGAATGCTTTGATGATATTAAACCACATGAGGTGCTTGTAAATTTTGAAGACTAATCCCTCGTCAGTCATGTCATTTGCAAATATTTTCTCCCATTCTGTGGGCTGTCTTTTCGTTTCATTTGTGGTTGCCTCTGCTGTGCAGAAGCGTTTGAGTTTAATTAGGTCCCATTTGTTACTTTCTTTCTTTAATATTCCCTTATTTGGCAGCGCTGGGTCTCAGTTGTGGCACTTGGGATCTCCGTTGCAGTGCATGGACTCTCTAGTTGTAGCCCTCGGGCTCAGTAGTTGCAGTGTGTGGGCTTAGTTGCTCTTCGGCATGTGGCATCTTAGTTCCCCAGCCAGGGTTGAACTCGAATCCCCTGAATTGCAAGGCCGATTCTTAACCACTGGACCACCAGGAAAGTCCCTACTTATTTGTTTTTTAATTTCTACTATTCTGCTCCATATTATGTGACAACCTCATTGGGAAAAGATTTTGAAAAATAATAGATAGATGTATATGTATAACTGAATCACTTTGTTGTAACCTGAAACTAATACAACGTTGTCAATCAACTATATAAACTCCAATATAAAAAGTTAAAAAGAAGAAAAACAAAACGCAGGTGGAATGTATACAGTTGAGTCAACGTGAGATTTAAGTCAAATCCTAAAGCTCTGTGTACTTTCCTGGAGCCATACATAAATGTGGGTTCATTTTGTTGACGCCAACCCTAACGCTGGGAATCTGTTTAGCGCTCAGTGGATGGTGACTCTTGGTGAGTGAAGACTGGGATACAGACAGGATAGGGCCAACTGGAAATCTCCACGGTGACTTTTTCCTTTTCTGAGGAACTTCTGATTTCTCTTTTCATGGCTGATTTTGATTTGTGAGTTTCAGTTCTCCTGGTTCCTAAGCCCACCTGCTTCTGATCTCCTGGCTTCCTGTTTCCAATTACCCAGAGCTCACACTTCCATCTCTGGCTTGTTTTCATTCTTTATCTTTAATAATTTGACTTTGGAATTCATGAGCCTATACTGGTGAGTAACTATTGACAACATTCAGCCCCTTAGTAAATGAAATGTAACCAAACACAGCAGACTTGCAATTGACTATTAGTGTCGTATGACACAGTGTCTTTTAAAATAATGGTGACAAAAAGAAAACACCACTAAAATAATTCATAACCTGGCCTCTGTTATGTTGAACAACATTCTGTAGGGACTGGACATAATAGTCAGCATCATTTTCAAGCCAAGTCACACGGATTCATTCTGGATGGAGAGAGAAAAAGAGATGGGGTGAATGAGTGGCAGGCCACGCATAATAAAATCTAACAACTTAGTTGTTACCTGATAAGCAGGAGCAGGGGCAATTAGTATTTTCTTTCTACTCTTGTATTTTTGAAAACTTTGGGGAAGAACTTGAATTTCTTTGGCAANTGAGTGAGTGGCAGGCCACGCATAATAAAATTTAACAACTTAGTTGTTACCTGATAAGCAGGAGCAGGGGCAATTAGTATTTTCTTTCTACTCTTGTATTTTTGAAAACTTTGGGGAAGAACTTGAATTTCTTTGGCAATGAGAAAATGCATATTAAAGAACAAACACCTATTGATGGGTATAGCTAGCAAAAAAGAAATACTGTTAGCAAATACATTTTCTACTTCCATGAGTTCTCTAGAAATCCAGCTTTATTTTACTGTTATTAATTTACTGCATCTTCTCATTGGAAAAGACTCTGATGCTGGGAGGGATTGGGGGCAGGAGGAGAAGGGGACGACCGAGGGTGAGATGGCTGGATGGCATCACCGACTCGATGGACATGAGTTTGAGTGAACTCCGGGAGATGGTGATGGACAGGGAGGCCTGGCGTGCTGCGATTCATGGGGTCGCAAAGAGTTGGACACGACTGAGCAACTGAACTGAACTGACTCAGTAAGATGTTACAGAAAAACCCAAATGAACTTTTTGGCTAAACTCAATATAATAGGCTGAAAGGATAATTAAAAACACTACAGTAAGTGAGTGGACTAGTCAGCATCTCTGTTTACTTTCAGGCCACTTCACCCTGCTGCCCAGTCCACATGTACCCAT
This sequence comes from Oreotragus oreotragus, assembly GCA_006410675.1. NCBI lineage: Eukaryota > Metazoa > Chordata > Mammalia > Artiodactyla > Bovidae > Oreotragus > Oreotragus oreotragus. The sequence goes on along the minus strand of SJYX01013972.1, from coordinate 482,167 downwards.
GCTCCCCTCACACCTGATCGCCTCCCTCACTCTGTTTACATAGATAGGTAAGATGTTAGCTTACATTTGGTTGATTATGGTTCAGGTACAGTAGTGGCTAATGGAGCTGCCATGAATGTTTTATTCTAGACAACTCATCTAAGATTTTAAAAGGAATAAAGTAAGAAAGAAAAAAATGCCCTAAGAGCCCTATTCTTCCATTCATGGAACACGACTTAGAGGCCAGATTCCCATTGGTATGAATGGTCCTTCCACGCCCAAGTTTCCCCCACGTTCACTCAGGCTAAAATGGGAAAATCTGAGACCCTTTTCCCCAGAACACACACAGTAGCAAAAAAAAAAAAAAAAATCTGTCTTTTCAGATTTTTCTACATGTATCCTCCCCCTACATCCTGCATTTAATGTGTCACGCTCATTAAAATTGATTAGAGGAGAGTTGAATGATTTTTAAAAACTCTCAGCTAATTGTTTCTTCATTAAGTTGGGTAATTTGTGATTCAAAAAGGATGTTAGATTTCTAGTCAGGTAGGACTCAGCTCACAGTTCCTGATGGAAAAAAAGTAAGCTTCAGAATGGAGTTTCAGAAATCAATGCAAAATAATAAAAAATTAAAACAGAGAAGCAGTCTATCAATAGCATGGTCGTAACAAAGGGGAGGCTTGTTTTATATTGATCAGCTACTGTTAAATAATGCATTCCTGCTTTCCAATAGTGGAGGCTCTGGCAGGGTTGTTTATTGCGAGGGGTAGTTGGACGGGCTCAAGGAATCAATACTGGAGCCGTAAACACACTTGAAAGTGCAGTTTGGCAGCCCATGCTGGGGTAGTTTGGGGGCCGTTAAGCTGTAGTGGCCTGGAAAAAGGTAAGGAGACCACTACCTGCACATAATACTTCACAGTCCCCCATAGGGAACATTCGAACTTGGTTTCTGTTAAGATGTAACTAACTCAAGATGTTATATCTGAATGCTCACCTATCCTCACTCACTACATTTCATCTATAGATTCCACAGCTTATATGAGTTATGCAGAATTGATCAGCCCTTTGGAAGGTACTAATCAGATCCACTTTCCCACTAGGCAATTATCAACTATTGCTGGCAGTGCTTTCCTTGAAAAAAAAAACAAAACAAAACCATCCTGCAACAGGACCCTTAGCTCAGCGATTCTCCTCCAATTAATTATTTTATCATTTAAAAGCAACAGTATAGATTGGAATTGAAAAACATCATTATTATCTTCAGGACTCACAATGCTAGAAATGCTTACAACTTAGCAGCAGTAAAAGTTTTCATTTCCTGTGAAAAATAAGTACACCCCCAAAAGCACCTAGAATACCCCAATCTCCTAGGAGAATGTGCTAAGAATTGTGATTTGTTCGGTTGTGATGCCTAAAAAGCAGGGTTGAAGCTTTTGCTACTTAGAAGTTCTATAATTCTTATAAAGTCTTTAGATTTTTGAAGTATTTTCATCTACAAAATGAAGACAGTAATATCTTCTCTATCTTTCTTTCTTTTCTTTTTTTTTTTTTTAAGATTTTTAAAAATTTGGTAGGAGACCAGGACATTGGAAAGAATTTCCCACAATCTCACATGGTCCTTTGTGAGAACCCAAACAAGAAGTACCTTTATTTAGCAACAAGAATAGTTACAAATTTTGTTTGCAGATTAGATAAAAATTCTCCTATCGTCACTGTGTTAAAAAAAAAAAAAATCTTCATTTTACCTGTGTGTTTGTGTGTGTTTTCAGACTTACCTTTCCATATAGGCCAATATTTTATGTCCTTTTCATTAAACCAACTTTTCTACAAGTGTAGAGAAAGAAAAATTCCATGATATTAACAAATTTTTCTATCCTGTCCTATAAGCTGATTTAGTTTAGCCAGACAAATTTGGTTTATTCTTCAGCTCTCTTTTCTGTTTTTAATATAAGTGTTATTTGCTCAGACTAGGGTATCAGTATCATTGGAATTTCAAAAAAGGAAAAACACTTGTCAACACTTTTACTTTCTTTCATTCTCACTCTTTTATGCATCACAAATTCCCCCAATCCCATCGGAACACAAACACAGACACACCTATCTTCCCTGCCACTCACATGTAACACTCAATTCCCAGCTTCGTCCTTTACTTTGCTGTTAAACTACCAACCATTCACACTCCTGATGAAAGAACACTGCTTAAAATATTGGACAATCATCAACTCTGCCTCTTTTCCATTACAAAGAGTAATGGGCAAAAAAAAAAGATCTTTCAGGAGTTTGCCAAGTGTGTTACTAACTAAAGGGATACAATATATATTTTAAAGCATTATTAGTTGCAGAAAAACAGTATGTACTTGTTATAAATTTTTTAAATGAAGAAATGTCTTCCCACTCAAAAACTGTAAAATAAAATTATACAACAAAAAGATAATGGCTGCTAATACTTTGACCAGTCATTCAAATATTAAAATTAGCAAGGTAATAAAAATAAAAATTAATAAAGTACAACAGATTTTAAAAACATAATGTAGAAATACTGTGTACTGAGTAGTAGGGAGTGTTGGGAGTGGTGGCAACCTAGAGGTTATGTGTCTATTCTGAACAGCATACACAAATTTCATGTAACTTTGGCTTTGTGGGTTAAAGGTGTACAGAAATTCTCAGGACTTACAGACCTCTTTAGGGTTTCCCAGGTGGGTCAGTGGTAAACAATCCACCAAGCAAGAGACACGGGTTGGATCCCCGGGTGGGGAAGAGCCCCTGGAGAAGGAAATGGCAACCCACTCCAGTATTCTTGCCTGGGAAATCCCATGGATAGGGGAGCCTGGCAGCCACAGAGTCCATGGGGTCACAAAAGAGTTGGACATGACTTAGCAACTAAACAATATCTCTTTACATACACCCATGAATAAGCCTTTAATTTTATAAAATATTATAATATGAATGTTATTTTGTAAAGGATTTTAGTTGACAGTATCATGGATGTTTCTTTATAGTACTGGCTTTAAAGTTTGATTTTTGGCTCATTGATGATAGAAACTCAGAGCTTATTACTTCCTAAATAAAAAAATAATTCATGTGTTTTAGTAAAGAATAAACCTAATAATCTGTCATTGTGTGTGTATTAGTCGCTCAGTCATTTCTGACTGTGACTCCACGGACTGTAGCCTGCTGGGCTTCTCTGCCCATGGGATTTCCTAGGCAGGAATACTGGAATGGGTTGCCATGCCTGTCTCGAGGGGATCCTCCCAACTCAGGGATGAAACAGAGGTCTCCTGTATTGCAGGCAGATTCTTTACCATCTGAGCCACCAGGGAAGCCTAATGATTTATGATTAGGAAATTCCAAATTCCTTTGTCATTCAAAATATTGCTATACTGCCTACTTTGTGATAGGAACAAGGTTAGGTCAGAAGGCTCACATTGTATGGCTCATATCCCATAAAAGAAAAAAAATCGGCCACTGATGAATCACAAAGCAAGAGTGCCACCAAGTCTTCTCTTGATGCTTGTCTGGAGCCTCCCAGCAACTGTTGACTGAGTTTACATTAGAATGAGGGGTGGATCTGGGTGCCTGATAGTCCTGTCTTCAAACAAATTGCAGATGAATTGGGAGACAGATGCAAAATAAAATAAAAAAATTAACACATGTGAAATAAATGGGCTCAAGACTCTTTATGGGTAAAATTGAGGGAATTTGATGGCTGACTGGGTGAAGACGAGTTTTTCAAGACTAAATTTGAAGTTTACAGCTTCAGAGACTCAGGGAATGAATGATGAATGGATAGAGCAGATAGAAATAGTGCAGATCTGGTGCGAAAATAAAGACCTCAATTTGGACTATGTAATTTTAAGATGCCTCAGGTATTTAACACTTTTAGACAGGGGATTACATACTAAATATATTTACTACAATTTAAAACAATGTCGACAATAACAGTAACAACAAAAAGATGCCTGTAAGAGTTCTGAGAAAAAAAGATCCTATGGGTATTTAAAATTATAGTTCTAGACTTCAAGGCCATTCAGACTTGGAACCAAAAGATCCGTTTAACTGGGGCATAATGATGAGGAGGCAGAATCAAGAGATAAGGCAGGAATCAGATCAAGATTGATTGGGTTTGATTAGAGAGGGAGAGAGACCACCCTGAACAGATGCTGGGGAAGCCACACTGACTTCTTCCTGGAGAATCAGGGAATTATGAAGAGGCCACCATGTTAATCTGGGGGAAAGTTTACTATGGCTTGTGAATGGAAACAGTGAGAATAGAAAGAGGTGGATTCATTTGAAAGGTACTAACGTAACAGTTGGTCTGGAATAGCCATGGACTTTTCCAATTCTATGGCTTTAATCAGGTGCAATATTGGGCCTCAGTACATTTTTTTTTCTAAGTAGAAATCTGATTCTGTTCCCAATATATTGCCTATAGGTTTGGTGGATTAGCTCCTGTGGTCATCCCTCCATCACTAATTATGCAGCTCAGCTCTCAGGACCCCAGAGAGCATGAGAACAAATGAGTGAGGGTGTGGTTCCAGGACATCCCTCAACCAGGAGCTGGAGAGGCTTGTTTATGACATTTATTTTATTAATATTTTCCCTTTGTTTTTATTTATTTATTCCAGAAAACATTGCTGTTTTTTATTCTTTTAACATTTTTTTTTAATTGGAGTATAATTGACTTATAATGTTGTGTTAGTTTCTGCTGTACAGCAAAGTGAATCAGTTGTACATATACATATATCCACTCTTTAGATTCTTTTCCTGCTCAGGTCATTACAGAATATTGAGTAGGGTTCCTGTGTTAGACAGTGGGTCCCTATTAGTTATTTGTTTTATGTATAGTAATGTGTATATCCCAATCTCCTAATTTATGCCTTCCTTCTTTTCCCCCTTGATAACAATAGCTTTGTTTTCTACACCTGTGACCCTATTTCTGTTTTGTAAATAAGTTCCTTCATACCATTTTTTAGATCCTGCATATAAGCAATATTATATGATATTTGTCTTTCTCTGACTTACTTCACTCAGTATGACAATCTCTAGGCCCATCCATGCTGCTGCAAGTGGCATTATTTCATTCTTTTTTGTGGCTGAGTAGTATTCTATTGGGGCTTCCCAGGTGGCACTAGTGGTAAAGAGCCCACCTGCCAATGCAGGTGATATGAGATGCAGTTTTGATCCCTGGGTCAGGAAGATCCCCTGGAGGAGGCCATGGCAACCCACTCCAGTATTCTTGCCTGGAGAATCCCATGGACAGAGGAGCCTGGCAAGTGATAGTCCATAGGGTTGCAAAAGAGTTGGACACGACTGAGGTGACTTAACACACACCGTATTCCATTACATTAATATATATGTACCACATCTCCTTTCTAAAGCACCACATGATTATTGTCATGCCTCTTGTGCTCAGGTGCCTGAAGGAAGCTGTGCAGAGGACCCTGGCTGCCTTCTGCAGTGCATCTTGTGCCATGGGGAGATGAATCACATCCTCTCTGCATACTTCTGGTCAAGTGTATGCAAGCCTGTGGCTGACACAGTTCATCCCACATGGCAGAAGACCAACAAAATGCAAAGCAAGTTTGTAACAACAGACTTTAGGAACCCCTGGAAATTGATTAGAAGCATCACATTATAGAATTAATTTCCAGGGGACTTCCTTGGTGCTCCAGTGGTTAAGACTCTGCCTTGCAATGTGAGGGGATGTGGGTTCAATCCCTGGGTGAAGAACTAAGATAACATGTGCCGTGAAGCAACTGAGCCTGTGTATCACAGCTAAGGAGTCCCTGAGCCGCAAGCAAAGATCCCCGATGCTGCAATGAAGGCCTGATGCAGCCAAGCAAATAAATATAAAATTTAAAAAATAAGATAATAATAAACATTTCCAAAAAAGAATTTCCACTATCAAATGTGTGATGAGGCAAAAATGTGTCAGTGTGTTCTGACAATTTTATACTTGCCAGGGTTCTAGTAATGTAAATTTGGCCTTTCTAAATGCCACTCAGAATTGTTATTTTACCTTCTGGCTCCACCTTGTCCCATATCCACTGCCTTAAAAATATATATATTTTTAATTGAAGGATAATTGCTTTACAGTATTGCATTTGTTTCTACAAATACCAACAGGAAACAGCGATTGGTTTATGGCTGTCTCCCCTGCCATTTGAACATCCCTCCACATCCCACCCCTCTAGTTTGTTACTGAGCCCTGATTTGAGTTCCCTGAGTCATGCAGCAAATTCCCATTCACTGTCTATTTTACATATAGTAATGTTTATTTCCACGTTACTCTCGCCATACCTCCCACCTACTTCTTCTCCGCCGACTTCCCCCAGTCTGTGTCCATAAGTCTGTTCTCAATATCTGTGTCTCTATTGCTGCTCTGCAGATAGGTTCATCCACTGCCTTTTGAATCTGTGGTTCTCACAGGGCTGCCTCTTCCTCATAAAAATCCACTCTTGAAAGTCAAGTTCATCTCGACTTTCCCACTCTGTCTCCTCAGCTGTCCAGTCACATTTTCTCCTTGGAGAGGAATGGCTGTGGAAACTCTTTGGGGTTTTTGAACTGGTTTTAGGGCACCTTATTTTCTGAAATGAACTCTGAAATAAAATATCTAGTGGAGTGTTTATGAAAAACACAGACTAGTCAAACACAGAACTCTCCTTGAAAATCAGAATATGTGATTTTCAAAATACTTTCTCACACAGCGGAATTACAAAGATTAACCCTTCTCACACAAGAGCAACAGAAATGCTAGCCCTTCAGGGTTTGGGCAAGGGACATAGCTGGACCAATCACAATGGACCAGAGATCGAAGGGTCCCTTTTATATGTTTTGCTCTGTTTTGCCCACCTGGATTTAAAAAATAAAAGAAAGGTAGACAGGAAACCCCAAAATGACAGGTTGAAATTCCTGCTAATCTAGGAAGGGCCTGGAATGAAATTCCAGGGGGAAAAGCTGATTTAAAGAAAGATCATCTGTAAAGGCAGAGAGATGTCTGCAAATAAAGATGATTCCAAAAACACACATATATAGAATTTGTATGTTTTACCCTATTTAAATTATCTTCCAGTTGTGTTGAAGTTTGAATAACTAGTCGTTGGTTTCCAGAAAATGAAGCAAAATAAGTATAAAATATGTTAAAATTTAATTCAGCAAGTTAAATTAGGTCTAGCTTTATTTTCACTAATATTTTTTATCAGATTTATTATTTGCCTACAAGAGACAAAGCAATAAGAGCTTAAAAGATTTCCTGGAATGGAAGAGTCAAAATATAGAAAAACAAAAGGGATTTCCCTGACAGTCCAGACTTGGCGCTTCCACTGTAGGAGGTTTGATCCCTGGCCGGGGAACTAAGATCTTAAATTCCTTGTGGCACAGCCAAGAAAAACAAACAAACAACAACAAAACACAGATAGTTTTCATTCTTAATTCTATGGGGATGAAAAGAAAGTAAACATTAACAGCACTGTATATTTTCTTTCCACATTCTCATAGTTCAATTAGTCTTCATTTGATTAACTTATTAGACCCATATTCTTAGTCTTGGGTCCCAATATATTTCTCTAAAATCTCAAGACAGAACTGTTAAACTAAGTATTCTAAGCCGGGTAGAGGGCAGGGGGAGGGACCTTTTTTCTGCTATGAAGAATGTATTTTACTTGTATAAAGTATTTTGATTTTGTAACTTTGCAAAGCCAAGTATGTGGAGATTAGTAGGTTCTTGAAAAATTAAAAGTATTTTAAGATGTATTTGGTTAACAGAATATCTTGGTTTCCCTCCCAGTTTTGGCATTTGCCTCATTCTTCACAAACCACTGCTCTTAAATTATATGCCATCCATTATAGACACGGGTATAAGGGACAGTTGGTCACAACAGACAAAAACAGATTTACCCAGTGACTTGTTACATTCAAGACATTCTTCTCTGTTTATGACAAACAGAAACTTTGGCTGCATCTGACTAGTTCTGACTTCTTCGTTAGAGTGATACTGATTTGAAAAAAAAAAAAAAAAGTGTGTTTTTAAGGATAGCTGCAACAAGAGTGATGCAATATAATTTGATTTTACATAGTACACTTAGGAACGAAATTATAGTAACTCTACTTTAATTTGTGGGAGACCATGAAGTTATGTGCAACTTTCCAAATTAAACCAATAGACCAAATCCTGCCACAAGATCTTGGCTTCTCTCAATAGATTGCAAACTCTCTAGCACATGACTCCTTGGTGGGGCAGCACTTATAATGAAACATGTCAAATTCTTGGAGAACCATCAGAAGAAAACCTATGCCATGACTGCATGACAGTGGTCTGCATCTCTGCCTTTGAATTTTTATGGTTCATAGAAAAAATGACAGTATGGCATCCCAGAAATGCAGATGAGCAGAACATTGGGAAAGCTAAGTGCCAACCCATCCACCCACTAACTAGCTGTCAACTTGGTGCAAATCTTTGCATTTTTCTTGACCTCGTTTTTCTCTTCTGTAGAAGTAAAGGGATAGATTCCATAATGCCTATACTCCCTTTAAATGTTAAAACTCTAAGGTAAAAAATGGTTATATAAGCCAGTTATCATTCTCAGCACTTTACATATTTCATATGTGAACTTTGTCCTCAGAACCATCCTATAAAGTAGGCATTATCTTATTACCATTTTACAGATAAACAGAAGTATTATAAAAAAAGAAAACAGTTAAAAAGTAAATCTTCCATCTTTACAAATGACCCAATTCCATTTGTTTTTGTGGCTGAGTTATATTCCATTGTGTATATGTAGTATACGTTCTTTATCCAATCACTTGTCATTGGACATTTGGATTGTTTCCATGGCTTGGCTATTGTGAACAGTGCTGCACTGAATGATTGGGATTGATGTATATACACTGCTGCTGCTGCTGCTGCTAAGTCGCTTCAGTCGTGTCCGACTCTGTGAGACCTCATAGGCGGCAGCCCACCAGGCTCCCCCGTCCCTGGGATTCTACCATGTGTAAAATAGATGGCTAGGAGGAAGCTGCTGTATAGTGCAGGAAGCTCAAGTCAGTGCTCTGTGATGACCTAAAGGAATGAGATGGGGGTGGTGATGGGGAGGTCCAGAAGGTAGGGGATATATGTATACATATGGCTGATTCACTTTGTCATTCAGCAGAAACTACACAACATTGGAAAGCAATTGTACTCAAAAAAACAAAAACAAAAACAAAAACAAAAAAGTAAGACTGTCAGTTATGTGAATGCTTTACCTGTGTGACTTCGAATTCATTCCATCCCCTCCCTGCCCACCCCTAAAACAGCCTTATCCACTTTCTCACTCTTCCACACAGCCCTAAGGTTTATATCTTGGATTGCTAAAACTTGGACAGAATGAAATTCAGAAGAGACTTGGAGATATTCAGTAGAGATTTTTGACTCATCAGCTTCCAGGAGGATTTCAGTCAATGGCTGGGGATAAACTGTGCCAAAAGGATCATACACTTGAGATTCAGGGCAGGAAACACCAACCATAAGCCTGAGAACAAAAGGAAAGCATGGAGATGGTAGTTTCCATTGCCAACAGCTGTTCTGCCTCCACTCCCAGGAAGAGAACTATATTCCCTGGGAGTCAGGCTCCATCATGTGACTTGCTTCCACCAATGAAATGTGACAGCAGTGAAGTGGCAGAAGCTCTAGAGGCTGTTCTGCTCTTTTCTGGGCTCACTTTTCCCTCTGCCACTGTGACCTGCGTGCTTCAGAGAGGCTGGCCCGGCTACCAGGAGAGAATGAGACGGCACGATGACTGCACAGCCTCCCTGAGGGATCAGCCTTTGTTCCCTTCCGCACTGAGATATGAAGGCACTGAGGAGAATAAGAAGGAGGACCCAGAAGGATAAATGCTGAACAAAGGGGAATTGTGTCACCAAAGTCCACATGAGCGAGCCTGGGGAGAGAAGTCAAGAGTGCCAGATGCTAAAAGCCATGGAGCCAGAAAAGACAATGTGAGCGCTTCTGATCTTACAGAGAGCACATTCAGTGGAGGTAGGGGTTGCAGTCAGACGGCAGGGGTTGGTGTCAGTGCAAATGCATGGAAATGAAAACAGTGATGCCGAGAACTATTTAAAAAACATTCAGGGCATCAGAGAGCTAAGGTTACACAGGGAGAGCTGGGCAACACTGGAGCACTGTGCACATGTGGGAAGTGGCAGGGCATCTTGTATTTACTGGGCAAGCATCCCACAGAGCAGGGACTTCATCATGACATTCAGTGATTGAAGAGGATGATATGCAAACTTTAAAGATGGTGGCGCTACTTGGACCCATGTTTACTTCACAATCCACCATTTTTTTTTCCTAAGCACACACATCTCTTCCATTGAGTTAGGGATGTTCCCAAATCCCTCCCCAACATAGATCCCACCTCATAATTTTTGGTGGGCTTACCTTTAGATAATGCACTGTGGGTATAGACAGATGTGGCTACAATGTAATAAAGTTGCGAAAGTGAAAGTGTTCATCGCTCAGTTTTATCTGACTCTTTGCTACCCCATGGATTGTAGAATAGGTTATTGTAGCTGGCTAGACTCCTCTGTCCATGTAATTCTCCAGGCAAGAATACCACAATGGAGTGGGTTGCCATGCCCTTCTTCAGGGAATCCCTGACCTGGGGATGGAACCCAGGACTCCTGCATTACACAGATTCTTTACTATCTGAGCCACCAGAGCAGCTCACAGGGAAGTTACCTGACCTCTTTTTATTTATTTATTACCTCGCTTCAACCAACACACACACACATTATATTTATATAATCTCATTTTAAAATGGAAAGCTTATTACCATATGCCCCCATTTTTTTTCCATTAGAAAATCTACATGTCTTTAAGATTGTTCACTGGTAGAAAGTAGAGAAGAGACAGGAAACCTGCTGAGAATGCAGCTCCTGCAGGACAAAGGCAGCCATCGGTGCTGGAGACCCTCAACCCTACTCACACTTCCCATGCCCCACAGGCACATGGAGGGAACCAAATGGGTCAGGTTTTTAGACTCCTGAATAGGAAGCCAGAATGCAACATGATGGGAAATTATTTCCTCTGCTGTATGGCACATGGAACTCTGCTCAATGTTATGTGGCAGCCTGGATGAGAAGGGAGTTTGGGGGAGAGTGGATACATGTGTACACATGGCTGAGTCCCTTTGCTGTTCACCTAAAACTATCATAACATTGTTAATCAGCTATACTGCAATACAACGGGTAACCTTATAAAAAAAAATAGTCATGCTAACATTTTGGTAAACAGTAGAGATTTAACCCAAGGGCAAAAATTCCTAAATTTTGTGACATACTTCTTCATTTTTCTAAAATATACTATATAACTAATTCTTAAAATGACATGAATTTAAGGTAGGATTTCCCTGGTGGTCAAGTGATTAAAATTCAGTGCTTTCACTGCTGTGGACCGGGGGGTTTGATCCCTGGTCGGGGAGCGAAGATCCTGTAAGTTGCTCGGCGCAGCCCTAAAATAGAAATTTAAAAATAGGTGAATTTAAAGCAATTTTAGGTTTTGAGCATCTCAACCTTGAAACGTGGAAGCAGAGGTGACAAGGCAGCAGCTTTTGAAACGGGTTAATTGTATTTGGTACTAAGGAAAGAATGACCTGGCTTTATCGAAACATTTGAGAACAGAAGCCCAGTCAAATTATTTTGCTGCATTTTCCCCAAATTTACAACTAAATTTTGACTTTAATAAAATTCCAATATTATAGAAATATTTTAGACCTGCACACATTACAGAACCATCACAATAATTTTAATGGAAAGATGCTTTAGAAACCATTCTGTCCTTTTCGTACAAAGACACGGAGACCCAGAATTATACTCATAGTTAGAAAAATATCAGTAAGTGTAACGTAAACAACCACAGATAGTTTTAATACTGCAGTCTCATTACTGGTGAATTATCTCACAGATGAGGCTATATTGATAGCCCAGCTTTTGTTTTCAGTCTTAGCTTTTCAGTTCTCTTCTCTTCTTTCACATATAGAAGGAGCCCAAGTCTACATGTTGATCTGGACTCATGTAAATGGCATTCCTTTCTTAAAAAAGTAATTGTATTTGTTTGTGCATTTTTGGCGATGCTGGGTCTTCATTGCTGTGCAGCTTTTCTCTAGCTGCAGCGAGCGGGGACTACTCTCTAGCTGCGCGTGTGGAGCTCTCACTTCGGTGGCTTCCCTTGTTTGCAGAGCATGGGCTCTAGGGTGTGTGGGCTTCAGTAGATGTGCTCAGGCTCAATAGTTGTGGCACATGAGCTTAGTTGCTCTGCAGCATGTGGGAGCCTTCTGGCATCTGTGTCTCCTGCATTGGCAGGCCTTCTTCACCACTGAGCCACCAGGGAAGCCCGTGACGTTCCTTTTTTTGTTCTGATTTTATCGCCTTTCTTCAGACAGAAGTCTTTCATAAATGCCCTGGGATGTTGTGCACACCTGATGCATTGAGCAGGGTACTCTTATTTTACCCAATATTGCTGAGTTCATGACCAACAGGTGCTTAATTTTAAGCAAATAAACAGAGCATGCATTATGGAACAATAACCAAACATACAGGTAAGTAACTTTCCCCACTAGAACACAAAGCCTAGAAAAGATAGACAGGGGATGGGGGGTGGGGGCCACCATAAATAAGTCCCCAGTTGCTCATAATGTCAGAGTATCATCAAGCATGGGGATGGGCTGTTCACCACGTCTATATGAATCCTTTTTTTTTTTTTTAAGATTTTTGTGTGTGGACCATTTTAAAGTCTTTATTGAATTTGTTACAATGTTGGTTTTTTTTTTTTTTTTTTGGCTGCAAGGCATGTGGAATCTTAGCTCCCCAACCAGGGATCAAACCTGTACCTCCTGCATTAGAAGTTGAAGTCTCAACCACCAGACAGCCAGAGAAATCCCTGTATGTGTTTTTTTCTGTAAGCAAAAATCTGATTAATAAAATATATTTGACATATTCTCTCTCCTATAAACCCTCCCAGAGAGTGAAATTCAAATTACAAATAATTATTGTTATTCGTTAACTATTATGAAGAGTTGTCAAGATAGAAATGGGAGGTGACAAGATGGCGTTTGATCTATACGCCCATCCTCTGAAAAGAAAACTGTGCAGATAGGAGGCACTGAAGGTGTGCGGGTCCTTTGTTACTTAGGGTCTGTTTCACTCCGAACGAAACAAAGTGTTCAGGTCCATACACTGCTTGAGTGTCCCTCACAGACGGCCAATTAGCATCAGTGCCCAGTGGCGGCCCAGCTCCAGCGCAGCCTGGAGGCACTCACCCATTACACTCAGCAGGAAGTTGTATTGCTCTAAAACCGCAAGCCTCTGCTTTGATGGTTCAGGAGACCTTGGCCTTTTAAACGTATAAACAACCTTTCTTTTCTAATCTGGGCCATTAGAGGGAAATGCTGTGAAAGCCTGTATTCTGAAATAACCAGGTTTGCTCAGAGTCATGACAGATTTCAATCTTGCTGCCTGTGGCAGAAGAATAGAGTTCAACTAAAAATAACGTGGGTAAGACTGTGCCTTGGGCACCTACTGAGGCCCAAAGGGTTGCAGATTAATTTGAAACCGAGCAAAAGTGGATTTTCTCTCTGCTTTGGCCCTTTGGTGGGTGTTTTAATCACGGGGAAAATTCGTCTGTCTAATAAGCTCTCAGCACAGAAAGAAAAGAAACTGTTCGAGACTCACGCACTCATCAGGAAACCAATGGCTTTTGTTTCCTAGGCTGTAACAAGCACTTCTTTATTGATTCTGTGCAGGTCCCCAGTAAGAGTTCTCTTCTGTCTGAGGATATTTATTTGCAGTCAAGCACCATAATTAAAATAAATTAATAGATGCAGGTTAAGTTTCAGTGCTTTGGAAGGTGCTCATAAAAGTAGACAGCTAATAAGAATCACATTCTGATGCTTTCTGACAGATTGCTTACAGTGAATGAAGTTGTAATTTTCAGACTCATTTGATTGCTTTGGGGTCCATGGATTGAGCTGATAGATGATCATTTACATATTCAAATAAGTCTCTGAATGTTCTGAAAACCCCTGAAGCTTAAGATGTTAAAACTATCATGCCAAAATTAGAGCTCTTTTATAACTCTCCTGTCACTCCCAAGAATTCCACTTTCTAATACTTGCATTTACCAGACCTCTGCCTTGTGTATATTAAGAAATGGAAAAAAAAAAAAAAAATGAAAAACACCCACTAGGCCAAGTCCTTCTAAAAACAAAATGAAGCATAACCCCAAACCTGATGATTAGGCTTTAAAGCGGGACAGACTGAACAAGAGTCTGCAGAAGAATGATCTGCTCCTTTGGGCTAAATGTGAGATTTCAGTTTCACAATTCAAAGCAAAATTTTTTGTGGCAGAATAGAGGTGGAATGAGAACATGACCGTATATTTAGGGCCACAGAACCATTGCGTATGAATCTCAGCAAAAAGCATACCCTTTGTCTAGGCCCAAAAGACTAGGTACAAAGAAAGAAGTTTCATATCCTTACTGTTGTTGATCATTTAGTGCTGTTTATTTCATTGGTTAGTTTCCTGTGTAGAATCTATTTATTTCTCTTTAAGAGATATGTCAAAAGAACCCAGGATTTTAGAAGGGCTAATGTATACCATTTGTTTTATTTCACAATTTCAGATGGTTGCTGCTGCTGCTGCTGCTAAGACTGCAGCCCACCAGGCTCCGCTGTCCCTGGGATTCTGTAGGCAAGAACACTGGAGTGGGTTGCCATTTCCTTCTCCAATTCATGAAAGTAAAAAGTGAAAGTGAAGTCACTCAGTCATGTCCAACTCTTAGTGACCCCGTGGACTACTGCCTACCAGGCTTCTCTATCCATGGGATTTTCCAGGCAAGAGTACTAGAGATATAGAAAAGATGTTCAAATAGGCTATGAGGACTCATCAGGTTACAATGCAGAAGCGTGTTTACCCAAAGATCTCAGTCATGTCCAACTCTTAGTGACCCCGTGGACTACTGCCTACCAGGCTTCTCTATCCATGGGATTTTCCAGGCAAGAGTACTAGAGATATAGAAAAGATGTTCAAATAGGCTATGAGGACTCATCAGGTTACAATGCAGAAGCGTGTTTACCCAAAGACTTAGAAATAACTAAGCGCTGAATATAAACCTTTATTTCACTTAAACCATGGTTGAAAATCTTTCATAAATAAGAACAACATTATGAATGTGTGTCTTCATCATCTCTGTACATGTGGAATTAATACAGTACTGGCAAATATTAACAGGAGCTTATTAAGTTAAGCAATTGTTTTTTTTGATGATCAATATTTGCAAAATGTCTCAGCATACATATAGAAGAATGACATTGCTTATATTTCTGCAATGTCTGGCTTAATAAGAATTCATCAAAATTTTCATATCTACTTCTGCATTCAATCTGTTTTAATATGTTGTTTTGTTTAAAGCATATGTAAAATTCAAATTTTACCTATATATAATTTTTAAAGGAAGCACATTTAATGACCTACTAAGAAATCTTTATGGAAATTTTTCTTAGATATTGCATTAAAGCTTGCCAAGTGGTAGTTTCTTAAATGTTAATTGCACAGTGGATCTGAAACCCTTTCAATCAGCTTCTGCCCTCATTTACATTAAAATCCAATGGTCTGTCTCACATTTTGAAGGAGTCTTTAAACTCACACATGATTTTGTAACATCAAGCATTGGTAATTTGGAAAATATTTGATTGCTAAGTTACTTCCAAATGTTGACATAGTTCACTGTTTAGTATTTCAAAATTACAGTTGTTAAATTTGCCACTGATCTCATCAGAATAGTCTTTAAATATTGGGGACCTGTTAAGCTCACAGTGGCAGACACAAATTTTTCAAAATTCTAATTTTCACTTGGAAGCTTTTGTCGTTGGCTACAAATACCGTCAGCTATTTTCCTGAACAGATTTCCTTCCTTCTTCACCTAAAATGTCAGCCAAACATCCAAATTAAATGTGAAGTAATGGATGCACTAATTAACTTGGTGAGGGGAATCCTTTCACAATGTATACATATATCAAATGATCACATTTTACACTTTAAATGTCTTACAATTTTGTCAGCTATAATAAAGCTGACAAAAAATTCAACCTTAAAAAAATCACCATAGTTTGTCATTCTTTCAAGTAAGACAGTGTTTCATGGAAAAAAAAAACAAAACTGCTAGTTCAGCTCACAACTCCATCACTCAAGTGCTTTTCCTGGGGAAAGAAAACCATCATTCTGTGTTTGGCAGCATAGATGCTTTATGAGTACTTTCCGTTTGATCATATGGAATATTGCAAAGACATGTTCTCAGATTTAATAAAATTCATAGCTATCACTGCTCCATCAAGGGCATTCTTAGATGAAACTGGCTTTCTACATCCCTGTGAATGTGTGGTGGTGAAAAATGCAATGAATACTAGTACAGTTTGGTGCTGCTGCTCACTGATTTATGCTTAGGTGTCAATAGGGTCATAGCTCCCTTCCCCTGCATTGCTTTCGCATCATCATTGCAAATGTCAACACTGTGAGAAAGACAAAGATATTGTATTATCATGAAGAGAGTTTGACCTCATGAAACCACTGAAAGAGTTCCACAGAACACAGTTGAAGAACCCCTGGTCTATGGAAACAAAGAAGTCTTTATGAGGGAAATGTAATGTAGCTGAAAGAATTTGGAATCATAATAACTTGAATTTGAGTCCCAACAGCATTTCTAACTTGTTAGGTTATTTAGAGAATGTTTCTTCAGTGCTCTGGGACTTAGTTATTTCATCTGTCAAATGAAATAATGAATGTAACTGATAGAAGTGTTGGCAAACTATTGCCCATGGGCCAAACTTCCTCTACTGCTTTTAAAAATTTAGACTCAGAAGCATTGATATAATCAGGATTTATGGTGAGCTTTCATGATTGTCAGTACAATATAATTTACAAACTGGAATGCATATTTCCATGATACATAGTTGAAAGAGTGAGAGAAAGAAAGAAAGAGATGAAGATAGAAAAAGGAAGGGAGGGATGGAGGAAAGAAGAAAAGGAGAGAAGGAAGGGAGGAATAAATTAGGTGTTCCAACCTCTAGAGTTATGCTGTCCAGTACGGTGTATGGTAGTCACTAATTACTTGTGGTTATTGAATATTTAAGAAATGTCACTAGTCTAAACTGAGATACATGCTACCAAAGAATCGTATATTTCCATACAGCTCTGGATTGCTGTCTACCACAACTGCGTTTCCACTGGAAAGATTCTCTTCAGTATTTCTGGCAGAACAGATCTATAGTTGTAATGAAATCTCTCAGCTTTTGTTTATCTTGAAAAGTCTTAACTTCTTTATTTTTAAGGACAGTTTTGCCAGATACAGTTTTCTTAGTTGATAGTTGTTTTTTTTTTTTTCTTTTCTTTCAGCAGTTTGAATATATTATTTCATTCCTTTCTGGACTGCAAGGTTTCTGCTATGAAATCCACTAGTAGTCTTATGGAAGCTCCCTTTGTATGTGATCAATCTCTTTTCTCTTGCTGCTTTC
Source organism: Oreotragus oreotragus (assembly GCA_006410675.1). NCBI lineage: Eukaryota > Metazoa > Chordata > Mammalia > Artiodactyla > Bovidae > Oreotragus > Oreotragus oreotragus. The sequence goes on along the minus strand of SJYX01013972.1, from coordinate 464,644 downwards.
AAGATTCTTTCTTTATCTCTGACTTTATGGGTACTCAGTCACTCAGTCAAGTCCTACTGTTTGTGACCTGATAACCTGGAGTCCACCAGGCTCCTCTGTCCATGGAATTTTCCAGACAAGAGTATTGTCATCGGTTACTATTTCTTTCGGTTACTATCCAGGGGATATTGCTGATCCAGGGATCAAACCCATGTCTCTTGTATCTCTTGTACTGCAGGAAGATTCTTTATTACTGCACCACCTGGGAAGCCCCTTTAACTTTACACAGTTTGATTATACTGTGTCTTAGCATGGCCTTCTTTGTATATTTCCTTGTCTTTTTCTTTGAGCTTATTGAATCTCTATCCATTTCATTCCCCAGATTTGGGAAATTTGGGGCCATTATTTCTTCAGATAAGCTCTCTGCCCTTTTCTCTTGCTCTTCTTTTTAATCCCCATAATATGAGTTAGGTCCACTTGACAGTGTCACATAAATCTCATAGGTCTCTTTGCTTTTTTTTTTTTTAAGTTTTGCTCCTCTCTGAATGATTTCAAATGACCTATCTTCAAGTTCACTGATTCTTTCTTCTGCTTACCAAGTCTGTTACTGAACCCCTCTAATGAGTTTTTCATTCAATTATTGTATTTCCCATTGCCAGATTTGTTTTGTTCTTTTATAAAGCTTCTGTCTCTTTGTTGATACTCTCACTTTATTCATTTACTGTTTTCTTGTCTGTCTGTGGTCTCTTTTAGCTCATTTAACATCTTTATGAACACCTTTATCTTAAGTTCTCTGTCAGATATGTCATAGGTTTGATTATTTAGTCAGTTTCTGGAGTTTTGTTTATTTCATTAGACAAGACTAACCTATTTCCTTCTATACTTTGTGATCTTTTGTTGGGGTTTTGGAACTTAAAAAATTCTTTGTACAGGGAAAAATAATTTTTCACTCATCAACCCACCTGGAGGTTCTAGGACCTCTCACATCCTGCTCGCCCTGGTATCTGTTTGAGGAGTAGCAGTCCTAATGTGCCACAAGCTTACCTCTGTTTTAAGCAGCTCCCAAACTCTGGCCCTGTGACATCAATGCTCTGAGACAGGTGAAACAGAAACCAGTCCCTCAGGCAGCCCTCAGAAAGGAGAATGCTGGATACACGGTTCATTCTTTTGTTTCCATACCAAAGAAGAGCTCTTACAAAGGGTTTCCCTCTAAGTTGTTCTGCGTTAGGCTTCCGGGGGAAGGGAACAGAGATATAACAAATGACGCAAATTTTTCCTACCTCTTTCGCTGGAATCCTGCCTTGGTTTTATAATGGCTTGGGTACTATAGCTTCTCAAATTGTCTCTAGAGCTCTTCTCACAGAGGTATTCTTACTTGTATATTGTCATTAATTGAGTTCTTTTTCTGGAACTCAATTGGCTTCCTTTTCTGTCACCTTGCTGATGTCATCCCCTCTTCCACTTACTTTTATAAATAAACTTTTATTCAAATATAGCCAAATGTAGCCATACGCATTCATTTTCTTGTTATCTCTGGCTGTTTCTGATATTGCAAGTGCAGAATTGGGCGACAGGACACAGACTGTCCCACAAAGCCTAAACGCCTAAATATGTAGCTCTTCATGGAAGAAGTTTGCAGTACTGGAAGAATGATGCAGACTTCCCATTCCTTTCAAAATATTTTCCACGTACCACAAGCTCTCTGAAGCCTGGTTTATGCTATGTTTCTGACCATACCCCTCATTGTCCTCCAGTTGACTCTGACCACACCTGACCACACAGCTGTTCTTCAAACTCCAGGCACATTTCTATCTCAGGCCTTTGGCACATGCTATCCCACTTCCTGGAATGTCCTTCCAGTAAATATGTAGCTAGCTCCATTGCCTTAAGATCTTTACCCAAAAGTTATCTTCTCGGTGACTATGAAATCTGAAATTTGAACTCCCACTCTTAACATTTCATACTTTATTTGCCCCCTTAACAGTATTATTTACCACCCCTTTTAAAACCTTCTATCCCTTATAAAGAATGTAATCAAGACATTCACATGTTTTACTTACTGTAGTTGCTGTTCACTCACTAAGTTGGGTCTGACTCTTTGTGACCCCATTGACTGCAGCAAGTTAAACTTGCCTGTCCTTCAGCACTTCCTGGACTTTGCTCAAATTCATGTCTGTTGAGTTGGTGATGCTATCTAACCATCTCATCCTCTGTCACCCTCTTCTTCTTTTGCCTTCAGTAGAATCCATAATACCTAAAGCAGTGTTTGGTATATACTAAGTTATACTCATTCGGGGAAGGCAATGGCACCCCACCCCAGTACTCTTGCCTGGAAAATCCAATGGACGGAGTAGCCTGGTGGGCTGCAGTCCATGGGGTCGCTAACAGTCGGACAGACTGAGCGACTTCACTTTCACTTTTCTCTTTCATGCATTGGAGAAGGAAATGGCAACCCACTCCAGTATTCTTGCCTGGAGAATCCCAGGGATGGGGGAGCCTGGTGGGCTGCCGTCTATGGGGTCACACAGAGTCGGACACGACTGAAGTGACTTAGCAGCAGCAGCAGCAGCAGGTTATACTCATTACTATAGTCTTGATTCAATATGCCTTAACTGTAAACAGGTTATAATATATGTTGGAGCAGTTAGCCCAGGGAAAAAACAAACTCAATTTTAAGATCAGTTTTAGTTGTTTTTGAACTACAAGTATCTATTTAATCCAACTTATAATTTAACAAAAGTTCCAAATCAGATCATCATAACCTTATCCAAAGAGGGAAAATTTATTTGGGTTTCACATTTTACTCATCCAAAATAAAGCAAGAGTTTAATCTATGGGAGTAAAATAAACCTCTAAAACAAGGGCTGTGACTTAATTAATTGTATTATATATTTTGGATATTACATCTATTTGTATCCTGTACTTCTTAATGTCATCTTTGGCATCTGAAATGGTCAGATTTGTTAGGATTTCTGAGAGAGTTTCAACAAAGGCATGTGCATTCAATTCTTTTTTCTCAAAATATCACAGTGTTCACAGCTGAGCTCCAACTATACATCCTGCAATCCATTTACCCCAGACCTCATAGGGCCCACTATGTTGTGTGAGGCTTCTCTTACAATCCAGCCATTAAACTTCAATAGGTTTTTCCTTTCTTTTTTAATTATATGTCATAGGTTTAGTTTCTGTTTAATTCTTTATGCATATTGGATTCTGTAGAAGCACTCTTATTTCTGCGATGTGTCTACCATCTTTTTTTATGAAGAGAATGTATTTTTATAAAGGAGAAAAAGTATTCAAAATTGCACTTGGCATTTGGAGCACAGCAAAAGGTAGCTATAGTCCTGTTTTATTGTACAACAATCATGTAAACTCCAGCTGTCAAGTCGTCTGATCAGTTCTTCAATAGGAAAAAGGGGCTCAGCTAAATCCTGCCCACATGCTGATGTACACCCGCCTCATAACTGTGTTTTCCCCTCTTTATGAATTTCATTTACAATTATTCTGGGACTTTCAAGGAATTTCTTGAAAGAAAGACGTGCCTGGAATTGCTAAGTAATATTATTTTCTGTTAAGGGTGAGGAGAGAGAGAACATGATCTGTTTTAGACCATACCACAGTAGTGAAACTGATCTGCTGTCCTTGGGTCAGTTTCCCAACTTCGTCCTCAAAGGTCTTCTCTTTCTTTGAATCCCGGCAATAAAGATCTGTTAGAGAGTGACCTTAAGACATCAGCAGGATTTAGTTGGCAAACAGACTTAATTAGAGGACATGATCTTTGAGAATTAATAGTTAAAGAAAGCCTCATTAAGTAAAAAACAGAAACATGGAACTCAAGTAACTGTCTCAAGAACCCCCAGAATTTGCTGAGTTTTGTTCCAGATCTGACAGTCAGAGCCAAACTTTAAGGATTACAATTCAAGTCCATTCCTTGGATTACACACACACACACACACACACACAAATACACACACCCCTGTGTGCATAGACACAGGTATTACAAAAATATCTTTGTCATTGAGAAATGAAAGGCAAACAAATAAAAGTATTATTGTTGCTACTACTGTTTCTATTGCTCTTGCTGTTAAATGTTATCATTGTTAAGGGATAACTGTCTTGGAAAAGAAGAAAGAATCTTCATCATTCCTGAAGATTTAGAGCATCTGAAGGCAAAGACACAGTCTTATTTACTTTTGTGTACAAAGAGACCACCTAATATGACACAGAGTACGTTGTGAATAATGTGAACACGTGGTGAGTCTTAGCCATTAAAAACTTTTCACTTAGAAGAAAAGTTGTTTTAGTTGACATCATTAGAATTCAGTAGAGCTTTTTACTCTTTTCCTTATTATAGATTTGTATTCAGTGAACCAAGTAATGCATAATACTAATAGTTAGGGAGGTTTTATTAATTTATCACCAAGCAAAATCAGGACATTTTCTATGGATATTTTAGTTTCTAATCTTTGGCAGCCATCTAAGCTGTTGCCTTGCCTCAAATGATGAGCAGTTTTATAAGTAATGCAGTTACGTGGTTATTTTACCAATTTCCATTAAGTGAGGCTCAGCAAGACATTAAAGCAATTTTTTTCTCTTATTAATTTTCTTCTTTAAAGGAAACAATGATTATTTTGTGTGAGCCAAAGTCATGCAAATGTAACCTGTTGATAAAGAAATCCCTGTCCATGCAAGAAATCTATGTCAATGCAAGAAGGGATATTAGGCAGTGATGAATCAGCAAAGGAAAGATACTGAATATCTTCTATGGACCCTTCCTTTCAAAGAATTCTTCAAACTAACCAACATTTAAAATCAGTATGACTTAGTTTCATTTACATTTTGAAATATGATTAAAGTCATGATATTGACTCCACAAAAATCTATTGTGTTTTCATTTAGATATATAAGTTAGTATGTGACATTCTGATCTCTAGATATGTTATGTTGGTTTCTAGTTACTTATGAAATTGCATTTTTCAATTCCTAGAAATTCTACAGTCCACATAATCTGAGCATAAAAGGTTGTATAAATAACATTGCTAAAGGCAAAGAACCTCAAATTTTGGCACTAATTTTCATAGCTTCAATTGTATTTTATAAATAGCCATCTAAACTGCAAGATTTTCAAATGATGCTTTCTGAGATACCCCTAGGAATATAGGAACTATAAAATATCACGTTAATTACTTAACTCTTGTATGATGTCCATTTTTTTGCCATAATTTCATATTAATCACATGTACTTTTGTAATTTATAGAGTTTACCAGTATATGAGATATGTTTCCTCATGTAAAATAAAGTAGTCATAGGTACATTGTGTTATGGAATTCCACAGAGATGGTATCATCCTTAGGTTTTTATTTCAAATAAGTTCAATAAAATCCAAAATTATCCATCTAAAATGAAGAAATAGCTTTTAAGACATCCAATTCTTATGGACCCTCAGCATTGCTTAGCAGTGGAAATTATGTTTTCCAGTATTTTGATCATGCTTGTGTGGTATTTGAAAACATTTAAATATTATGCCAACTATAAGATTTCTATGACCTTAAATGACGTGGTCATACATGACACCAATCCTAGGGTGGCAGAATTATGTCTCCAAAATAATCTTGAACACCTGAGGGGAGGCCTCTGTGAATAAAGCACTGTGGATTTGTGAATCAAGGGAATTTCCTACTAAAGCAGTTTTAGTTCTTTAATTTCTCAAATAAAATTGGATTAAGCTAATAGAAAATTAAATTTGTTTGCAGTAGGATAGTACTCATCATGGATTGCAGAATCAGAGGTTCCCCTCTCATGGGCGACTGATTAAAGTTAACTTTACAATATCTATAGATGATCACATTCTTCAAGGAAGGATAGTTTCGTTCAAAGAAAACTTGATGGTGTGTATTAAACTGTTAAGAAAAACACTATATATAGATGTATATAGATTTAATATATATACAATTTAATATAGATTTAATAAAGATATATAGATTTAGATTTAATCTGTATACAGATTTAATATAGATTAAATAAATACATAGATTTATAGATTTAATAAAGATTAAATCTGTATATAGATTTAATAAAGGTATGATTTTCACTCCTTCACTTTGGAAAAGGTAAACTGAAGACAAGTGACCATCTTAGTTTAGTTATGATTAAGTTCAGAAATAAGGATTTCTAGGGACTTGCCTGATGGTCCAGGGGTTAAGATTTTGCCTTTCAATGCAAGGGATGTGGGTTCAATCCCTGGTCAGGGAGCTAAGATTCCACATGACCAAAAAAGAAAAACATTAAAAAAAATATCTTAACATTTAATGAAAGACTTTAAAAGTGGCCCACATTTTAAAAACTCTTGAGAGAAGGATTTTTAGGCCAATTGTCTAGTATATTGTGGTTGAGTCCATCTCTATCGATATTAAAGCTTCATAATAAGCCTTCCTTGGGTTTGAGTTTGTTTCCCTCAAAACCCTTGAAAATAACTGAGCAGAGAAGGAAAATGAGAACTAGAGCAGAGAAGGGAAACATTGACATCTGTCTCCTCATGAGAAGTAGATACATGCAAGGATGGGAGATAGACAAGCAGCCTCCACTCAAGAATTTGCTGTGTGACACAGGGAGCTCAGTCCAGTGCTCTATGACAGCCTAGAGGGGTGGGAGGAGGTGCGACATGGGAGGGGATTCAGGAGGGAGGGGATATATGCATATCGGTGGCTGATTCATGTTGATGTATGGCAGAAACCAACACAACATTGTAAAGCAAATATCTTGCAGCAAAAAACTTAAAAAAAAAAAAAAAAGATCTTTCTTTGGTAGCTCAGTTCAGAAATGAGATTGAGGTGTTTTTATACCTGTGACAATGAGGGAGGAAAGAGTGAAGAAAAGCAGCTGAGAAAGTGGGACATCCAAAAATAAGTAATCAACATTGGTGTGATGACCCAATACAGAAAACTGAAAATGGGAAAATATTATATGTGTGTACTCTACCTTCTGCATTTACCTGGACATTTAAAAATTCATTTTAATTTTAAATATAGATTATACAAATTTTGAGACTGGTCTTGAGACAATGCCTTTTCAAATCCACTGGTGGTGAACATACATGTAAAATACAAGTGGAAATTACTTCTTGTGCAAACAGAATCCACTTCAGCACAAAATCAGTGGCTGCTTTTGCAAAAAGAAACAAGTGTGGGGGCAAAAACTTCACAAGTAGCTTTCTACACACCTCCTGATATTCCTTTAACTCATTTACGATCTTATTCAAAACCATGCTTGGTCTAAACAAGGTAAGGTCAAAACCTGGATGACTTTCTCTACCATCCCTCAAAGATTCATGAAGACAAGGTATTGATACAAATAATTAAGAGCTGATTGGGCATCATTACTGACTCTTTGGCTTTTTTCAATTTATATCTTAAATTTTTCATCAATTCTTAAACCAAAATATTTTAAAAAGTAAAGAAAAAATGATTTGACATTCCAGTGTTCAAAATGGGTGGGAGCTGGGAGGGGGGTTCATGTTTGGGAGTTCGTGTAAAAAAATAAATAAATACAAAAAAAAANATATTTTAAAAAGTAAAGAAAAAATGATTTGACATTCCAGTGTTCAAAATGGGTGGGAGCTGGGAGGGGGGTTCATGTTTGGGAGTTCGTGTAAAAAAATAAATAAATACAAAAAAAAAATGTGATAGATGATAAAAGGGGGACAGAACTCAAAAGATGGGCCATGAGAAGTTACAAAGAGCAGTAGGGACCCAAATTACACCGATGTGCACAGAAGTTTATGGATGGATCTCTGGTATGTAACCCATAGGAAAACAGATAGAATCTAAGATTCGTTTTTCTCATAGCAAGTCTTATAAAGACTGAGAAAAGCAAAAAGGGAGAAACAAAAAAGAGCTAATAAGAAAAGAATGACTTTTAAAAAATATATCAAGTAGTCCTACCAAGCAATGCTTGGATGACTTAAAAGCAACCTCATTAAATATCCTTCATTTCTACTTTACCTTGAAGGCATTTACATTTAAAAATTAATGATGCTTGGAAAATAAATTTGGATTTTCCCCAACTTAACATATTTAGATACTAAAGAAAAAGATTAAACCAGTAATTTAAGTTTATTACTAAAAAAAGAAGGGGGGAAGGGTCCTCATTAAATAAAAGTACTTTCTGTTTCTAGTCAGATTGTTTTAACATTTTACTTTTTTTAATTAGGCATTTCTTTTTGCGATGTTCACTAGCAAAATGCCTGAGTGTAAATGACTGTTGCATCATTTTTACTATTCATCATCAAATGAACTTCTAGTTACCTTTTGTAAGCCTTTCCAAATGCTCCTGAATGGTTATTACAAATTATCTTAGGCATTTACGGTTCACTTTGAGAGATTTGACATTTAAGAATTAAAACTTGATTTTGGAAATTGAAACAAAACTGAGACCAAGATGAAGCACTCACAGGAATTCAGAAATTGAGAGAAAGGAAAAATCTGGGAGAGAGTGAAACACAATTTATTTTTCATAAGACTTTTAGAAAAATAAAGTTTTATGTTGCACAGATTGTCATTTCAAAAAAAGGACCACAAAGAAAAGACAATGCTCCCCTAAAAGAAATAAATTCCTCTGGGTAGAAAATCAGATTCCAAGAAATTTCAACTGGGCTCAGGCAACTTATACATAGATCTGACCCTCATTAATGGACTTGCTTAAAACAAGATAAGATGTGAGTAAAAGTTCTCACTGGATTGTTTAACTTCAAGTAGGCTATCTGGTCCTCCCATGGAAGCACCAAATGAGGAGGGGATCAAAGAAACAACACCGTTTGGTTGCTTACAGTTCATTAGCGTGTCCAGTCCTCCCATTTTCTTCCTTAGTATCTTTTTAATCTCAAGTCCATCAGTGCCTAGCGTCTCCCACTATGGGGACACTTGTGGAGCATGGTAGGTTTCCATGAACAGAACAGAACAGCTACAGAACAGCCCTGGGGAAGATACACACAGCCCAGAGAAAAGGCGCGTAGAGGCAGGGTTACTGACCCCTCCAGGAAGAGGAAGGCAGGTTTATTTTGCATCTCTCGCTTGTCACGTTCTAGCATTCTTGCCGGAGTGTTAGACTCAACCAAATCACCGGCCACTAGACTAGTTTCTTAAAAAAATTTTTATTATTGGAATATAATTGCTTTACAATGTTGTGTTAGTTTCTGCTCTGCTATGAAGTGAATCAGCTGTGTGTATTCCTATACCCTCTCCTTGGACCTCTGTCCCAAACCTCTGCGTCATCACAGAGCACCAAGCTGAGCTCCCTGTGCTTTATAGCAGTTTCTCACTAGCTATGTATTTTACAAATGGCAGTGTATAAATGTCAATCCTAATTTCCCAATTTATCCCACCCTGCCCTTCCCACTGAGTCCACATGTTCATTCTCTCTGACTGTGTCTCTATTCCTGACTTACAATAGGCCCACCTGTACCATTTTTCTAAATTCCACATATATGCGTTATATATGAGATTTGTTTTTTCTCTTTCTGACTTCACTATGTATGACCGCCTCTAGGTCCATCCACATTGCTGCAAATGCAGTATTTCATTATTTTATGGCTGAGTAGTATTCCATTGTATATATGTGCCCCATCTTTATCCGTTTGTCTGTTGGACATTTAGGTTGTTTCTGTGTCCTGAGTATTGTTTCACAACAACAGTGCTTCAGTGAACACTTGGGTGCAGTTTCTTCTCTAACACCACATACAAACATGGCCTGAGAGAGTCTGGGATCACACACAAGGACAAGGAAGGATGCAGAGGCCCATGTGAACAGGATCCTTCCTTGTCTCTGCAAGCTTCTAGAATTACCTGCCTCCATCCAGGGAAGCCAGATGTATTTTTTGACTCTCTTTTTTAAAAACATTTTTTTATTTTTTGGCTGTGCTAGGTTTTCCTCGCTTTGCTCGGGCTTTCTCTAGTTGTGGTATGTGGGCTTCTCATTGCCATGACTTCTCTTGCTTTGGAACACAAGACTCCAGGCACACGGGCTTCAGTAGCTATGGCTACTGGGCTCTAGAGCATGAGTTCAGCAATTGTGGTGCACCAGCTTAGTTGCCCTGAGGCATGTGGAGACTTCCCTGACCAGGGATCGAACCCATGTCCCCTGTACTGGCAGGCAGATTCTTATCCACTGTGCCACCAGGGAAATCTCGTATTAGCTATTTTAAGAGTTAGGAGTAGTCTAGAATTTGGAGCCGATTGAAATACAGGCTCACATCAGCTGATGGGTTTCTCAGGAGTAGGATGAGGAAGATAAAATAAGTCTGTGACACCTCCCTGAGATTATCAATAATTACGCTCAGCTCCTGGCACGAAGTCTGGCAATTAGTAAGTAGTGGCTTGCAGCACCTCCTCTTCTTGTCCTTACTGCCAGGACTGTCTGTCACTTCCACTACATATCATATTAACAAAATGGCCCAAGTCATACAGGTTACACTTGAAAAAACACATTTGACCCTAAATACTAAAAACCTGTAGCGGCCACTCTGAAAGGACCAGCAAAGATACACTTGGCTTGTTTCAGTTTGCACGTGGGATCTGAAGTCAGCACTTAGCCAAGTGACAGAATTGAGCAGCCTGCTTGGAGGGCTGGGTGGGAGGGCTGGAGGCCCGTGTCTCATTTGTGTAATCACTTGGTGTGAGGTCTGAAAACTGAAGCTCTCCTCTCTGAACCTTACCAATGGAACATTCCCCAAGTAAAGAGGTTTGGTTTCATTCCAGCACGAGCAACTGAGAAATGGCCTTAGTGGAAACTCTCTGAAATGAATGGGCACAGATCAGTTTGGATTAATTTCCAGGAAAATGGAGTGCACTGGATCTAGCCATCATCCAGAAGGTTAAAGGTTGCTTCTCTGCTAGAGGTTATCCTAGGTGAAGATCAGTCTGATTTATATCCAGCCTCAGATTTATCTATCTTATCATCCACTGGTCCATGTACCAGGGTGCATGGAATGCAGATGTTTTACATAAACCAAAGGGGAGAACAAGGATGTAGCAAACCAGAAATTCCTGTGTAAATCAGTTTGTAAGATCTATGAGTAATTACACATGGTCAAATTGTGGAAATTATATAAGAATTAGGTATTTTACTGACAAGTACATCATTTTGTGTTCTAAATCAACAAAAATAAATGTATTTTAAAATATCCTTATGGGTCTAAATCATACACGTACTATAACATTATCCTGTTTATATCCACCTTATTATAAACTACTTTAACCTACCAAAATTCTATTTCGGTGTATTTTCAAAATATTCTGGATAATTCCATTGTGTGGATAATCTATTCTTTAAATTCCTATAGCTTTAATATTTTCAAATCCATTTCTATCTGGTTATCTGTTTACTTTGAAAGGAGAGTCCTATGAAATTCGTAAGACAGATAGTTACTTTCTCTGTTTAATAGGCTCTTGCAGAGTGAGTCAGTTGCTAAAGATCACCAGCCAGCTGGGCTGAGGTCAAGTTTAAACACACCATTCAGTTCAGTTCAGTTCAGTCGCTCAGTCGTGTCCGACTCTTTATGACCCCATGAATCGCAGCATGCCAGGCCTCCCTGTCTATCACCAACTCCCAGAGTTCACTAAAACTCATGTCCATCGAGTCGGTGATGTCATCCAGCCATCTCATCCTCTGTCGTCCCCTTCTCCTCCTGCCCTTAATCCCTCCCAGCATCAGTCTTTTCCAGTGAGTCAATTCTTCACACGAAGTGGCCAAAGTATTGGAGTTTCAGCTTCAGTATCAGTCCTTCCAATGAACACCCAGCACTGATCTCCTTTAGGATGGACTGGTTGGATCTCCTTGCAGTCCAAGGGACTCTCAAGAGTCTTCTCCAGTACCACAGTTCAAAAGCATCAATTCTTCGGCACTCAGCTTTCTTCGAAGTCCAGCTCTCACATCCATACATGACCACTGGAAAAACCATAGCCTTGACTAGATGAACCTTTGTTGGCAAAGTAATGTCTCTGCTTTTTAATATGTTGTCTAGGTTGGTCATAACTTTTCTTCCAAGGAGTGTTTTTTAATTCCATGGCTGCAGTCACCATCTGCAGTGATTTTGGAGCCCTCCCCAAATAAAGTCTCTCACTGTTTCCACTGTTTCCCCATCTATTTCCCATGAAGTGATGGAACCAGATGCCATGATCTTAGTTTTCTGAATGTTGAGCTTTAAGCCAACATTTTCACTCTCCTCTTTCACTTTCATCAAGAGGCTTTTTAGTTCCTCTTCACTTTCTGCCATAAGGGTGGTGTCATCGGCATATCTGAGGTGATTGATATTTCTCCCGGCAATCTTGATTCCAGCTTGTGCTGCTTCCACCCCAGCATTTCTCATGATGTACTCTGCATATAAGTTAAATAAGCAAGGTGACAATATACATCCTTGATGTACTCCTTTTCTTATTTGGAACCAGTCTGTTGTTCCATGTCCAGTTCTAACTGTTTCTTCCTGACTTGCATACAGGTTTCTCAAGAGGCAGGTCAGATGGTCTGGTATTCCCATCTCTTTGAGAATTTTCCAGTTTATTGTGATCCATACAGTCAAAGGCTTTTGCATTGTCAATAAAGCAGAAATAGATGTTTTTCTGGAACTCTCTGGCTTTTTCCATGATCCTGCAGATGTTGGCAATTTGATCTCTGGTTCCTCTGCCTTTTCTAAAACCAGCTTGAATATCTGGAAGTTCACGGTTCACATATTGCTGAAGCCTGGCTTGGTTAGGATTCCCCAATAAGCAGATTCTTCACTCTACCATTTGCCCTCCCAGACACTTTCGGCAACACAAAATAAGTTCTCTAAATGAATTGTTAATACTCACTGGGGCTATTGTTTGTTGTTGCTGAGTCATGTCCAACTCTTTTTCAACTCCAAGGAGCCCACAGTGCTCCTCTGTGCATGGGATTTCCCAGGCCGTACTGGAGTGTGTGGCCATTTCCTTCTCCAGAGGAACTTAGAAGAGTCATTTGCCACTCCATTGGGTTTGATACTCCAATATGGTGGCAATCCAAAAGAAAAGTGTTTATTGGCACCATCTTCATAAGAGCAGTGCAAAACTCTCCTCTTCAAACACAGAAACACACACACGTTTGACATCAGTAATGAGCCATGACATGGCCCCAGCTTGACCTACTCTCAGGGTCAGAGCCTAGGCTGACTCTGCACAGAGCCCACTGGAATAGAGTCTAGGTCTGTGCTCAGGAACCCAGGGCCAGCCCTGTCCTGATGCACGTGGTGGTCACCAGGGGCCCAGCAGGTTGCTAACCAAGACAGGGGGTCAGGTACCAAGGACATGAATGCCTCCTGCTCACTGTGCTTCAGCAGCCTTACTGCTCACTGTGCTTCAGCAACTGCTGGCTATGGCGTTTACCTTAAAATTGTCTTAGGGAAGGCTCGGTCCACAAGTTCAGGCATGACCCAGGGTGTTTCTCTTTTGTCGTTTAGGATACACAGAGACCAGAATTTAACTGTCTTTCCCAAATTAAAAGGTCCTGGATTTGGATCTGTTCTTCTGCATTCAGAATACCTCCCATGAAGCACCAAGGCCACATTCCAACACCTCAGCGCCTTTGGTTACATTCCTGAGGGTGGGGCTTGGGCTTCACCAGCCACTTGATTCCTACCAGAGTTCTGTGTTTTCATTATCTGAAGCTAAACAGATTAATATACATTTATGAAATCCATTCGTGTTTTGGAAAATTTGGCTCAAGAGAATTTTAATAATCCCTCCGGATTGTGGCTTAAATAACCAACCCTTGCATCTGTGCCTTGGCGAGCCAAGGAGCCAGGCAGAGAAGAAGAAAGAAATGTCAGCAAACAGAGCTGTCTCTATTATGGGGGCTTTCGGGGGACAGCTGCTCAGTGTCATATTTTTAACTAAACAATAGCCCTCCCATGCTTTCTCATCAGGAGCAAAAATTGCTAGACTCCAAGTAGATAGAATATACCAAAATTCGAGAATAAATCTTAATGTCAGAACTTGCTAATTTCCAATTGTTTAATAGATGCAGTGAGGGAATGATATATTTTTACAGGTTTCATCTATAGAGAACAGGCTTTATAGGAAATGTGCCCTGGAATCGGGCAGGAGGTGAGGATGAGAAGGAAAAGGGGAAAATACAAGCAAAGAATCCTTTGAACCTCATTCTGAAATTTCTCAGTCACTTCTTTGATAATTGAAGCTGGATAAATTAGAAGAAACAGCATAGTGATGTAAATAGATTTAGTTATATGCTATAAAAGTCATCTTTATTGAAAAGATATTACATTGAGACTGTTCCACAGTTCATGAAATTTGAATATGAGAAGATTATAAAAGACACACATCATGCTAACTTCAAGCAAACTGCACACTTTGGATTTCATTGACTATTTCACTGACTATTGACAGGTGCTAAGTTGCTTCAGTCATATCCTACTCTTTGACCCTACAGACTAGCTTGCCAGGCTCCTCCGTCCACGGGATTCTCTAGGAAAAAATATTGGAGTCGATTACTATTTCCTTCTCCAGGGGATCTTTTCCACCCAGGGATTGAACCAGCACCTCTTGCAGTTTCTGCAGTGCAGGTGGATTCTTTACTGCTGAGCCACTGGAGAAGCCCCATTCATTGACCACACAGAGCTTCATTCCAATTTCTGAGCTTGTGTTTTAGGGGTTGAAAGAGAAAGGTGAGGATAATGAATGAAGGGCATATGATCCTCTACTGTGAGTCGGGAGGGGAGAGAGCTTGTCTAGATGCTGGAGCAATATATCCAGTCCCCTGGCCAACTGGCTCCCATCATTCTTGACCTCAGTATTTCCATCTGTGGCTGAGGGGACTGGCTTTGCTCATCCTTAGTTCCTCTTCCACCCTACTGCCCATGACTGTGGCTGAACCCACACTGGGGAGGTTGGAAAGCCCAATCTTTGGTAACTCATCTCATTTGTATCACTTAACAGATTTAATTCTGGTTCCCCTTGTTTGACCTCCTGAGCAGGAAACCAAAAGTATAGGTCAAGATGAAGGAAATCACCCCCATGTTATTCCTCTGAGTTATTTTTATTATCCAGTTTAACTGTCTTTCCCAAATTAAAAGGTCCTGGATTTGGATCTGTTCTTCTGCATTCAGAATACCTCCCATGAAGCACCAAGGCCACATTCCAACACCTCAGCGCCTTTGGTTACATTCCTGAGGGTGGGGCTTGGGCTTCACCAGCCACTTGATTCCTACCAGAGTTCTGTGTTTTCATTATCTGAAGCTAAACAGATTAATATACATTTATGAAATCCATTCGTGTTTTGGAAAATTTGGCTCAAGAGAATTTTAATAATCCCTCCGGATTGTGGCTTAAATAACCAACCCTTGCATCTGTGCCTTGGCGAGCCAAGGAGCCAGGCAGAGAAGAAGAAAGAAATGTCAGCAAACAGAGCTGTCTCTATTATGGGGGCTTTCGGGGGACAGCTGCTCAGTGTCATATTTTTAACTAAACAATAGCCCTCCCATGCTTTCTCATCAGGAGCAAAAATTGCTAGACTCCAAGTAGATAGAATATACCAAAATTCGAGAATAAATCTTAATGTCAGAACTTGCTAATTTCCAATTGTTTAATAGATGCAGTGAGGGAATGATATATTTTTACAGGTTTCATCTATAGAGAACAGGCTTTATAGGAAATGTGCCCTGGAATCGGGCAGGAGGTGAGGATGAGAAGGAAAAGGGGAAAATACAAGCAAAGAATCCTTTGAACCTCATTCTGAAATTTCTCAGTCACTTCTTTGATAATTGAAGCTGGATAAATTAGAAGAAACAGCATAGTGATGTAAATAGATTTAGTTATATGCTATAAAAGTCATCTTTATTGAAAAGATATTACATTGAGACTGTTCCACAGTTCATGAAATTTGAATATGAGAAGATTATAAAAGACACACATCATGCTAACTTCAAGCAAACTGCACACTTTGGATTTCATTGACTATTTCACTGACTATTGACAGGTGCTAAGTTGCTTCAGTCATATCCTACTCTTTGACCCTACAGACTAGCTTGCCAGGCTCCTCCGTCCACGGGATTCTCTAGGAAAAAATATTGGAGTCGATTACTATTTCCTTCTCCAGGGGATCTTTTCCACCCAGGGATTGAACCAGCACCTCTTGCAGTTTCTGCAGTGCAGGTGGATTCTTTACTGCTGAGCCACTGGAGAAGCCCCATTCATTGACCACACAGAGCTTCATTCCAATTTCTGAGCTTGTGTTTTAGGGGTTGAAAGAGAAAGGTGAGGATAATGAATGAAGGGCATATGATCCTCTACTGTGAGTCGGGAGGGGAGAGAGCTTGTCTAGATGCTGGAGCAATATATCCAGTCCCCTGGCCAACTGGCTCCCATCATTCTTGACCTCAGTATTTCCATCTGTGGCTGAGGGGACTGGCTTTGCTCATCCTTAGTTCCTCTTCCACCCTACTGCCCATGACTGTGGCTGAACCCACACTGGGGAGGTTGGAAAGCCCAATCTTTGGTAACTCATCTCATTTGTATCACTTAACAGATTTAATTCTGGTTCCCCTTGTTTGACCTCCTGAGCACGAAACCAAAAGTATAGGTCAAGATGAAGGAAATCACCCCCATGTTATTCCTCTGAGTTATTTTTATTATCCAGCTGTAAGCATGGAACAAATAAGTAATGCTAACTATTTAAACTGTCAGTGAAGAGGATTCTTCATAAAACTTTATTAAATTTTAGGGAAAAAACATCATTACTGTCTCACTCAAAAATCCTTCTATAAAGCTAGAGAGAAAATTTCTATTGTGTTTAAGTTAAGGAAAAGTGTTTCTGCAGATTTATATGCACGCAGTCATCTGTCAGGAAAAAGAATCTATGCAAGATGACATGTTTTCTCTTTCACTTAGCAGCCGGGAAACTGAAAGTTGAATTCAGTCATGAACTGTGTTAATCAGACCATCTCAAGCACCTAGTTGTATATTTCCTCTCTGCTCTTCTCAAATTATTAATACATCAATCTATTTTTGTCCTTAATTGTCCTGTTTTTCTTATATTTAATTTTAATTTTTTCAATAAATAAATTGCCTGGCAGGCAAAAGGAGAAGAGGGTGGCAGAGGATGAAATGGTTAGATAGCATCACCAACTCAATGGACATGAGTTTGAGCAAACTCTAGAAGATAGTGAAGGACAGGGAAACTTGGTGTGTTGTAGTCCATGGGGGTCCCAAAGAGCTGGACAGGACTTAGCAACTGAACAACAACAACAGATTTTTCTCAAATACATTTGCAAGAAGACAAACACATTGTAATCATAATAAAAATAACAATTAATTGAACAAAGTATATAGTCAACCTTTCCAGTAAGCTCCAATGATAATACTGATGGACATCTTGAATTCAAAACATCATGTAATTGGAGAACATAACCTGAGATACATGAATCATCTTTATAAAGATATTTTGCTGCATCTGTCTAAGACATAATAACCAGAAAGCAGGAACAACAGTCATTTCTAGACTTACACTTAAGGCACAAGGCACTTTAGTTTATTTTGGCACAACTGAACTCATGGGGGAGTCAGGAATCCTGAAGAACTGCCCCTTGATTCAAGCCAGGAAAGGTGGAGGGTGAAACACAGATACTCAGGAACAATTCAGCCCAGTGGCTTGTTGAAAACACAGAAAAGGAAGAAATTCTTTTTTTGTTTGTTTGTTTTTTGAGTTTTCCAGACATCACTGGACTAACACAGGACGTGATGTGAGCCAGATGTAGGAAGGTGGGTGCCAGAAGTAACAGCAGACCCTCAGAATCACATGCTGGCCTCGCAGGCCTGACAGTAACGGGCTCCTACTCTTTGTAGGAAAAGTATCTTGTGACTGAATAAATCAGTGTAAAAACTGATATAAGAAAAGTTGTAATAGAACTTACAAAATGAGAGAAAATGAATGAAACTTAGGGGGGAAATAATAGGAACAAAAAGCCTATCCCAGTTTGGGCCTCACCGTCTGATAACAAACCATTTCCTGAACACTTTACTGTTCTCTGAACTGAAATATGAACCTGACCTAGAAAAATTTTAAGGAAGTTCAAGTAGTATAGAGAGTAGACAGTAGTCTAAAAATGGTCTCCCTGGATCCATGTACACAAGCCCTTGTAAATGAAGCTTTCTAAAATTCATTTCCAATTTTTAATTCTGCATTCATGCAAACATTTGGAAGCATTTTATTAGATACCGTGGGAAGAAAGAAAGGGAGTGAGAGAGGGAGGGAAGAAGGAGGAGCCAAGCAGGCCATCAACCTTCCCCTTGAGGGGAACCCCAAATATCTATGTTGAGAGTTTGTTTGTTTGCTTAACTACATACATGCTTTCGCCAGGGTTGGGTATTTCAGGGTTTCTGCCAATGGGAGAGAGGTTTTAGATCTAGGTGGAGACAAGAAATTTACTCTTCATGTGTCTCAAAATGGGACTCTTTCAGAGTTTCTGTGGAACAAAGTGACCTCTGAAGACTCAAATTTTAATTTTATAATCTCTCCTGCTTTGCTAAGTCACACATCACTCCTCCAGCCTTGTCCAAAATTAGTGTAAAGGTGTTGCTTACTAGACATCTCCATATTGACTTTAGGGGTTAATAGATTAAAAAAAAAATTTTTTTTGCTGTAATTTTATTTGGGTTTTGGTAGGTAGGAAGAGGAAATTGACACATGTCGATACCCCATTTTTAACCAGAATTCTGTTTAAATTTGACCTGCTACAGAGTCTAGCAATATTGTTGTGTTAATATAGTTAACTTCTCAACAGACTGCGAAGTCCAGGGATATTAGTATTGCAGGTAATAAAGATGAACCTTAAAGAAGACACATGTGTAAATTGAATACCTATGTTCATGAATGTTGAGCATAAAATGTTTTATTTATATAAATCCAGAGTATAAAATATGTTGTCTCTTTTCATCCATTTCCAATTTCACATGTTTTTATCTCAATTATCTAGTGGTTGAATAAAAGGGGAGAGAGAGAGAGGTGTATATTTTGTGTGTCTCACTGCTGCTGAGACTGTTTAAGCGTGGCAGAGCTATTCTTAAAAGACATGAATAAAAACGTGGATAGGTGAAGACATTCTTGTCATGGCTGTCAGTTTTCGATTGGTAGATGAGAAATATAGCATAAAATTAAGTTGTTCAGAAACTCACTTCTCTCTCCCAGCTAAGCTGAAAATGGTAGGCTAAAAGAAGAGAAATAATAAATGGTACCAAAGATGAACCTGGAGCTGCAAAGCCTCCCTTAGTGGATTGTACAGCCATTTCATGACAAACACAAAACACAGAGAACTCTGGGTGTATAACTGTGTACACACAAAAAAACTGAATATGTCATTATGAACACAAAGAGAACTGGGTATATTGCTAAGCACACAGGGAGCCCTGGGTATATAACTGTGTACACAGAGAACACTGATGTGTAATTATGTTTGCATTTGGCTCCCTTTCTCTTTGTTCTTTTTCTTGGCTTCAGACTGTTTGAGAGTTAAAATGTCTTCAGTCTTTTATTTACTTATGATATTCAAAATTGGCAGAGTTTGTAGATTCAGGACTGTAGTACAAACCCTAGATTAACTGAGGTGTTGAACGTCCCTTTGTGAGAATATAAAAGGTTCTATTCCACCCATCAAAACAGATATTAAGTACCTTCCATGCATTAAAACATGCCAACCTCTTTCTGTAAGGAAGCACAATTAGGAATCAAGTCCACTGATCCTCTGGTTACAAAAGCAGTGTTTACCCCCTGACAAGATATTTAGATGTTGGTAATATTTAAAGCAGGTTTCCAAAAAGGAATCCAATTAAAGTGCAGAGTGAATTTAAAGATTAGTAAACATCCAAGATACATCTCTATAGTAATGGGGGGACGTCTTCTCAGGACTAATAACCTTCAGTTCAGATAAATGAAAATTACGTACAAACCAGAGTGTGGAGAAAATTGAGTTACTCTCCCAGACTATGGTTTTAGAACTTGTGGCAAGATAAAACCTGAAGTTTACTTTTTAAATGAACATATATTTTTATTTATGTTTATAAACAGATAAAGTATGGTTTTAATATTGAAATACATCACATAAGCTATCCTGAAGAGCTAGTTCTCTCTTAGGCCAGATCAGTTTAGATCATTCCAAGGCTGTTTTGCAAATGAATACTAGTCCTTATAGTTCAAGTGGCCCTGCAGCATAGGAGATAGGAAATTATTCTGCAAGTCTTTCAGGCAAGCTGATTCTTAAATTCCACGTAAACTAGGAGCTATATTCTCACAGTTAAAGGAGAAGATTGCCTTTTCTGAAAATTTTCCATAGGCATTCATAAAGTTCAGGCTTACAGGACATTTTTTCTTTTACTACTGTCATAGATTTTTTTCTTTAAATCAAACTATGCCAATGAAAAGAAAAAAAAAATCTAATAACTCTGATCCAATGTTTGTACCATCAGTTTAAACTATTTTGCATCAGGGATTTCTTTGGAAGGAATGATGCTAAAACTGAAACTCCAGTACTTTGGCCACCTCATGAGAAGAGTTGATTCATTGGAAAAGACTCTGATGCTGGGAGGGATTGAGGGCAGGAGGAGAAGGGGACGACCGAGGATAAGATAGCTGGATGGTATCATGGACTCGATGGACGTGAGTTTGAGTAAACTCAGGGAGATGGTGATGGACAGGGAGGCCTGGCGTGCTGCAACTCATGGGGTTGCAAAGAGTCGGACACAACTGAGCAACTGAACTGAACTGAGCCTGAAACATTTTGATCAAATAACTGTGGGAAAGTGTGGGAAAATATAAAGGATATATAAGAAAAAATGTTAATGAAAAAACAATTTTTTCATTATTTTAAAAATTATTTTAAAAGTATTAAAATTATTTAAAATTATTTTATAACAAATATAAATGTGAAGTCATTTAAGTAGTGAACATTCAACTTTCACCTGCTGGGAAAACACATGAAAATGTTCTTATTTCAGCCAAATTATTTTCCAGAAATATAGATGGAAATTTAAGAAACTGGCACTATTATTCTACAATTTAAGACAACCAATTCCCAAGAGACTTTGGGAGCACCAAGCATCAACAGGGTTAATTTGTGCTCCAAAGTGTCTTATCCTAGGCCTAAATGAGCTATTCTATCTAAAAGCTCACCCTGGTTATTTTCACTTGTGATTAGACAATTTAAAGGGATAGAAGTAATGGCATTTTATATATACCTCTTTTCAAACACTGAAAGAGTTTCTGAGAGAGTACAGGGCTGTTTCCAATTTGTAAACTAAGAAACCTGGGCAAAGTCGTAAATCGTGCACTGTAGCCAACCTTCCTTTGAATTGCTTTGACTTCTGTTTAGCTCAACCAAGGAAAGTGGACAAAATCCTGTGAAAGTGATGACTACATATAGCAAGTTCAGTGCCATCAAAACATTAACATAGATGTTTGCTGTTTATTTAACTGTATTGAATAAATGTTACCAGACTGCCAGGGGCAATTGGAGAGTGTGGGAGAGTCAGTTCCACAGAACACAGCAAAAGTTATCTATGCTGGACGCTGTGTCAGGTTGGAGCTCAAATCTGTTCTGCTCCTGACAAATTGTATGATCTGGGCGTGTTTTTTAACCTCTGCAGCTCTGTTTCCTGGAAAATGGGAAGTAAACCTATTACCTCTGTGATGGTGTTGCTTACTGATGGAGCCACGTGCAAGGTGGAGTTGATGGCTTAGCTCGGACATTGTCATCAACCTGTAGATGTTTAATTATTATAGTTCTACATAAACTGAGTATTTATAGCCACATGGGAGAAATAAATTGGGCAAGATCCCCTAAATTCTAGCCCTCCCTCCTTAGAGGCCATTCGTTGAAACAAGTGTGAAGCTAAATCCTCAAGTGGACAGCAACAGAGGAACTCCTAGATGGAAAACAAAAATAGATATATCAACAAGGATCAGATTAACTTTGTGGCAATTCAGGAATCTCTCTGGCTTAGACCATCCCTACGAGTAATTTATAAACTAAACCAAGAGTTTCTGCCCAGTAGCCCATCTCCTACTGGGGACTTCTGGATCCTTTTTCTCCAACCAGGACTACCCCATAATTGAAATGTATCCTTTCTTCTCTCCAAATCACTTAGACATAAATGATTCAGCTACAGTGTCTACAAGGTGTCTGTGCGGTTGAAATGAAGCTCCTCAGCCAGGCAGCACTCAAGTTTGGTTATGTGTGGCACTAGTGACAAAGAATCCACTTGCTAAGCAGGAGATCCGGGTTCGATCCCTGGGTGGGGAAGATCCTCTGGAGGAGGGCATGGCAACCTGCTCCAGTATTCTTGCCTGGAGAATCCCTTGGACAGAGGAGCCTGGCAGGCTACAGTTCATAGGATCGCAAAGAGCTGAACACAACTGGAGTAAGTTAGTAACCACGCACATAGGGAAGTACCAGGGGGAGGAGACCTGCCTGGTGAATACGGGTTCTCCCCAGGGGGAGAGCCACTCCAGGTTTGTGCACTACAGAAGAGTTTTTGTGGTGGTGGTTGTTCAGTCACTAAGTTGTGTCTGACTCTTTGTGATCCGATGAATTGCAACACACCAGTCTTCCCTGTCCTTCATTGTTTCCTGGAGTTTGCTTAAACTCATGTCCATTGACTCAGTGATGCCATCTATCCATCTCGTCCTCTGTTTTAGGAAGTTTATTTTCAAATTACAGGCAAATACCACATATTCATCTTCATTTACTGCACTGATCCTCATCAAATCATCTATGGTCAGAATTTATCACCATCCCTATTTGAAAAAAGCATGCTAAAAATGTGGCACAGTATCAGTGATACAACTATAAAGTGATAGATGTATCACCATTTAAACATGCCTCTGTGAGCCCATCCAGAGACAGGCAGAAGGAAAGGTTCCTTCCTTCTTTCTCTCCTCCCAGTCACTAGAAAATAATGATTTTCAGTCTCAGATGGTATGAAAGAATTCCTGCTACATTCAGGATGAGATTCCGTTAAATACTGTCCTTGGAAATTAACATTGCATCTCCTTTGATGACCACAGTTTAAATTACTAAGTTTTCAGCACTAATTAGAATTTTTCATGGAAGTAGGTTGCTGGTTTGTTTTGTTTTGTTTTGTTTTGTTTTTGCCTCAAGCTCTTTTAATGATCAGCTTCCTGTGAAATCGTTTCTTCAAGCAGCCAATTTAGCAAGCCCCTGTGATGAGCTGGCTACTTTCTGGGCGCTAAATACTTAAGAGTAGCACTTTTCAAACTTCTTGAGGGATTATGTGAGAACAGATTCTAATTCAGAAAATCAAGGGGTGGCCCAGGATCCTGAAGAGTTGATGTTACTAGTGCTGGTCCCCAGACCACCTAATCTGCTCTGTGAACTTAAGAGAAGATGGCTCCAAAGAGACCCAGTTTCAGCTGAGCGTGTATAAGAAAACAGAGCAAACTGTAAACAGAGTCCGATTTTCGTTGGATTTTTCTATGGATATTTAATGTAATTATCGGAAAGAAGGCTCAATTGAATGAGTGGGAAATTCTGAAAGGAGTTCTGTTTTTAGACTGCATAGCATCATTATCTAACAATTAACAAAGTGCAGCCAGAAAAGTTTTCTTCTCTTGGACCTCATGAAATGGTAAGATTTACATTCTTCCTCTGTATGCGATGACATTTATTCAACTTCAGTTGCAAAGTGACTAAAATTTGAATGGTAGGTGAATCACTGAAACTGTGTTTACTTTCTGAAAATTGCATATCATTGTTTAAGTTTTTTTTTTTTTTTGGCATATTTGAAAACAAAATTTAATGCCAAGAACTGTTCTTTGTTTTGTTTTATATCTGTATTTATTTTTATCTTTTATATTTATTTTTAAATTAATTTTTATTGTAGTATAGTTGCATATATATATATGATATCCCCTCTTATTTTGATTTCCTTCCCATTTAGGTCACCACAGAGCACTGAGTAGGTTTCTCTGAGCTAAGAAGTAGGTTCTCACTAGCTATATATCTTACACATAGTATCAATAGTGTATATATAACAATCTCAATCTCCCAATTCATCCCACTACCCTCTTCCCCCCTGTCCTTGAGGTCCAATGTTTATTCTCTACATTTGTATCTCTATTTCTCTTTTGCAAATAAGATCACCTATATTATTTTTCTAGATTCTATGTATGTGGGTTAATATACAATACCTGATTTTCTCTTTCTGACTTACTTCACTCTATATGATAGTCTCTAGATCCATCCACAGAACTGCTCTTTGAAAACACAGATCCACTTACCGCAAGTTTCACAAGGAGGATTTTCCATCTGGAAGGTGATATTTGTCAACCAAAACCCCAAAGAACATAGCATGGAATGATTCAGTACATTTCTAATTTACCACCCAAATGTCCAGCCTGGAGACAACTTTGTTGGAAATTTTGCAATCCTGAAATGAATGCTGAATACAGCACAATTATTTCCAATTTTTTGGTGGTACTGCAAAACCACTCGGCTAATCAAGATAGGGTCCTCTGTTACAGAGGCCAATTTGATCTCAGTTTGATGAATTCTGCCCTTTTTTTAAAATACCAAACACTGCATTCTAGCTTCCTGAAATCCATGATTTTCACAGCTTTTATGGGAAAATAAAAACTCAAGGAGATACTAGCTAATCTGTCCCTGAGATTACAAGCAGAACGATACCTCCAAGTTTAGATTTTCTCTAAAGTGATACAATATTATACTTTTAGGTATACACTATAGAATTTTTTTCAGTGTATTTTTACATGATTCTCTACACTTGTAACATATACTGAATGCTCTCAGATTTCCAGTTTTTTTGGTGCTTGTGTTTCAAATGCTACCTAAAATTAAATAGCAGCCCCAAATTTGGAACTGTATTTTAAACTATTAAGCCTATAGTTGTTTAGTCACTAAATCACATCTAACTCTTTTGCGATCCCATGGACTGCAGCTGCCAGGCTTCTCCATCCATGAGATTTCTCAGACAGAATACTGAAATGGGTTGCCATTTCCCTTTCCAGGGACTCTCCCTGACCCAGGGAATGAAGCTGCATCTCCTGCATTGGCAGGCAGATTCTTGACCACTGAGCCACCTGGGAAGCTATTACATTCATAGTACTTGTGCTAAGTCACTTCAGTTGTGTCCGACTCTTTGTGACCCTATGGACTGTAACCCGCCAGTCTTCTCTGTCCATGGGATTCTCCCAGCAAGAATACAGGAGTCGGTTGCCATGACCTCCTCCAGGGACGATTACTCAATTAAAAAATTATGTTTCCTTCCCCTTAAATTCTGCCTTGGAGCATCTAGCTGTAGTTTTAAAGCCCACGCCCTACACACATTTTCTTATTTATCAAGGAGCACCTTTCATCAGCTACGTCCATCTCCAAAGTGACAGAATAAAGGTTGCTTATTTCCAGGTATCAGATTTTCAAGAAGCCCAATACAATGGCAAGTCATGTTTGCCATTCCTCTAGCAAATGTTTATCAAAATTGGCTACTGTCTGAGAGCAATTTTAAAATATGCTAAAAATGATATGTCCACATTTTCCTGTATTCATTCTGATGAGAGAAAAGGAACTGTACAGTCTTAGCCAGCTTCTTCAGTTTTACTGTGAGAATTCCCCTGTGCTGTAGGTTCATTCAAAGCCAGGAGTATTGCTTTACACAGTTTCTCATTGTACTCAAGGGAAGTTTATGGAAATGTTACAGAAATAAGCTACGGATGGAAACCTGGCCTTCTGCCAAACTGCATCTCCCTCTCCTGCTCAAACGATATTTCTTTTCCTCCTCAGTCCTTAATGTGTTCTACAGCACAGAGAACATTTATCTAGGACTAATTTTAGAAATGGAAGATATAGCAATTACATCCCAAGCAGTATTAATAACTGATACTTATATGGCATAGCTGTGTGCCAGACATCTTTCTAAATGTATTGCATTTATTAAATGTAAATGTTTTTTTTTTTAATGCCTTACATGAACTAATACATTGAATCCCCATAAAAACCTATGAGGTGGTGACTGTTAGCATCCCCATTTTACAGATGAGGGTTCTGAAACACAAAGAGGGAAAAGATTTACCCATGGTCATTAAGTGTGTCTGCCATAGACATAAGCTGGAGCCCACATGGTCATGTGCCGGAGCCTAGGCTGCCTCAGTCCCCACCATTACTGTCCATGGCAATTTCCCTCTGTCCACAATAAACTTGAATATGGGAACTATGGTACTACAAGACAAAAAGGGATGGGTCTATTTTGCATTTGAATTGCCTTATATTATCCAGATCTTACACTAGAAAATTTTAAGCAATTGTGATGCAATTTTTTTCTAAGATAGATAAATTTTTTTTCATATTTTTGATTTGTGCCATATGACCAAAATAACACATACTACAAAATGGCTTTAGAAAAAAAAAATAAATGTGACATCTATTTGGAGGGTCTTCATTTTATAATCACAATGATTTTCTTTAAAGGGTTGACCTCCATGGATTGAAATGCATTTTTAAGGAACAAAAATAAAATAATATAATATATAGAAAAAAGGCATAGAAAGTAAAACTATTTTTCAAAATTCTGATCCACATGAATATATGACACTGGAAATGCCTGTGTGATGTTTACTGTGGTTCACTTACTTATGAAATTGAGATTGGAAACAGAAATTCTCATGAGATTTTGGGCCTTCCCAGTGTGATAGGAAACATGAAAACAGGAACATATCCTCACTATGCTTTTCCCTTATGAGTTTTGTTTAGTTGAATGGAAGATTCACAGCCAAAAATTCCTGAGTGGCATTCCCAGTCCTGACACTGACTTGTTCAGTCACCTTGGCGATCTGCCAGGCCACTGTGATTTCATTTCCTCCTCTGCAAAATTAGCAGAACATTTACCTACATCCCAGATGTTAGAAGACTTAATTAATGTCAACGTTTGTGTAAAAATGAAATGCTGTTTACCCAATAAATGCCAAGTAATCCAGATTTTTTTACTCCTGCTCTTGGCAGGCACCAGAGAGTAGAAAAGAAAAAAAATAAAATAATTGAACTTAACTAAAATAGTTGGGGTAACAGCAGGATTCTTGAAGCTTTGTTTGCAGTTTACTAAAACTGGGCAATCTACTCTAGCAATGCTGCTGCTGCTGCTGCTACTGCTGCTAAGTCACTTCAGCCGTGTCCGACTCTGTGCGACCCCATAGACGGCAGCCCACCAGGCTCCCCGTCCCTGGGATTCTTCAGGCAACAATACTGGAGTGGGTTGCCATTTCCTTCTCCAATGCATGAAAGTGAAAAGTGAAAGTAAAGTCACTCAGTTGTGTCTGACTCTTTGTGACCCCATGGACTGTAGGCTACCAGGCTCCTCCATCCATGGGATTTTCCAGGCAAGAGTACTGGAGTAGGTTGCCATTGCCTTCTCCAACTTTAGCAATAGTGATCATCAAAAATCACTTATTAACTCCTCTCATAGTAATGATTCTCTTCACATAGCTCCCCAAATTTGGCATAAATTTCAATAGTTTAAAATTTACAACAGGAATGTCAATTATATACCTCAATAAAGACAAAAAATGTTCATCCTGGTCTCCTTACTCCCTGTGCTGATGAGGATAAGGACTTGGCTTCTATACACAGTGATCCTGCTGCCCCATCTTCTGAAACCACCGACTGGACATTTATACCATCAGCCAGGCACTCTGAACATGTATGCAGTTACTTCTAGGGAGACTTAAATCAGTGGATCAGCATGACTGCGTCCACTTTTCTGAAAAGCAACTTAATGTTTCTTACTGTTGGCTTCACCCTCTTGTGCTCAATAGCTTGTTCATCTGTATACTTGTGGGTGCTTTTTTTGCCATTCCCCTCAGCATGTGGGATCTTAGTTCCCCAACCAGGGGAACTAAGTGCCCCCTGCAGTGGAAGCTTGGAGTTCTAACAATTAGACCACCAGGGAATTCCCTCATTTGTATATTAAAATACATGTTTACTGATGATCTACCATGTGCAAAGGAAGAACTAGGAGTATGTTGGTGAGCAAGACAGAAACAGTCCTTGGTGTTAGGAAACACACTCTCAAATGGAGCACAGACATGAAGTGAGTGTCTTTAATCAAAGATGAAGTCATGGTGATGGGCAAGTTCCCATTTTACAGACACCTGGGAGTATCTTTGCAAGGAGATGTACTTCAGCTCCAATTTGATGTTGGAGACAGTGTGGTCCGGGCAGAGAGAACAGCATGCACCATGGACCATGAAAATAAGCCAGAACGTGAAGTTCAGTTCAGCTGGATGTCATCCTGAAGTGATGTGAGGATGCAGAAGCACTTACTCCTAAGAGACTGGGACACTATTGCAAGGTTTTATGCGGACAAAGCAGTGGGCTTAGGGAAAGGGGCTAGTTACTCTTCTGTTCCTCTGTGTGGAGCCAGTCAGAAGCTCACAGTCAGCTAACTCGTAGTGCCTTAATCAGTAAAATGAAAGGCTTTAACCATCCATTGGTTTGGCCTGTCCTAGACAGGCAACTTCAATTCAGGTGCTCTGGGGTCAGAAAGTCCTTTGTTGCAATACACAGTCTTATCAGAATCTCAACTTTCTTCTTTTGCGAATTTAAACTCCATCCACCAAAAGTTTCTCTCTCTCTCTCTCTTTCACCATTCTTTCCATCTCTTAAAATTTTTAACTAAGGATGGTCATTTGCTGAGGCTTCTAAAAATCTCAAAATAGTACTAGGTGGGAATAACTACCTTCAAGACGTAAGTATCACTGAAGCAACTTTGAAGAAACTTGCTAGACAATTACGCACCAAGAAAGGAGATAAACAGACATGTGAAAACTAATATTGAAAATATAAGTAGTTGACTATCATGCTGTTTATGACACATAATTAACACAGTTTGGTATCTGCAATGAAATTCTATTGTGAGATAAATGGACATATTTGGATTTTTGGCAGCCTTTCTAGTCTCCAAAAAGTGATGAATATAGCAATAAGCCGCCAAATGTCAATCCTCACTTTTTTTCTTGAATTGTGGAATTTAAGGATATCACTTCATGGCAAATAGATGGGGAAACAGTGGAAACAGTGGCTGACTTTATTTTTCTGGGCTTCAAAATCACTGCAGATGGTGATTGCAGCCATGAAATTAAAAGACGCTTACTCCTTGGAAGGAAAGTTATGACCAACCTAGATAGCATGTTCAAAAGCAGAGACATTACTTTGCCAACAAAGGTTCATCTAGTCAAGGCTATGGTTTTTCCAGTGATCATGTATGGATGTGAGAGTTGGACTGTGAAGAAGGCTGAGTGCCGAAGAATTGATGCTTTTGAACTGAGGTGTTGGAGAAGACTCTTTGTGAGTCCCTTGGACTGCAAGGAGATCCAACCAGTCCAGCCTAAAGGAGATCAGTCCTGGGTGTTCACTGGTAGGACTGATGTTGAAGCTGAAACTTCAATACTTTGGCCACCTGATGTGAAGAGCTGACTCGTTGGAAAAGATCCTGATGCTGGGAAGGATTGGGGGCAGGAGGAGAAGGGGATGACAGAGGATGAGATGATTGGATGGCATCACCGACTCGATGGACATGGCTTTGGATGAACTCCGGGAGTTGGTGATAGACAGGGAGGCCTGGCATGCTGCGGTTCATGGGGTCACAAAGAGTCGGACACGACTGAGCGACTAAACTGACTGACTGAAGGGGATCTATCCATATGTTTGAGATTATTATGAATTTAGCAACAGATCTGTAGCTGTTGTTTTAGAATCTATCGAAAAATTTTTCATTTTGACCTATGGAACAAAGATTGAGATATAAACGAATTAAAAATAAGCATCAAAGAATGCATGGTCAGGCACAGACTATAATATTTTAGAATCAAATATATATTAAAGTTTTGATGATCTGTATTAAAGTTTATGTTGATCTTACTACTAGCCAAAATTTAATTTTTCTTTTTAATAAGGTTAAGTTGACAAAATATAACTTCTAGATGTCTTCCTATAAAGACTAAGTATTTTAATAGGGTCTTGATTAAAAATGCCTTTAATAAACTTTAATAAATTATACAAATTTATAATAAAATTATTATTTCTCTTTGGTTCAGATTGATTTTATTCTATAAAAAAATCTATTTTTAAGGAAGTCTGAGGTATTTATCAAGCCAGCAAGAAATGTCAGGTGCTTTCCTTTCCCTCAGTTTGCTCTTATCACAGCAAAAATTTGAAACGAGAGACCAGTGTGGCAATTTGGTTACAGCTCAAGATTTTATTAAGCAGACAGCAGATGGTATATCCCTAAGACATGAGGGCAGGCCAGACCCAAAGGTGTGGCCTTGACCCTTCTTTGCTTCCCATTTTATACTTCTGTCTCCTCTCCATGGAGCCTGATTGGCTCTGTTCTATGGCATGTACCCCCATCAGTCAGGAAGGGGGCATATTTTTCCCACCAGAGTTTCCCACTCTGGTCCTTAGATTTTCTTCTTTGCTCTCTTTTTGTGGGCTTTCTAATTACCATTTTGTCCTCCTCTTTTTCCTATTCTGACTACCTAACAGAAGTAAAATACATATTTAAAAACTATAGGAGCTCAAAAAAGAAAGGAAAAAATAATGCAGTCCACTCTGGTCAGTTATCTTAATGATGCAAAAGCTATACGCTCTTTTATTCACATTCTCTACTAAAGGCATCATCAATTGTAAATTTGTTGTTGTTTTTTTATATATAACATGTAGTTAGGACCTATGTTTCTTAATCATTTTTTTCTTATGAAAGAATTAATTTAACAACAAAAAAAGGTGTGTTGGGATATATGACATGATATAATTCTTTAATTTTAGCAAAATGTATGAATTAAATATGGATCAATATTTTTATACAACTAGGAGCTCAGTTTCTCATAATAGCTATAAAATTGTAAAGAACTTGCCATCATTTTAAATTGGTATTTATTTTAATCATTTTTTTCTTATGAAAGAATTAATTTAACAACAAAAAAAGGTGTGTTGGGATATATGACATGATATAATTCTTTAATTTTAGCAAAATGTATGAATTAAATATGGATCAATATTTTTATACAACTAGGAGCTCAGTTTCTCATAATAGCTATAAAATTGTAAAGAACTTGCCATCATTTTAAATTGGTATTTATTATGCAAATCAGATTTCCTTTTTAAAAAATATTAATTTTGGTTAAATATTTTATTACATTGGAGGGTAGAGTATTTCAAGTGTTAGTCCCTCAGTCGTGTTCAATTCTATGCAATCCCATGGACTGTAGCCCACCAGGCTCCTCTGTCTAGATTTTCCAGGCAAGAATACTGAAGTAGGTTGCCTTTCTCTTCTCCAGGGGATCTTCCTGACCCAGGGATTGAATCCATGTCTCCTGCATTGCAGGCAGATTCTTTATCATCTGAGCCACCAGGGAAGCCAAGGTTGATGTTAAATGGCAATCTCAACGTCTTCATTACAAAGAGAGAGCTTCAGTAATTCGATGACTTAAAGATATCAAGGTAATTAAAGATATCAAGGTAATTTTACCAACTGTAGAACACACAGATAAGCTCTAGGTCATGTTTGGTATGTTCATTTTAGTTACTTTATTCTAAGTTCTTGGGTTTGCCTTCTCCCTGATCTTTGATGCCTGGAAAGAATTGACCAGTGTAGCAACTAGGCCATTCTTTAAATCAAGCCCCTCATAAGTGCAGTGCTTAATATGTAGTTGTTCCTGACCTCCAGAAACTTAAAATCCAGACCTTAGAATTATTCAATTAGACCTTCTTATTTCCTGTAAAAGTTCTGCTCATAGAAGTCACTCATTTCTCTCAGAATGTATATTTGAATTAGAAAAAAAAAAAAAGCTTTAAAAAATCAAAATGTATAAGTAACTCTATGTCACATTAAGCCAAGTCAACTAGGTTTCCTATTTCCTTCATGTTTGGCCATACTGAGGTCTTCTGTGTATTTAAACAGTCTGAGGTTGAAAGTATCTTAGTTTGTCTCTGCTGCTGCTGTTGCTGCTAAGTCGCTTCAGGCGTGTCACAACCAATTTAGTAGTCAACAATTTCAGCAAGCTCTTTGATCATATACAAACTATGAGTCTTAAACTATAGTTAGCCAAATTATTTTATATTCAGAATGACATCAGCATTTATAAGCATTTTAGATTGAAAATATTAAAGCTTAAGATAGTAAGCCAATTAAAACACTAAATGTTTTTAAATTTAAGTATTTACTTATTAATTAATTTTTGGCTAGGTCTGTTGCTACATGCAGGCTTTCTCTAATTGTGGCAAGCAGTGGCTCAATTATTCAACTTCAGCACTGGGCATGACTTCAGGGAATTTTAACAATATCAACTCATAGAAACTTGTATTTTTTTCATGAAAATTGGTTTCAAATATCTTAGCATAAAAAACAACCAAGCATTGGGAATAGCAAAATGCCACTGGACTAAGTGAAACAAAACACAGTTTAATTGGAATATATAGAGTAGATTTGAGGTTCAATTCTGTCCATTGTTCTACTGTTTAAATTTATAAAAATCTCCAAAAAATGATAAGGGATTTGAAACTATTCTTTAAAAGCAGGTTTTCAATGTCTGTGTTTCTTCCCAAGGCACTGTCCAGCATTCATTAGTGATGCAATATGAACTTCTCAGCTCCCACCCACATAAGACCTGGTTCATGAAAAGGATGCTTACATAAACACAAAGGTGACAGACCTAGTGTTTATTGCACATTCAGATATCATATACATTCGATTTGGATGATTTTAGGAAGTAATTCAGCCAGTTTAGAAAGCCCCAGGAAGATAAATTAGCCTTTGAACTCCTGATGTACATCCATTAAAAATATTTTACAGCATATAAAGTGCAAAAATAAAGTCAACTGAACCTTCACTTAACATTTTTTAAGTAGGAAGTTTGCCACCAGGGATCTGAAATTAAAAAGTCCTATTATGAAAAAAAACAAAAAACAAAAAACAAAACAACTGGGTATTTGAATCTATTTCACTGAGCAAGGGAAAGAGTGAAAGTAAATGAAAATGTGAAGGAAAAAACTGAAATCAGTAAAATGACTAATAAATCAGTGGCTTGATCCAGTTTTTCACTTTCTTAATGGCTGTATTGACATCATGTAGACACAGACCATATGTATGTGACAGGTATATGACTTACCTAGGCTTAACAAACTTTTTTTAAATGTAGTTTCAAAGTGCCCCAGTTTCCTGAAAGGCTGGCTCCAAGTGGATTACTGAACTGTGTAAAATACTACCCAATACAATCTCTGATTCATTTCTGAAAATATGAGAAATTTGTTTGAAAAAATACACTTTTCACAAAAAGTTGAAGTTTAATCAGTTTTGCTAAATAATTAGCAATTACTTCTACAAATACACTAATCTTTCCAAGTCTTATTATGATCTTCTGATAGTCTTCCTGAAAGGAAGACAAAATCATTCTCATAACAGCAAAGATGCATAGTGGAAAATCACAGAGAATCTTAATATTTTCATGAAAATATCACAATTTTATGAACCTCTTGAAAGGTTCCCCATCATGCCCAGGGGCCCATTGGACCAGGTTTTAGGAACCTCTGGTCTAGGGTTTTCATGTTTTAACCTTTCTCAGCATATCTGGGGCAAAGAAACNAACAGCAAAGATGCATAGTGGAAAATCACAGAGAATCTTAATATTTTCATGAAAATATCACAATTTTATGAACCTCTTGAAAGGTTCCCCATCATGCCCAGGGGCCCATTGGACCAGGTTTTAGGAACCTCTGGTCTAGGGTTTTCATGTTTTAACCTTTCTCAGCATATCTGGGGCAAAGAAACTTCAAGGAGAGGGATTTTTCCAAGAAGGGCTACAGTCAAGGAAGGCTCCAGAGGAAACACAGAAAGTTGGAAGACTTTGACCAGATGAGATTTTGAACAAAGTCCTAAAACAGAAGATGAGAGGGGGAATTTTGAGTTGATTGGAAACTGGTTCCAATATCTTTGACTTTCCACCTACACAATGAACTGTTCTAAAGGCAGCAGGGTTGAAGGGAGGTGGAGAGAGAGGCTCTGATGTTCATTACAGTCACCTCTTCTCCTGTACAAATTCAGGAGGCTGCTCACGTAGGTCTAATATGGTCCTTGTTCCCCTGTCTAGGTACCCATCTGGATAGCACTTTTACTGTGGCCTTGCAAAATCCATCCTCTGACCTGGAGGTCAACAAACCTTTTCTGTACATTGCTAAATAGTAAGTATTTTCTATTTTGTAGGCATCCAATTTCTATCACAACTCTTCAGCTCTCCCCTTGTTGCAAGTAAGTTTCAAAAACTTCATAGACACTGAAATTTTGATTTTATAAAATTTTTGTGTGTCACAAAGTATTAATCTTTTAATCTCTTCCCAACATTTGAATAACATTCTTAAATTTCAGGCTGTACAAAAACAGCAGTTGGGTTGGATTTGGACGGTGGGCCATAAGTAGCAGAACTTCCTCATATAGAAAGGCTTCCCCGGTGGCTCACTTGTAAAGAATCCACCTGCCAATGCAGGAGACAGGGGTTCAATCCCTGGGCTGGGATGATCCCCTGGAGGAGGAAATGACAATCCACTCTAGTATTCTTGCCTGGAAAATCCCTTGGACAGAGCAACCTGACAGGCTACAGTCCAGAGAGTCACAAAGAGTTGGACGTGACTGAGCATGCACGCACACGAATAGAAAAGAGTCTAATGAGAGAAATTTGGCATACCATGAAGGATAAGTTGGATGAATGAAGACCTTTTAATAGTCCTTGATTTCTATCTTTATTTCAGGCTGACCTTATGCTCTCATCAGCCAAGTACTTGTGGCATTGTTTTTCTAACACTGCTGATAAAAGTCACAAGGTCCTGTAACAAAAAAGAAGTCATGGGATATAAAATATACAACACAGTGTAGCTTAATTTGTTGTTTAGTCACTGAGTCCTGGGTGACTCTTTTGCAACCACAATGCAATATATTATGATAACAAGACAGTTGAAGTTTATTTTATTAAATTCTGCTGGTTTTCACCTATAAAGCTGTTCCACAAAGTTGTATTTGCATCCAAAAAGAAACTAAACAAACCAATCCTCTGAATGTGGCGTCAGGTAGGATCAAAAAAAGTAAAAACAGAAATATAAATTTCTCTAAGTACGTCAGTTTGAAGGATCTAACCTGTTAAATATGCTGTTGTGGAATAGATTAAGCAATCGGATCTGCTTTATCCCAGGAATACTGTCCTTGCTGGCCAGGCCTTTTCAGAGTTCAGAGCCTCTTCAGCTCACTCATGTCTGACTCTGTGACCCCATGGACTGCATCACGCCAGGCTTCCCTGTCCTGATATCAGCAGCTCCCAGAGCTTGCTCAAACTCTTGTCCATCGAGTCAGTGATGCCATCTAACCATCTCATCCTCTGCCTTCTCCTCCTGCCTTCATTCTTTTCCAGCATCAGGGTCTTTTCAAATGAGTCAGTTCTTCACATCAGGTGGCCAAAGTATTGGAGTTTCAGCTTCAGGATCAGTCCTTCCAATGAATATTCAGGGTGGATTTCCTTTAGGGTGGACTAGTTGGATCTCCTTGCAGCCCAAGGGACTCTCAAGAGTCTTCTCCAACACCACAGTTCAAAAGCATCAATTCTTGAGTGCTTGGCTTGCTTTATGTTTCAACTCTCACATCCATAGATGACTAATGGAAAACCATAGCTTTGACTATAGGGATGTTTGTCAGCAAGGTAATGTCTCTGCTTTTTAATATGTTGTCTAGGTTGGTCATAGCTTTTCTTCCAAGGAGAAAGCATCTTTTAATTTTATGGCTGCAGTCACCATCTTCAGTGATTTTGGAGCCCAAGAAAATAAAGTCTGTCACTGTTTTTATTGTTTCCCCATCTATTTGCCATGAAGTGATGGGACTGGATGCCATGATATTCAATTTTTGAATGTTGAGCTTTAAGGCAGCTTTTTCACTCTCCTCTTGCAATTTCATCAAGAGGCTTTTCAGCTCCTCTTTTCTTTCTGCCGTAAGGGTGGTATCATCTGCATATCTGAGGTTATTGATATTTCTCCCAGAGCCTCTTCAAGTCCCATTCAATCTTATCTTCTCTGTGAAGCCTTCCCTTTTCTAAGGCATCTCTTATATATGAACTCATGGCCATATATTCATGGTACTATTTATATGACAGTCACATTGATTTGTAGAGTCTCTTCCAGTGTTTTCTTAAACTGTTCTTTGACTCTTGAATGTTTAATTGTAAACTCCTGGAGAATCACAACCCTCCTCTAATTTCTTGTAATTTCTAGGTCCCTTGGCATAACGGGTTAAAAAAAAGTACATTAGGTACACCGGTTTTTACAAAATATATTACTTTCCCTAATGATACAGACAAAATTAATTGTGGTAATGTTTGATGAGAAATATTAGAAAGTCAGAGAAGTAGACTTTCACTTTTTATTCAGAGCCTTTGTTATATTATGTGTTTAAAAATCACCTACTATATACCTATCATGAACCTTAAATTTGAACTTACAGCTGCTGCTGCTAAGTCGCTTCAGTCATGTCCGACTCTGTGCGACCCCACAGACGGCAGCCCACCAGGCTTCCCTGTCCCTGGGATTCTCCAGGCAAGACTACTGGAGTGGGTTGCCATTTCCTTCTCCAATGTGTGAAAGTGAAAAGTGAAAGGGAAGTCGCTCAGTCGTGTCCAACTCTTCGTGACCCCATGGACCACAGCCCACCAGGCTCCTCCGTCCATGGGATTTTCCAGGCAAGAGTACTGAAGTGGGGTGCCAGCAGCATGTGGCAAATAAAAGATGTGCTAACAAATGCCTATTTCTTTTTCCTAACCCACATGTCTAGTCACTACTTTATTTTTCAAAAAACATTTATTCCAAAGTAGAAAAGGCATGAGCTGTGTGATGACTCAACAATCTGTAATGCTATTCTGCATATTTAATTTGCAAACCTAGATTTTTCACTAACCATATGTACAACTTTTTTTCTTCATTTTTTAGCTTTCTTTGAAATGACTAAATAAAATAAATTTGCATTAGAAAGTTTTTTCTTTTAAAGAATCTTCTAGATTAACAACAGTATATCTTTAGACAGGCTTCCCTAGTGGTTCAGTGGTAAACAACCTGCTTACCAATGGAGGTGACGCAGGTTTGATCCCTGGGTGGGGAAGATTCCCTGAAGAAGGAAAGAGCAACCCACTCTAGTATGCTTGCCTGCAAAATCCCATGGACAGAAAAGCCTGGCAGGCTACCATTCATGGGGTTGCAAAAGAATCAGACATGACTTAGCAACTGAACAACAACAACAATATTTTAGACACAAGCACTTTCACACCAGTCAGAATGGCTGCGAGCAATAAATGGAGAGGGTGTGGAGTAAAGGGAACCCTCTTACACTGTTGGTGGGAATGCAAACTAGTGCAGCCTGACCTCCAACAGGCATTAACCCACTCACTCCCTTAGAAGTCCCATTACTTAATACCTCTGTTCTTCTGGCCTCTATGGAGAACAGTGTGGAGATTCCTTAAAAAATTGCAAATAGAACTGCCTTATGACCCAGCAATCCCACTGCTGAGCATACACACCGAGGAAACCAGAATAGAAAGAGACACATGTACCCCAATGTTCATCGCAGCACTGTTTATAATAGCCAGGACATGGAAGCAACCTAGATGTCCATCAGCAGATGAATGGATAAGAAAGCTGTGGTACATATACACAATGGAGTATTCAGTTCAGTTCAGTTCAGTTCAGTTCAGTCGCTCAGTCGTGTCCAACTCTTTGTGACCCCATGAATCGCAGCACTCCAGGCCTCCCTGTCCATCACCAACTCCTGGAGTTCACTCAAACTCACGTCCATCGAGTCAGTGATGCCATCCAGCCATCTCAATCTCTCGTCTTGTTCTCCTCCTGCCCCTAATCCCTCCCAGCATCAGAGTCTTTCCCAATGAGTCAACTCTTTGCATGAGGTGGCCAAATTACTAGAGTTTCAGCTTTAGCATCATTCCTTCCAAAGAAACCCCAGGGCTGATCTCCTTCAGAATGGACTGATTGGATCTCCTTGCAGTCCAAGGGACTCTCAAGAGTCGTCTCCAACACCACAGTTCAAAAGCATCAATTCTTCGGCGCTCAGCCTTCTTCACAGTCCAACTCTCCCATCCATACATGACCACAGGAAAAACCATAGCCTTGACTAGATGGACCTTAGTTGGCAAAGTAATGTCTCTGCTTTTGAATATGCTATCTAGGTTGGTCATAACTTTTCTTCCAAGGAGTAAGCACCGTTTAATTTCATGGCTGCAATCATCATCTGCGGTGATTTTGGAGCCCCCCGAAAATAAAGTCTGACACTGTTTCCACTGTTTCCCCATCTATTTCCCATGAAGTGATGGGATTGGATGCCGTGATCTTTGTTTTCTGAATGTTGAGCTTTAAGCCAACTTTTTCACTCTCCTCTCTCACTTTCATCAAGAGGCTTTTGAGTTCCTCTTCACATTCTGCCATAAGGGTGGTGTCATCTGCATATCTGAGGTGATTGATATTTCTCCCAGCAATCTTGATTCCAGCTTGTGTTTCTTCCACTCCAGTGTTTCTCATGATGTACTCTGCATATAAGTTAAATAAGCAGGGTGACAATATACAGCCTTGACGTACTCCTTTTCCTATTTGAAACCAGTCTGTTGTTCCATGTCCAGTTCTAACTGTTGTTTCCTGACCTGCATACAGATTTCTCAAGAGGCAGGCCAGGTGGTCTGGTATTCCCATCTCTTTCAGAGTTTTCTACAGTTTATTGTGATCCACAGTCAAAGGCGTTGGCATAGTCAATAAAGCAGAAATAGATGTTTTTCTGGAACTCTCTTGCTTTTTCCATGATCCAGCGGATGTTGGCAATTTGATCTCTGGTTCCTCTGCCTTTTCTAAAACCAGCTTGAACATCAGGGAGTTCACGGTTCACATATTGCTGAAGCCTGGCTTGGAGAATTTTGAGCATTACTTTACTAGCATGTGAGATGAGTGCAATTGTGCGGTAGTTTGAGCATTCTTTGGCATTGCTTTTCTTTTAGATTGGAATGAAAACTGACCTTTTCCAGTCCTGTGGCCACTGCTGAGTTTTCCAAATTTGCTGGCATATTGAGTGCAACACTTTCACAGCATCATCTTTCAGGATTTGAAACAGCTCAACTGCAATTCCATCACCTCCACTAGCTTTGTTCGTAGCGATGCTTTCTAAGACCCACTTGCCTTCACATTCCAGGATGTCTGGCTCTAGATGAGTGATCACACCATCATGATTATCTGGGTCATGAAGATCTTTTTTGTACAATTATTCTGTGTATTCTTGCCACTTCTTCTTAATATCTTCTGCTTCTGTTAGGTCCATACCATTTCTGTCCTTTATCGAGCCCATCTTTGCATGAAATGTTCCCTTGGTATCTCTAATTTTCTTGAAGAGATCTCTAGTCTTTCCCATTCTGTTCTTTTCCTCTATTTCCTCAGCCATTGAAAAGAATACATTTGAATCAGTTCTAATGAGGTGGATGAAACTGGAACTGATTATACAGAGTGAAGTAAGCCAGAAAAAAAAAACACCAATACAGTATACTAACACATATATATGGAATTTAGAAAGATGGTAATGATAACCCTGTATGTGAGAAAGCAAAAGAGACACAGATGTATAGAATGGACTTTTGGACTCTGAGGGAGAGGGAGAGGTGGGATGATTTGGGAGAATGGCATTGAAACATGTATACTATCATGTAACAAACGAATTGCCAGTCTATGTTTGATACAGGATACAGGAAGCTTGGGCCTGATGCATGGGGACGATCCAGAGAGATGATATGGAGTGGGAGGTGGGAGGGGGGTTCAGGATTGGGAACTCATGTACACCCATGATGGATTCATGTCAATGTATGGCAAAACCACTACAATACTGTAAAGTAAAATAAAGTAAAAATAAAAATAAAAAAATAGTCTTACTGATATTATTTCTTTAGGTAAAAACACAAAGTTATATGATGCTGGCAGCCTGATGAGAAAATAATATTTCATTTCACATCCTAAGAGCCTGGTTAATTCAAAATAAAAAATGTCCTCACCAAGCCCACATGAAAGAGAACAGAAGTAAATAAAAAGGGAGTTGGGGGAGGTGGGCAGAAGGAAAGAAAGAAAAATCCTCTCGTCTTGGGAGGCCAGCATGATAAAGGCCAGAACAGAAGTCAGATGTGTTAGGGAAAGTATGATCCATTCCATCTGCATTAACTCTTGCTATACTTGAATTATTACCTTTCTACTTGAAGATATTTTTGCTGATAAAAATATGGATTTTTAATTATTTAGTCTGCTTTGGGTCAGCTGTCAGCAATCATGATGTAAATCACCTAATCTCAGTGTATTTCTATGGCAACCATTGAAAATCAAATATTATTTAGCCTTAAGTTATTCCAAGGCACTAAGAATAGACTTAGACGCTGTAGATATGAAGCACACTGCCATGTGTCTACTGCCAGCCGCACTTCTTGGCAACAAGGAAGGCATTGTAAAAGCAGCCTGGATTCCTCCGGAGCCTGCATAATGCTTTCCTGGAATGTAGGTGGACAAATCCTCATAGATATACGAGGTTTCATCAAACTAAACCTCTGCTAAGGCATGTTCAGGGTAAAGGGGGAAATCGAAAAAGCAGTCTGTCGAAATCCTCTTATAAAAGGGCACAACCTGATATGGTCATGTTACAGAAACTGACTTGCCCATTCTTAGAGCTGAAGGGAAAAAAGACCTACAGAAGAAATCTCTCACATAGCCCTTTCATTTCATGACTAACAAGGCAGGAATTTTACTGGTTTGACAAAGTTGATAGAAGTTAATGTATCTAAGAAGAGAACTTAAGAGTTCCATGAAATGATGGAAAGGTTATCTGTTAGAGAATACACTTATTCTCAACTACTCTAATAAAGGTCATTATGGAATGCTTGGAGTAATCAAATGTAGAACCAATCCTAAATCTTATTTGGGCCAATTTGACTGCTCTCATCACCCATTTATTACAGAGACAGTACCAATATGGATTTGTTGTTGCTCTTCAGTCACAAAGTTGTGTCTGACTCTATTGCAACCCCATCAGCTGCAGCCCACAGGCTCCTCTGTCCATGGGATTTCCCAGGCAATAATACTGGAGTGGGTTGCCATTTCCTTCTTCAGGGGATTTTTCCAACCCCGGGATCGAACCAGCATCTCCTGCGTCTCCTGCATTGGCAGGCAGATTCTCTACCACTGAGCCTAGAGGGAAGACCCAACCTGAATTTACTCTTCTTCTTTTCTTCATGATTCGAAACTATCATGATTCAAAACACTAGGAAGGAGGTCATGGTCTGATGAGCATACTCGTGAAAGCTGGGTATGGTAGCTGTTAGAGGTCTGTGTGGAGCACTGTGGCCATGCAGTGCAGAGAGCACTGATTTAGCTGGAGAAGGGGGTGTCACAAAGGCTTCCTGGAAGGGACATTTCAATGCACTTCGTAGAGTAAGTGGAAGATAGTCATGTAGACAAGAGAGAAGGACACCCAAGTAGAGACAACAGCATGTGCA
Organism: Oreotragus oreotragus; assembly: GCA_006410675.1. NCBI lineage: Eukaryota > Metazoa > Chordata > Mammalia > Artiodactyla > Bovidae > Oreotragus > Oreotragus oreotragus. Next base: position 423,027 of record SJYX01013972.1, on the reverse strand, counting down.
ATGACCCAGAGACATGAACGTTTCCATGAAAAATTATGTGATAGCATAAGTTACAAAAGGATAATCCTAGGTGATGAGATTAGAGAAGCAGGATAGAATATACAAAGTTTTGGTTGCCATGTTCAATTTCAACTTGATCTGAAGGTTGCCCTGAGATGTTTATGTGTGCATGTATGTGTGTGTTTTAATTTATTTGTCTGCTCTGGGTCTTAGCGTGCAAACTCTTCATTGTGGTGTGCAGGATCTAGTTCCTTTACCAGATATTGAACCTAAGCCTTCTGCATTGGGAGCAGAAGTCTTAATCACTGGACCAGCAGGGAAGTCTTCCTGAGACTTTTGAAATGGTCATTCTGCAGCTGGCTGAAAGATTTGGTAGAACAATTAACAAGGCATCTTTCTAAAGCTCACCAAAGTGAAGTGAGATCAATACATAACCTAAGGACAAGTGAGTGTGATTAGAGAGAAATGATAGTTTTGAGGTTAGTCAAAGGAAAAACATGAATAGCAATCAGGTTTCCTTGATGTGGGAAATGCATTTATAAAGTAGGAATATACATAGTGACGATGGATTAAAAAGCCTTTCCATTTTCACCTCCTGCTCTACCTTGGATTATAGAACCAGAAGAGTTGTCAGTGTAGTCACATATTTACTCAAAGTTTGCAGCGCTTTCATAATTTTGCATTTTAACACATCAAGAGCTTTTTAAAAGAAAGTTATGAGAAAGAAAATTATTTGTTGCTATCCATTTGCCATTTTAAAGTGAAAGTTCCTGTCTATCCTTTCCTTATTTTTTTTTAACTCCTTACCAAACCAAATGTTAAGTTTCTATTTTGTGGGCAAAAATATTATATAAATTTCTATTTCTAGCATAGCACCTTAAGTAATGTGTAGCATTAAACTCTTTCTTTCAAATTTTGAGGGGCTATTTGGGAAATGGAAATCTGCAGAAGATATTCATCCAAACCTCTATACTAGAAAAAAAATAGCTTCATGTCATTTTTTAAAGCATAAAAGTGATATGGTATCTGTTTGGCTTTCTCTTCTTATAAGTCATCAGAAAGTCAAGAGCAATAATGGCGTCCACCTTTCTTAACTGTATCGAGTGGTGGGATGGGTATTTGTATATATTCTCTTTCACGCTAATTGATTCTTTTTTTCATTCAAGTTCATTCAAAAAAATTTTTAAAATATTTTTTAATGTGAACCACTTTTAGTCTATTGAATTTGTTACAATATTGCTTTTGTTTTATGTTTGTGTGTGTGTGTGTTTTGTCTGAAAGGCATGTGGAATCTTAGTTCCCCAACCAAGGATCGAACCTGCAACCCTCTGGATTAAAAGATGAAGTCTTAGCCACTGGGCCACCAGGGAAGTCCCTCACTCAAATTTTTAAAAATCTTGGGTTTGTATAAATTGTCTCAAAGCCTTTATGGAAGCAGAGGGGTCTAAATTATGAGATAGACTCTGCATACTGTAACAGTCAATAAATATTCATAGTGATCACAGAATATGAGTACAGCACCAAACCCAAATAAGAGAAAGTAGGACAAATCTTGGTCATGTTCCTTCCTAGTGGCCATCACTGCACTTGTCTATTCAAGGAAGTGTTTCCTCCCATTCTGCTTCACTGAAATAATGAGATACCAGTCTTAGAGTTTCTTCCAAGGAAATTTCCTGGATTAAATGGAATAATTAAATATGATGAGTTTGCTGAGGTTATCTGGGCTTTACTAATGAGCAATTTGTCTGTTTTTCTCCTTAAAGTCTAAACCTGTTTCAGCTGAATGGGGTTACAAGTGTTATCACAAGCCTTCCCTTTTGAGTTCATATGAAAATAAAATACACTCTCTGCTAAATCAGAGGAAAGATAACTAGTTCCTATGCCTCTTCAAGGGCTGGTTGAGGCATCTGAAATGAGAGAAAAGATGCTATTACACTTCCCAGAAAATGAAAGAATATTAAAAATTACTATAAGCCACTGACCTTAAAATTCCTTTGAGAGTCACCAAAGCTCTAATTTTATTATGAGCTAGGAGTGATCGCCATTTCTTCTTTCTTTTCTACTTTTTCCCCTATAATAGATGACTTACTCTAGTGTATGGTATGGTGTGTCACCAGGAACCATCTCTCCCAGAACTGAGGCATTCATTCTCCAAGCTACTAGGAATATTGGAACTCACTGTGCACTCAGTTACTCAGTATGTCCGAATCTTTGTGGCCCTGTGGATTATAGCCCCGCCAGGCTCTTCTGCCCATGGAATTTTCCAGGCAAGTATACTGGCGTGGGGTACCTTTTCTATACCAGGGGATCTTCCCAACCCAGGTATTGAACCCAAGTCTCTTGCATCTCCTGCATTGGCAGGTGGATTCTTTACCACTGAGCTACCTGGGAAGCCAGATGGGAATACCAGACCACCTTACCTGCCTCCTGAGAAATCTGTATGCAGGTAAAGAAGGAACAATTAGAATCAGACATGGAACAAGAGACTGGTTCCAAATTGGGAAAGGAGTATTTCAAGGCTGTATATTGTTACCCTGTTTATTTAACTTCTATGCAGAGTTCAGTTCAGTTCAGTTCAGTTCAGTTGCTGAGTCGTGTCCAACTCTTTGGGACCCCATGAATCGCAGCACACCAGGCCTCCATGTCCATCACCAACTCCTGGAGTTCACTCAGACTCACGTCCATCGAGTCAGTGATGCCATCCAGCCATCTCATCCTCTATCGTTCCCTTCTCCTCCTACCCCCAATCCTTCCCAGCATCAGAGTCTTTTTCAATGAGTCAACTCTTCGCATGAGGTGGCCAAAGTACTGGAGTTTCAGCTTTAGCATCATTCCTTCCAAAGAAGTCCCAGGGCTGATCTCCTTCAGAATGGACTGGTTGGATCTCCTTGCAGTCTAAGGGACTCTCAAGTGTCTTCTCCAACACCACAGTTCAAAAGCATCAATTCTTTGGTGCTCAGCTTTCTTCACAGTCCAGCTCTCACATCCACACATGACCACAGGAAAAACCATAGCCTTGACTAGACGGATCTTAGTCGGCAAAGTAATGTCTCTGCTTTTGAATATGCTATCTAGGTTGGTCATAACTTTTCTTCCAAGGAGTAAGCACCCTTTAATTTCATGGCTGCAGTCACCATCTGCAGTGATTCTGGAGCCCAAAAAAGTAAGTCTGACACTGTTTCCACTGTTTCCCCATCTATGTCCCATGAAGTGATGGGACCGGATACCAATATCTTCATTTCCTGAATGTTAAGCTTTAAGCCAACTTTTTACTCTCCACTTTCACTTTCGTCAAGAGGCTTTTGAGTTCCTCTTCACTTTCTGCCATAAGGGTGGTGTCATCTGCATATCTGAGGTGATTGATATTTCTCCCGGCAATCTTGACTCCAGCCTGTGTTTCTTCCACTCCAGCTTTTCTCATGATGTACTCTACATATAAGTTAAATAAGCAGGGTGACAATATATAGCCTTGACGTACTCCTTTTCCTATTTGAAACCAGTCTGTTGTTCCATGTCCAGTTCTAACTGTTTCTTCCTGACCTGCATACAGATTTCTCAAGAGGCAGGTCAGGTGGTCTGGTATTCCCATCTCTTTCAGAGTTTTCTACAGTTTATTGTGATTCACACAGTCAAAGGCTTTGGCATAATCAATAAAGCAGAAATAGATGTTTTTCTGGAACTCTAGCTTTTTCGCTGATCCAGCAGATGTTAGCAATTTGATCTCTGGTTCCTCTGCCTTTTCTAAAACCAGCTTAAACATCTGGAAGTTCACGGTTCACATATTGCTGAAGCCTGCTGCTGCTAAGTCACTTCAGTCGTGTCCGACTCTGTGTGACCCCATAGATGGCAGCCCACCAGGCTCCCCCATCCCTGGGATTCTCCAGGCAAGAATACTGGAGTGGGTTGCCATTTCCTTCTCCAATGCATGAAAGAGAAAAGTGAAAGTGAAGTCACTCAGTCTGTCNAGAATCCCAGGGACGGAGGAGCCTTGTGGGCTGCCGTCTATGGGGTTGCACAGAGTCGGACACGACTGAAGCGACTTAGCAGCAGCAGCAGCAGCAGTGACAAGGTAAATTGGCGAGAGGCTTTCACCTTAACTCCTGGGTCTCCAGTGTTTTCCCTTTAAATCTTAACTCCAGCCACATCTGAGACAAGGCAGTCTTCACCAGTGATTTGGAGTCCCCTCCTTCCCCCCGCACCAAGTAGGAATTGAGGTAATAGGTAGGCCCAATTCTAGTGCATGGAGAAGAGATATGTGCTCCTGATGTTCCCAGTTAGAATTCTGGAGTCATTCTTTTCCTTATAAAAATATAGTTTAACAAAATATTTATGTTCTGTAGTTCTTAAAATATATTTAGATGTGGTCCATTTAACAAAGCAGATTGGTAACAATCAGGACAGGTCAGAAATTAGAACCAGACCTGTTGACTGCCCTGGAGGGACCTGAAGTGGGTGAGATAACTAGGCTGTGGTCAGCATGCACCTGGCCACAGAGGGTGGTCAGGAGAAGAATCTCATTCTGAGGTCTAAAGATCAGAAAGTCTTCCTGAAGTCACAAAGCATCTGCTTTATAACTACCATGTCTAATGAAACTCAGTATCAAAGTTTTCTTTTTTATCTTCTGTCTTTTAATTTCCGTTAGGATTACAGTTTCCAGGTAAGACTGGTTGATGATTAACAGGCATTTCTTTCCGTGTAAGTAAATGACAGTTGTATGAAAAAGTATGGGCTTCCCAGGTGGCTCAAGGTAAAGAATCTGCCTGCCAATGCAGGAGACACAAGAGATGCATGTTCAATCCCTGGGTCAGGAAGATCCCCTGGAGGAGGCAACCCACTTCAGTATTCTTGCCTGGGAAAATCCCATGGACAGAGGAGGCTGTTGGGATATGTTCCGTGGGGTCGCAAAGAGTAGAACACGACTTAGTGTCCGGGCACACACACAAGAAAAGGTATACATATGTTTGCAGTGCCAATATACTTCTCTTGTATAACTGTAAAGCAAATGCTAAATACAAACATTTATCTTCAAGGTTTCTTTCCAGAAAAGTCATGAGAGTTAAACATGCCCAACAATGAATCTGAGCCTCTGTCAGCTGTTTTGGTTGGAATATTTAACTTAATAACAATATCTGAGCATTTTGAAACCCTTATTTACAGGCTGGGCAAACTATTATCTTTACAAGTTGCCACTTTTTTCTAACTTTTCATGTGATATTTTTTCAACAGATTGATAAAGAACAATATGAAAAAATACTTGACCTCATTGAAAGTGGGAAGAAGGAGGGGGCCAAGCTGGAATGTGGTGGAGGCCCTTGGGGGAATAAAGGCTACTTTATCCAACCCACAGTTTTCTCTGATGTTACTGATGATATGCGCATTGCCAAAGAGGAGGTAAATGGCTTCATTCTGTTCTGTTCTCTTTTTTGCCATATTTTGTCTGCATGGATATATACAAAGTATTCCTTTAACATACTCAGCTCTTTGAGCACCTTTCTCAATAAATGTTACTCTTCATTTCTAATACTGATAAATGATTATTTTTTATTAAGACTAAAAATAGTCAGGAATTCATTGGTCAGGCCAAGAATTTCCAGATGACCACAGATAAGGATGCTTAACAATTGCTAGATGCTTCCTTCACAGACTTAAATGGAAAATACAATTCCACATTCATTGATGCTTTTTTCTCCTTTGGAAATAATATATTTGAAAATACTTGGAAAAGAATAAAGTGATATGCAGTTCTTAAAAATTAAACTCCTTATTTGGAGATAATTGTAGATCCAGTTGTCATTGTAAGAAATATTAATACAGAAAGATCCCATGTACTCGGTTTCCTTCAGTAGGTAACATCTTATAAAACTATAATATCACAAAGAGTATGTTAACATTGATACAGTCCAGACATAGAACATTTCATCATCACATGAATTTCTCACGTTTCCCTTTTGTAGCCAGATCTATATCCTCCTAGGCCACCCCATCCTCAATCCTCAGCTTTCTCTTCACCACTAATGTCGTCTTTATTTCTATAATTTTGTCATTTCAAGAATGTTACATAAGTGAATTCATACTTCATGCAATCTTTGGATTGACTTTTTTTTTCACCCATCATAATTCTCTGTAGATTTATCTAGGTTGTTGCATGTAAGAATAATTTGCTCCTATTTATAGATGAGTATTTCATAGTATGAGTGCACTATAGTTGTTTAACCATTCACTCATTGAAGACGTTTGGGCTGTTTCTAGTTTGAGACTACTTTAAATAATGCTGTTATAAATATCAGTATACAGGCTTTTGTGTAAAGGTAATTTTTCACTTCTCTGGGGTAAATGCCCAGAAATATTAATTCCTGGGTCATATGGTGGATACAACTTTTTAAGAAACTGCTAATCTTCCAGAGTGGCTGAACAATTTCATATTTCCATTAGCAGGATATGAATGATCCCAATTTCTCTGCATCCTTGCTAACTATTTTTGTGTTGTGAATATTTTTTATTTTAGCCATTCTGATAGGTGTGATAGCTCATTGAGGTTTAAATTTGCATTTCCTTAGTGGCTGCTAGGAAGAAGGAAATGGCAACCCACTCCAGTATTCTTGCTTGGAGAATCCTGTGGACAGAGGAGCCTGGTGGGCNAATTTCTCTGCATCCTTGCTAACTATTTTTGTGTTGTGAATATTTTTTATTTTAGCCATTCTGATAGGTGTGATAGCTCATTGAGGTTTAAATTTGCATTTCCTTAGTGGCTGCTAGGAAGAAGGAAATGGCAACCCACTCCAGTATTCTTGCTTGGAGAATCCTGTGGACAGAGGAGCCTGGTGGGCTGCTGTCCATAGGGTCTTAGTGACTTAGCATGCATGCATGCACTGGAGAAGGAAATGGCAACCCACTCCAGTACTCTTGCCTGGAGAATCCCAGGGACAGAGGAGCCTGGTGGGCTGCCGCCTATGGGGTTGGACAGGACTAAAGGGACTTAGCAGCAGCAGCAGCAGTGGCTGGTAATATTGAACATCTTTACCTGGGCTTATTTGCCATCTGCTATCTTCCTTGATAAAAGGATTTCTTTTGCCCATGTGCTAATTGGAGTGTCTGCTTTTTACTGTTGAGTTTTGAGAGTTCCTTATGCATTCTAGACACTTACTGTTTCTTAGCTCTGTGGTTTGCAGATATTTTCTCCCAGGCTGTATCTTGTCTTTTCATCTTCTTACCAGGGTCCTTCTCAGACCAAAGGTTTTAATTTTAAGGAAATCCAATTTATTCATTTTTCTTTCTATGAATAGTATTTTTGGTGTCAACTCTTATGAGCTACACTGTATTTACTCCTAGATCCAAAAAAACATTTTCTGTGTAATTTTTTTATTGTTTCTAAAAGCTTTATAGTCTATGTTTTACACATAAGTCTGTGATCCATTTTAGGTTCATTTTTATACAAGGTGTGATTTAAGTAAAGGTTGTTTGTTTTTGTCTATATGTTCAATCGCGCCAGCATCATTTGTTGAAAAGGCAATTTTTCTTCCACTTCATTACTTTTGCAACTGTCAGCATTTCAGTTATATGTATTTGTGTATCAGTTTCTGTGTTCTCTACCTTTCAGTTGATCTATGTGTCTGTTTCTCTACCTATATTCCATTTTTAAATATAATTATTTTTACTGAAGTATAGTTGATTTATAATGTTGTATTAGTTTCAGGTACATAGAAAAGTGGTTCAGTGATTCTTTTTCAGATCCTTCTCAATATAGATTATTACAAAATATTAAATATATTCTCTTGATTTTAGTAGCTGTATAAATAGTCTTGAAATTGGAAAGACTGCATTCTCTAACTTTATTCTTCTTTTCCAAATTGTTTTAGCTAAGCTAATTCTTTTGCTCTTCCATATAAATTTTAGAATAACCTATTCATAAGTATTTTAAAATCTTGCTGGAATTTTGAGAGGAGTTGTGTGAAACATATCAGTCTGTTTGGAGAGAATTAACATCTTTATTGTGTTAAAACTTCCAGTTATTGAACATAGTAGGTCTCTCCATTTATATATATCTTCTTTTATTTCTTTCATTAGCACTTTGTAGTTTTCAGTATACAAGTCCCATAAATGTTGCATTGGACTTATACCTAAGTATTTTTTGAGTAAATGGTTATTTCTGATTTCAACATGCACATGTTCATTGCTAGTATGTATTAATACAAGTGTACTTGATTTTTGTATATTTTATTGTATCCTGCAACATCACTGAACTTGGATATTTTAGAAGGTTTTTGGAGATTCCTTGGTAATTTATATGTAGACGATCATGTCATCTACAAATGGGGACAATTTTATTCATTTCTAATCTGTATGCCTTTTTATTTATTTTTCTTGTCTTTTTCACTTGCTATAATTCCAGCATTGTGTTAAATAAAATCAGTAAACATGGATGTCTTTTTGCTCTCTATCTTAGGAGGAAAGCCTTCAGTCTTTACCATTGAATATAATATTACCTGTAAGATTTTCATAAATGCCTTTGATCAGGTTCAGAAATTTATTTTTAATTTGTTGAAAGGAAATGCCTTTTTATTTTTAGTTAGTTAGTTAAGTCGCTCAGTCGTGTTCGACTCTTTGCGACCCCATGGACTGTAGCCCACCAGGCTTCTCCGTCCATGGGATTCTCCAGGCAAGAATACTGGAGTGGGTTGCCATTTCCTTCTCCAGGGGATCTTCCTGACCCAGGAATCAAACCCAGGTCTCCCACATTAGAGGCAGATGCTTTAACCTCTGAGCCACCAGGGAATTTGTTGAAAAGAAAAGAAAGGAGGTTGGATTTTATCAAATGATTTTCCTGCATCAACTGAGATGATTATGTAGTATTTTTTTCCTCATTCTATTAAAATGATATACACTGATTGAGTTTTGAATGCTGAATCAGCCTTGCATCTCTAGAATGAACCTCATTTGGTGATGGTATATAATTCTTTGTAGGTACTGGTGAACACTAATTGCTAATATTTTTTAGGACTATTTGCTGTAGCTTATAATGGTCTGTGGTTTGAGGGATATTGGTTGTACTTTCTATTATTTTTATTGATAACAAAATAGCATTTAGTGATCGTTTACTATGTTCCAAGTGCCTTATAGTCAATATAAAACATAAGTATATTTACATGAAATACTGAATATGAATTCTCTTCAAGAAAGTTAGAAATACCAAGGGAACATTTCATGCAAAGATGGGCTCAATAAAGGACAGAAATAGTATAGACCTAACAGAAGCAGAAGATATTAAGAAGAGGTGGCAAGAATACACAGAAGAACTGTACAAAAAAATATCTTAATGACCCAGATAATCATGAAGGTGTGATCACTCATACTCACCTAGAGTGGGACATCCTGGAATGTGAAGTCAGGTGGGCCTTAGGAAGCATCACTATGAACAAAGCTAGTGGAGGTGATGGAATTCCAATTGAGCTATTTCAAACAGTAAAAAATGATGCTGTGAAAGTGCTGCACTAAATATGTCAGCAAATTTGGCAAATTCAGCNTGATCCAGCAGATGTTGGCAATTTGATCTCTGGTTCCTCTGCCTTTTCTAAAACCAGCTTGAACATCTGGAAGTTCACAGTTCATGTATTGCTGAAGCCTGGCTTGGAGAATTTTGAGCATTTGCACTCATTTGAGATGAGTGCAGTTTGCGGTAGTTTGAGCATTCTTTGGCATTGTCTTTCTTTGGCAATCCACTCCAGTATTCTTGCCTGGAGAATCCCATGGACGGAGAAGCCTACTAGGTTACAGTCCACGGGGTCGCAAAGAGTCGGACATGACTGAGCGACTTCACCTTCACCTTCTTTGGGATTGGTGCTGTCTCTTATACACATCATGGACATGAGTTTGGGTAAACTCCAGGAGTTGGTGATGGACAGGGAGGCCTGGTGTGCTGCGGTTCATGGGGTCACAAAGAGTCAGACATGACTGAGTGACTGAACTGAACTGAAAATAAATGTAAATATATAAATATATTTATATATATATAAATTTTATATGTTTACATTGTATTAAATATCTATATAAATGTATATATTTATAAATATAAATACATATAAATATTTTATTTACATATGAGTTAGACATATTTATAAGCATTATATACAAATACTTAGTTGTAATCTATTACTTTGATTTATTTCATTCATTTCTTTTTTTATAGATATTTGGACCTGTGCAGCAAATCATGAAATTTAAGTCTTTAGATGATGTAATCAAGAGAGCAAACAATACTTTCTATGGATTATCAGCAGGAATTTTTACCAATGATATTGATAAAGCCATCACAGTCTCCTCTGCTTTGCAGTCTGGAACCGTGTGGTAAGTCAAACCTACGTAATGTCACCTTTTCCATGTTAACCACATTAACGGGTTACTTTGAACTTTCTCAGACTCACACTGATCCTTGCCTAGCCCCTAGTCTCTGGACTGCTTTGTTCATTATTTTTGTTCCATCAAATTGTACTTTGTCCACTCAGTCCTGTAACAGCCCAAGATTATTTTTCTTGCTGATAATGTCACACCCAAATCCATGAAAAGTATTTATCCTTGAGATGTTGAAAAGTTTGGGAGGCAGCTAAAAATCCTTGTCCTTCTCGAGAGCTCTAGAATCTTTTTTTCTGAAGCAATGGGACATTCACTATTTAATTACCGTGTATTCTGTGCTAAGCCCCACACTGTGAAGTGAAGTGAAGTCGCTCAGTCGTGTCCGACTCTTTGCGACTCCCATGGGCTGTAGACTACCAGGCTCCTCTGTCCATGGGATTTTCCAGGCAATAGTCCTGGAGTGGATTNGCAATGGGACATTCACTATTTAATTACCGTGTATTCTGTGCTAAGCCCCACACTGTGAAGTGAAGTGAAGTCGCTCAGTCGTGTCCGACTCTTTGCGACTCCCATGGGCTGTAGACTACCAGGCTCCTCTGTCCATGGGATTTTCCAGGCAATAGTCCTGGAGTGGATTGCCATTTCCTTCTCCAGGGGATCTTCCAACCCAGGGATCGAACCCAGGTCTCCCACATTGTAGACAGATGCTTTACCCATCTAAGCCACCAGGGAAGTACACTGTAGTCCTCACATTTTATCTCATTTTACCTTACTCCAACTGTTAATTGGTATGGTAAATTTATCGACAAAAAAACAGTAGTTTAGTGGGTTTATATAATTGATCAAGATCACACAATAAATGACTGCTGAGGTTCAGACTATTTCAAACTCTAAAGCAGTGATTCTCAACACTGGCTGTGCATTAGAATTGTCTGGGGAGCTTTAAAAATATCTACACTGATATCAGTGGAGGTGGGTATGCATCAAGTCCACCAATTATATCAGTGATTGTTACTGAATCTGGATGTAGTTTTTTAAAATTCTAATTATTCATGTTTTTATAATTATATTTGTTCATATAGACATTTTGAAACTTTTTAAAAACATGGCAAAGGATAAAAAAAATATATAATGAAATTCAACTCCTTCCACAGCCTCTGTTTAAGCAATTTTTTCAATTAATTTTGAAAAAAAAGTGACCTAAGTAATATGAGATATATAACAATTACAAAAGAAAATTGATTCTAGCCTAATAAGACAACCCACAAGAGAACTACAAAGGTTACTGAATATAGGCAGTAAAGAATACTCATCCAACAAACTCTAATCTCTCACAAATGGTATCCATCCACTTACGGTATGTTGGGTATTCTATCTTTTATAATTCAAGCTATAACTTCTCAGGGACATGGTGTACTGCCAACATGGCTATCCACACATAGCATCGGATCATTGCTTTTATTTCTAGTCAGTATATATACATATACTTACACTCCTGCATTCTAATTTATAGTGCTATTTTTTTAAGTGACTGTGTAACATTAAAATTAATAGAGTTGTTAAAGAACTCTCTGAATTTCAAAAATTCCAAATTTAGGAGTTCTAAATAGGTTAAGTCTGACCTATAATGTATGTCTTTCCTTTCAGGGTGAACTGCTATAGTGTGGTATCTGCCCAGTGCCCCTTTGGTGGATTCAAGATGTCTGGAAATGGACGAGAACTGTAAGAATAACTTTCTTTAAGATAAATATTTATCTTGATAAAAATGGTTATCACTCTGAAGGAATTATGATAATCCTTGAAAATGAAAGAGTTAGTCACTCAATCGTGTCCCACTCTTTGTGACCCCATAGACTGTAGCCCGCCAGGCCCCTCTTGTACATGGAATTCTGCAGGCAAGAATGCTAGAGTGGGTTGCTATTTCCTTCTGCAGGGGCTCTTCCCAAAACAGGGATTGAACCCCACGTCTCCTACATTGCAGGCGGATTCTTTACCATCTGAGTCACCAGGGAAGTTACTATTCAAATTAAAACCTGCTTCTGTGCTTTCCTGGAGATTTATACTGTCAAATAGTTTTTAAATGCTGGATTTACTCTCAAAAGTGCAAAAATGTGATGGCAGAGGGAAATATTATTTATTAAACTTTTTGTAAGGGATCATACTAAGCACTTTACATTGGTTCTTGAAATATTGCCAATTTTTTGTTTGCTGGATACATGAATGTAATTTGGGAAACATTTTCAGAAAGGAGGTAGTTTCTACCAATTGGTGATTGTAAAAAGTGTGCAAATATAAGAATGCTTTAGCTATATGAATATATCTCTTAAATGAACAAATTAGGTGTCTTTATCTCAAAATACTTTTCAGTGTAGGAAGAATGATTCATAATTTTAGAGATGTGACTTTAAAAATTTAAATAACCTGAATGAGTTGTTTTTGGTTCTAAAATTTAAACTGAAAGGAAAATTTATTCAAGGAAAACATGTTTTACAATCATGACTACAATGAGGATATATATGTTATATAAATGAATTTATGAGCCTTCATTTTTTTTTTCAAACTGGGACATACTGACTTTTTAAAAATATACACATACATATTTATGCATAGCAAGTAGTGGTAATATTTGATCAATTTTGCTCAAGCAATTTTAATCATTTTATTTCTTAAAATTTTCTTGCATTTACCAATAAGTTTAAAAAATCATAAAGAAAAGTATCATCATATTCAAACCTCATGAAATCAAACAGTGAAACTGCTCATTTTGTAAATGGCAAGTAAAAATTAGCCTCTGTCCGAGAGTATTAAATAGCTAGGTACTTGTCATTTAAATAAAACAACATCGCAATGAAACAACTGTCTTTGGGGAGTCAGTGAAAGGGGGCTGTGTTAAAATGATCCATCCTCTTTCTCAATATACTTTCATTAAGTAGTTACTCTACATATGAGGTCCTTGGAGCCCTACAAACACAATACCATGTCCCATCTTTCATATAATTGTAGTGACATGAGGAACATGTAACATATATATACATACAGTGAAAGATAAATACATACTATGAGATAAATAGTAACAGACTGTGAATCCATAGGTCATGGAGGTAGAGAAGCAATTAAAATGCAAACTGCAGTATTAGAGCATAGAAAATCTGTGCACCTCTAGACTATAACATTGTCAGCATCTTTCTAAGTCTCACTCTTTCCATCTGTTAAAGTCAGCATTTGTGGTGGGGATAGGAGTCAGGGAAGAAAGTAAAAGGTCTATGAGTTCTTTTCCATGCCTAAGAGTCTGTGGTTCTAACCTTCCTGTGGAAATTCAGTTACTAGAATAAGAGAAGATGTAACAGAAAAGATAGGACTTGATCTAGGGCAGGAAACAAGTGTCAGATGTTAGGAAGTAGAGAAGAGGACATTTGTGAAGGAATAATCCAGGTGAAATATTGAGGGGTGAGTGAATTTGCCTGGCTGGTAGGGAATTATGGGGGAAGTATGATTTCAAAGTTAAATAGGATACAGATTAAGAAGGCTTGAATTCAAGAAAATCAGCTTACATTTATTAGTGGAGCAGTGAAAAGCCATGGATAGCTTTAGAATATTGTTGGATATGCAGAGTAGCAAAAGATCAATTCAAAAGTGCACAACATAGCTGAGAAAGCATAATTGGAAACTAACCAGCCTGCATTTGAATCCTGACTCTACCTCTTGCTAGCCTTGCAACCCAGTTCAAGTTATCTAACTTCTGAGCCTCTGTTTTCTTCTACTTAAAAGGGAAATGCTAATATTCCTTTTAAGATGGTTTTGAGAGTTAGAGAACATACTTCCTATTCATTCCTTAGTACTGTAACTGTCACAAAGTGGGGACTCAACAAATAGTTCATCCTCCCCAAGTTATTTTTCCTTATAATATCCATTACTGGGGAGTCCCTTGAGAGCACTAAGTACTTTGTACAAAGAACTATAATGAAACTTAGATTATTTTGAAGATTAGTTGATTCCTGGCCCGGATATCCAATACAATTCCCTAGGAATGTTGAAAATAAAATAATCAGAAGGGATTAAATGATTAAAGCAGACTAGACATATAAATTTTGTTAGATTGTTAGATACAATTTAGTCAAACTTTATGTTCAAGACATAACGAAATCAAATAAGAGAAAGATGAAGAGAATCGACCATAAATTATTCCCCAAAAATGTGGAATATGGGTACAGATAACTTCCTTATTGAAAATATAAAGGAAAACGTTATACTGTAATTTTTACTTCAAAAATCCCAGCTGAGGATTCTAGTGTTAATGTCTATCTGAAACCAAAGTTGGCAAATTTAATAAGTCACCCACTGCAAGATGTTTAAAGAGCATGGCTGAAGCAATAATCTCAAATGACTCCCAAGAGTTCAGGTACAGTTTATCCTTAAAGATAGAAAGGTAGAATTGATCACCTGGTTGATCATTGATCAACAGAGTCCTTAAAGAGCTAAAAATAATAGTATACAGACCCCACTGAGGTACTGATGCTGGGTGTCCAAAACAGAATTGGCACTCGCATCATGACATTAGCCCTGAAATGAGTTAAATGGCAGAAATCCCTCTCTATGTGTAATTGGACTCATTTTTACTTAGATTAACATAGGTCACTTGAGATTTTACTAGCATACCATTTCAGACTTAATTGGCTCTCAATGCCTCACAAGATGTTTCTTTCTTCCTGTCCCTTTCAGAAATGGGGAGAGACAAAGTATCATAAACTGGTGGGCTAACATAAATAGGTTTTGCTTGACTATATTTGCCAAACCGGTTCAGCAAACATTTCCTCCGTGCCTACTTAATTAATTAATGCCAAGCTACCTTCTGGATACAGGGTGAAAAACAGGCATAATATGTTACTGCATTTTATTACTCCAGGGTACACCCTGGAATAAGCATGGGTATCATCTAAAAGTGTGTTGGAAATGCAGAGTCTCAGGCCTCTCTCCGGGGAAGGCAATGGCACCCCACCGCAGTACTCTTGCCTGGAAAATCCCATGGATGGAGTAGCCTGGTGGGCTGCAGTCCATGGGGTCACTAACAGTCGGACAGACTGAGCGACTTCACTTTCACTTTTCTCTTTCATGCATTAGAGAAGGAAATGGCAACCCACTCCAGTATTCTTGCCTGGAGAATCCCAGGGATGGGGGAGCCTGGTGGGATGCCGTCTATGGGGTCACACAGAGTCGGACACAACTGAAGTGACTTAGCAGCAGCAGCAGCAGCAGCAGGCCTCTCTCCAGACCTGCTGAAATAGAATCAGCATTTGAATCAAGTGCCAGGTGACTGGTACATTGACAATTTTAGAAGCACAGAACCAATAACTCAGACTAGCGATATAAAGTGAAATATAAACAGGTATTTTGTGTTATATCAAGACATAAGAGTGTCTATACATCAGAATACTAAGAAGCAAGATTTATTTCAGCTTAAGTAAGACAATTATCACACTTTGACCCAAAATACAATGGAAACTCTATTGGCAAAAACCATGGGTTAATATATCTAACTTTGTGAGATAAAAATACTTACTAAAATATTATCCTTTAATGGGTTTCAGACAACTGGGGCTAAACCCTTTAATTACTTTGAAGAACATGCTCACTGAAGCTTTTAGAAGGTATTTTCAGAAGCTTAATGGTCCAAGAAAATAATCAGTGTAAGAGGATTAGGTTACCCAGGAGAAAAAGATGTCTTCTACATACCTGTCTACATCACCAAAGGGGAGGGGTAGAAAAGGATCAAGATCTTTATCCTCTGTAAGTCTACATGTGCATGAGTGTTATGATTTTAAGAGTACTCTTATGTTCGTGTAATTTAATCCTTTTATCAAAACGATATAGAGAATAAGTTAACCTAATTGTTTTTAGTTATCTCTTTAAGGAAGGGTAAATCATAGTTTCTAAAACTGGTAGGAGGTCTCAATAAAACTGATAGCAAGATATCAGAGTTTTGATTGATTGACTCAAGTTTAACTGCTGATCATTTGGGTTGGATTTCAGAGTTATATAGCAAATGACAGGGGTTTCATGAATCAAAAAATCCACAAAAAGTCCCACATTTTAGCCCAGTGAACCTTCTACCCCTCTCAAATCAAAACAAAACAATCAACCTTACACTCAAATACAAACCTGTAACAATAAGGTCAAGCTTTTTGTTTTGCTTTATTCTGGGGTGTTTTTGCCTTTGCCTACTACTACAACTAGAAAATATTCTTTTCTGTTTTTATCCCTGGTGGTGCAGAGGTTAAAGCGTCTTCCTGCAATGTGGGAGACCTGGGTTCGATCCCTGGGTCAGGAAGATCCCCTGGAGAAGGAAATGGCAACCCACTCCAGTATTTTTGCCTGGAGATCCCATGAACAGAGGAGCTTGGTGGACTATAGTCCACGGGTCGCAAAGAGTCGGACACGACTGAGCGACTTCACTTTCACTTTCACTTTCAAGCTAACCTAAGCAGCAAGAGACCCAGGTTCGATCCCTGGGTGGGGAAGATCCCCTGGAGAAGGGAATGGCAATCCACTCCAGTGTTCTTGCCTGGAGAATCCCATGGACAGAGGAGCCTGGCGGGCCATAGTCCATGGGTTCACAAAGAGTCGGACACAACTGCGCAGCTAACACCACTACTACTACTAGGGTAAGTTAGAATGAAAATCAAAGCCTGGTCATTTTTAGCCACTTCCTCATTTCTAGGCCAATAGGAAATGGTGAATACACTAAACTGAACTTGAATTTACAATTTTTCCATACTACCCAAGTGATTATATTTTGAGTATAACTACATTTCCTCTAGTAATACACCCATCTTATATATTAGAACCTAAACTAGAAATGATAAAATTCCTCTTGGGCTTGTGTTTGTGTGTGGTAAGCACTTTCATAGTCAAGTAAAAAAAAATTGTCAAAAATGAACAATTTCTTTAAAAGTCAACTGAGTGTACATGATCATTTAAAGCATGCAAAAAAAAAAAAAAGTAAAAAGTTTTCCCAAAGGGGATTTATATAAGACCAGATATCTTATGTTAGGCTAGCTGCCTTTTGAAATGCTTCTGTACACAGACCACAGAAAATATTTCCCATTGTCCCTAGCCATACAAGCAGGAACAAACTTATACAAAACCACTGATGCTAAATTCTGTGCATTTTTTTCTCTACTCTCTAGCGGAGAATATGGTTTCCATGAATACACAGAAGTCAAGACGGTCACAATCAAAATTTCTCAGAAGAACTCATAAACTATGAGAGTACAGAGATGACTCCTCAATGGCTAAGCATCTCCTGCAGCGGCTAATGTATCTTAGTGGTTTTAAATGCAAAATTGTTCTTTCCTTGATTCTTTAAACATAAGCTAATCATATTAGCATTAATATTACACATAGAAAACTTGACATGTATGTTATTCTGAAAGAATCATCAGCCTTCTGCTATGACACCCAAGCCCTCCCTGAAATGAAAATTATGGACTTGGATGCAATCTCTCTAGCTCTGTAATAGCCATGTGTTTCTCTTTGTAGCTACTTGCCTAGGATAATCACTTTATAGAAGAGGACAAGTTGTCATTTAGCATCTTTCTCTTGATGACCTCTTGAAGTACTTACCATACCTGTTAACTTCAGACTAGGTATGTTCTGTTCTCCATAGTGGTTCAGTCCTTGGAATTTGTTGAAATGTCTCCTAGAATGTCATGTCTGCTTGTCAAATGAAGTAATGCCTGAAATACTTAGATGTAACCTAAACATACACCTTAATAAAAACAGCCTTGCATGATTCTTGTTCAGTGTGAATTTTTTAAGTAGAGTTTTTGGCTATAGTGATTTACTCTCCTTGTCACTCAGAAGCAGTGTTAAGTTGAGCATAAAGATGTGTTTAAAAATTAAGTTTAATCTACTCATTCTCAAATAAGTAAAGAAACAAATTTTATTTTCTGGAAGAATTTTTGAAATCAATAGCAAACATTTGAGATAGGTGGCAAACATTTACTGAGTTCCTATAGAGCTCTGGGCACTATGTTAGGTGTTGTAGAAAATAGGTTAATAGTGGATGGTCCATTATCCAAAATGCTTTAATATGTAGAGAACAAAGATACTGTCTGGAAAAAAAAAATAAAAAGATGGGGTATGTAATGTAAATGAGAATTAAAGACCATAAGATTATAGTAAGACTGTCTCTTATACACATCTTTATATAATTGATTAGAGCTCTGGGCACTATGTTAGGTGTTGTAGAAAATAGGTTAATAGTGGATGGTCCATTATCCAAAATGCTTTAATATGTAGAGAACAAAGATACTGTCTGGAAAAAAAAAATAAAAAGATGGGGTATGTAATGTAAATGAGAATTAAAGACCATAAGATTATAGTAAGATGCCAAAGGCTAGTGGTGACAAATACTGATGAACTTAGGAATGGCATGAAGGAAATTTGACTGAATATGAACCTTAATGATGAGCAAATTTGCAATGAATAAAGAGGAAAGAAGTCCTACAAAATAGTACCTCTGGACATATTCCATCAAAAAATTCTATATAATATTTTCCCCTCTTGGAGTTGCTGATTGCACATTGGCATAGTCTAAGTTCTGAGAGAAGTCATAAAATTTGTTTAGTTTTGTTTAATAGGTTTTTTTCCCCAAATTTATTTAACCAAAGGCTTTGCTTTCCCTTCACTCATTTAATACCAATGAACATTAAGAACGCCGTGTTGGAACGTACTGTTCTACGCAACAAGGTAGTGCTGAGTGTTCTGATCAGGCATCTAGGGGTCAAAGGGAAGCAGCAGGGAAAATAGCATCTGTAAAACTAACTGGACCATGTTTATGTATTTTTGCCCTCAAAAAGCCTCTTTTTATGCTCCCACATGGGAAGTGACTTAAGCCCAAGTATGAGGTTTTTTGTGTATTCTTGGGTTGGGAAGATCCTCTGGAGCAGGGATAGGCTACCCACTCCATTATTCTTGGGCTTCCCTTGTGGCTCAGCTGGTAAAGAATCCACCTGCNGGACCATGTTTATGTATTTTTGCCCTCAAAAAGCCTCTTTTTATGCTCCCACATGGGAAGTGACTTAAGCCCAAGTATGAGGTTTTTTGTGTATTCTTGGGTTGGGAAGATCCTCTGGAGCAGGGATAGGCTACCCACTCCATTATTCTTGGGCTTCCCTTGTGGCTCAGCTGGTAAAGAATCCACCTGCAACACAGGAGATGTTAGATCCCTGGTTGGGAAGATCCCCCAGAGAAGGAAAGGCTACCCACTCCAGTATTCTGGCCTAGAGAATTCGATGGACTATATAGTCCATAGTGTCCAAAAGAGTTGGACATGTCTGAGCGACTTACTTTCACTTTCATACATATTAGAAAACTCTTAGTTCAGCAGCTTAAAATTTAAGCCTAGTAATCTTAAGGATAACACTTTTTTCCAGATTCAAATTTTACACAAATGGTTAAGCTTGTCATTTTACATTAACAGATTCCTCAGTGGCACTGTTACTAGAAGATTGTAATAGCTGCCATGGTCAAGTGCAATGTGTGAATGAATGAAATTTACTAGCTTCTTAGATCTGAAATAATTTCATTTCTAATTGCAGGAGTTTCTTTAATTTGTATGGGCCAGTAAGATTTGCAGTCTGGACTGTTTTACATAATTTGGGACATAATAACCATTTTGAAAACAGGAGGAATTAAATTCTAGGGAGAATTGAAAGATGTTAGGACACTGAGAAGGGAAAAAAGCCAAATACAGAGGAAGGTTGTGTTTTCCAAAAACCAGATGGTATATACATCATGAAAAGATGTTTAAAGTCATACACAAATAAATTAATAGATAGACAAGTTAATATTGTAATGGTGTTCCACCAGAACAGTTTTAAATATTGAACAAACAGGGATGAACATAGAACAAGACAAAAGCCAGAAGCAAGTTTAAATATTTGAAAATTAAATCTTCATTGTATAAATAAGACATTACAGGATTAAACAAAAAAAAAATCTGTTTAATATTGGCTCATTCTGACCCTGTAGACGTTATTTGTGTTCCTTCTCCTCTGATTTCTAAAGCTATACTGGCAATAATTCTTAAAACATTGAAAAGTTAAAGGATATCTTATTAACCCATGACGACAGTATGTAAATAGGAATTTTATCATAAAGAATTCAGTTCTGCAGTCACAAATGTGACCTCGTGGTCTTCAGTATCCACATGGCAGTATTTTCATCTCTAGAAACACCAAAGTAACTCATAGGAGTGAGCGGTAACTTTAGGAAAAGGCAGTATCAGGGGTCAAGAATGAATTCTCAAATATCTAGTATCTTTTCTTTTTTTTTTTTCTTTCATTTTTTAGGATGCATGTTTCTGGGTTTATTTTGAAATAGTCAATGAGAAATAGAAAATATTTTTCTTAAATTCTTGTAGCCAACTAAAAATATAGTTAACTCAAAGTAAGAAATTTTAGTTATTTCTTCACATAATTCAGGGAGGAGTAATGGACCCAAAGACACCTTTCCTTGGGCTCAATGAGTATTTTGAATATATAATTTCACTCAGACTTTCAGAAGTGTGCATGAGTCATCAAGTAAACTTATCTTTTGGTGACTTTTACAGGGTATATCAAACAGCCAGATTATATTTTCACATGAAGTGTTAAGTTCCCAATTATAATTTCATTGTTGATTCACCTTGGGGATTTTCAGCGCTCTCTGGAGTCTTCCCTTTTTTATAGTGAGAAAATACAGAGGAAGAATTGGAGAGGACCGCTAAATTACCTGGATACCAAAATTCAGTGACTACAGGAAAGGCATGGAAGCTCACTCTTGTAACCTGATGAGACTATAGGAGTCTGGAAGATATTGAGACACAAATGAGGGAGAAATAGCTCAGTTATCCTTTTGACATTCTGTGAGAGAGGGTGGGTGGAGAGATGGCATCTCCCAAGGCAAGGCCACAAAATTTCCAGGGAGTCTGAGGTTTTTTAGACCATATCTCTAAATCATTCTTTGGATTCTAGGTGGTAGTTTAATTCCAAGAGAAAATAGTCACATCGATTAACTTAATTTAGGATCCATAAATTAATGATCTATATCTTAATTTAGGATTATGCATTTACATGTATTAACAATATAAACACAGGATAATTTTTAAATCCCTAGAAAGTCAACTTTATTGCCTAGTAGAATATCTATGCCAAGGGTATTGCAATGTTTTTGAACAATTACTTCAGTGTAATATGCTAACTAGTTTCACAAACATTTAGCTTAGTTTTCTTTCATTTTGTTTAATTTAGTTGTGTTTTAATAGACATCTCTGAGTTTTATAGAAATGTTTATGGGAGGCTGACAAGGCATAATTCTGAAGTGATTTCACCAGAGTTTCATGATTTTAGATTTTTTTTATTTTTGTCAACTCACTTAAAGATTCATCAGACCTTGAGAAATATAACAAATATAAAAATACAAATCTGATTAGGTTGACTGTCATTTTAAAATAATTTAAACTTTTGGAGGAACTGCTATAGCAACACAAAGAGCTCTCATATATCTTTTATTCACTAATATTTAATATTTTTCCTCATTGATTTTTTCATTCTCATTCTCTATATAGTTTCTTTTTTTTTTTTGTCTTGAGACAAACTTTTAAGAATAACTCTTAAGCATAATGTCCCTTTACCCCAAAATACTTCAATATTTTTTTCTAGAAATAATGAAATCTTGGCTACAATATAATTATCTAATTCAGGAAAGCATGAAGGGATGGAGCCAAAGCAAAAACAATACCCAGCTGTGGATGTGACTGGTGATAGAAGCAAGGTCCGATGCTGCAGAGAGCAATATTGCGTAGGAACCTGGAATGTCAGGTCCATGAATCAAGGCAAATTGGAAGTGGTCAAACAAGAGATGGCAAGAGTGAATGTCAACATTCTAGAAATCAGCGAACTAAAATGGACTGGAAAGGTTGAATTTAACTGAGATGACCATTATATCTACTACTGCGGATAGGAATCCCTTAGAAGAAATGGAGTGGCCATCATGGTCAACAAAAGAGTCCAAAATGCAGTATTTGGATGCAATCTCAAAAACGACAGAATGATCTCTGTTCGTTTCCAAGGCAAACCATTCAATATCACAGTAATCCAAGNTGGGGCAACCCAAGACAGGCAGGTCATGGTGGAGAGGTCTGACAGAATGTGGCCCACTGGAGAAGGGAATGGCAAGCCACTTCAGTATTCTTGCCTTGAGAACCCCATGAACAGTACGAAAAGGCAAAATGATAGAATACAGAAAGAGGAATGCCCCAGGTCGATAGGTGCCCAATATGCTACTGGTGATCAGTGGAGAAATAACTCCAGAAAGAATGAAAGGATGGAGCCAAAGCAAAAACAATACCCAGTTGTGGATGTGACTGGTGATAGAAGCAAAATCTGATGCTGTAAAGAACAGGAACTTGGAATGTCAGGTCCATAAATCAAGGCAAATTAGGAGTGGTCAAACAAGAGATGGCAAGAGTGAACGTCGACATTCTAGGAATCAGTGAACTAGAATGGACTGGAATGGGTGAATTTAACTCAGATGACCATTATATCTACTACTGTGGGCAGGATTCCCTTAGAAGAAATAGGGTAGCCATCATGGTCAACAAAAGAGTCTGAAATGCAGTACTTGGATGCAATCTCAAAAACGACAGAATGATCTCTGTTCGTTTCCAAGGCAAACCATTCAATATCACAGTAATCCAAGGCTATGCCCCAACCAGTAATGCTGAAGAAGCTGAAGTTGAATGGTTCTATGAAGACCTACAAGACCTTTTAGAATACACACCCAAATAAGATGTCTTTTTAATTATAGGGGACTGGAATGCAAAAGTAGGAAGTCAAGAAACACCTGGAGTAACAGGCAAATTTGGCCTTGGAATGCGGAATGAAGCAGGGCAACGGCTAATAGAGTTTTGCCAGGAAAATGCACTGGTCATAGGCAGAGTACATCATACGAAATGCTGGGCTGGATGAGGCACAACCTGGAATCAAGATTGTCAGGAAAAATATCAATAACCTTGATATGCAGATGACACCACCCTTATGGCAGAAAGCAAAGAGGAGCTGAATACCCTCTTGATGAAATTGAAAAAGGAGTGTGAAAAAGCCAGCTTAAAACTCAACATTCAAAAAACAAAGATCATGGCATCTGGTCCCATCACTTCATGGCAAATAGATGGGGAAATAATAAAAACAGTAACAGACTTTATTTTCTTGGGCTCTAAAATCACTGAAGATAGTGACAGCAGCCATGAAATTAAAAGACACTTGCTCCTTGGAAGAAAAACTATGACCAACTTAGACAACATATTATAAAGCAGAGATATTACTTTGCTGTCAAATATCCTTATAGTCAAAGCTATGGTTTTTTCCAGTAGTCATGTATGGATGTGAGAGTTGGAACATAAAGCAAGTTGAGCACCCAAGAATTGATGCTTTTGAACTGTGGTGTTAGAGAAGACTCTTGAGAGTTCCTTGGACTGTAAGGAGATCCAACTAGTCCATCCTAAAAGAAATCCATCCTGAATATTCATTGGCAGGACTGATCCTGAAGATGAAACTACAATACTTTGGCCACCTGATGTGAAGAACTGACCTATTTGAAAAGACCCTGATGCTGGGAATGAATGAAGGCAGAAGTAAAAGGCAGAGAGTGAGATGGTTGGATGACATCACCGACTTGATGGACATGAGTTCGAGCAAGCTCTGGGAGCTGGTGATGGACAAGGAGGCCTGGCATGCTGCAGTCTGTGAGGTTGCAAAGAGTCAGACACAACTGAGCAACTGAACTGAACTGAACTGACTGATATCTGGGAAGCCCGCTGGGACTCATGTGCCTGTAGCTGTCACCAAATCCCCCTTGAGGAATTAATCTCAGCTGAAGACATCAAAGGCAGCAGTGCCATCCAGAAGCACTAGAATGATATGTTCCAGGACTGAAAGTAAATAACTACCACCCTAGAATTCTGCAGACTCAACAGAAACGGGCAAACCACAGAAGTTCGGACAAGTGAAGACTGAGACAAGGTATGTTTAATGGATCCTCATGGAAAGAATAGGAGATACAGCAAGAAAATGAAAACTGAACTCAAAGCAGGGAGTGAGATACAAGAACTGATGAATGGTAGTAACCATGTTAGAGAATCTGCCCGACACATCAGCAACACAATGTAGTGAGTGTAAAGAAATACAGTGGAAGGAAAGTGCTGGGCAGTATCACATAAGGCAATGGGAGGTAATTAGACTCAAGTGTTCTGAGGTCCCTGTGTCAGTTGGGAGTTGGAAAAAGATAGTGATTAACTTCAAAGGCAAATAAGTCAAGTATGCGTATTAAAGATGGAAGAGTAGGTACTAAAAATATTGAATGAAAAATTTTCCAGGTAGTAGGAGGAAATAAAACAGGAAAGTGGACTTAATGAATCCATCAGAGAGTATAAAAGGAGATGCATAGCAAAAGTAAACTCTTGTGGGTACTGTTGGAGCCCCAGGGCCTTGCGAGACTGAGGAATTCTCTTCTTCATGTGCTGAAGGTGTTGTCTGTGGATAGCCCACTCTTTTTTTTTTTTTTTTTAAACTTTAAAACAACATTTATTTATTTATTTTTGGCTGTGATGGGTTTTTGTTGCTGCATGCAGGCTTTTCTCTCTCATTGTGGCAACTCGTTAGCTGCAGTGCACTCATTAAAATGACTTCTGTAAAGCACAGGTTCTAGGGCTCATGGGCTTCAGTAGTTGCAGTGCGTGGACTCAGAAGTTGTGGTACACGGGCTTAGTTTTTCCAAGGCATGTGTGGGACCTTCTCGGAGTAGGGATCAAACTCATGTCCCCTGCACTGGCTGGTGCATTCTGAACCACTGGATAACCAGAGAAATCCTGATGGCCCACTCTTGAAGGGAAATAACTTTTCACAAGTTTACATCCTCTCTCTGTTGACAGTCCACCCCAGTAACTGGTCAAAGCAGAGATATAAATGTCCAGTTCATTTGTCTCAAAGTAAGGTGAATCTTAAGAGCCATCTTAGCTCCAGAACTCCATGGGAGATGAGCTGAGGCTTCTGCTACACATGCATCACAGTTCAGTTCCCCTCTTTGTTCAGCCCTGCTGGGCCCCTTCTTTCCCTTGCATATATTGATCAGAGAAGCCTCTCTCCCCTTCTCCCCCACCCAGTAAACTTCTGTGTATCTATCTCTAAGATTTCTTTTATCCAGGAACCTGGCCTGAAGTAATTATCACGTATGTGGTAGGCTGTGCTTAGTCACTCAGTCGTGTCCAATTCTTTGTGACCCCGTGGACCAGCCAAGCTCCTCTGTCCCTGGGGATTCTCCGAGCCAAGAATACTGGAGTGGGTTGCCATGCCCTCCTCCCGGGGGTTTTCCCAACCCAGGAATTTAACCTAGGTCTCCCACATTGCAGGCAGATTCCTTACTATCTGAGCCACCAGGGAAACAGAATACAAAGAAGAGCAAGAGATAAGGTGTACCAAAGGAGTTGCAGAGCTAATTTATCGTAATAGACTAGGTTCTGGATTCAGAACTGCCACTTGCTGTCTGTGTGACACATATGGGCCTCCTTGGGCCTCAGTTCCTTCAGCTGTAGAATAAGATTGCTATGTGCTAGGGATTGAATGTTTATGTCCCCACAACATCTGTACCATAATCCCTAATCCCACACGTTATGGTATTTACTGATGGAGCATTTGGGAGGTCACTGGGATAATTAGGTCCTGAGGGTGGAGCCTTCCTGGTGGGAATAGTGCCCTTGTAAGAAAGGGCTCTCTCTCCAAGAACACAAAAGGGAGGTCATGTGAGCACACGATGCAATGGTGATCACTTACAAGCCAAGAGAAGACATCTCAGAATAAACCTCCCTTCATCCTAGACTTCTCAGCCTCTGGAACCGTGAGAAATAAATGTCTGTTGTTTAAGCCACCAAGTCAATGGTATTTGTTACAGCAGCCCAAACAGACTAAGACACTGGGGTCATTAAGTAGGACCTGCTCGGTAGTACTAGGTAATATTCATCGATATGAAAATATAATATCGAGGGTGTTAAAAGAAAAATAATACAAATGGAAAGGCTTTGCCTTCACAGATTTTGAAAAGAGGTGATATTGAAGTCTGAGTTTGAAAGGTGAATAAGACAGTGTCAGGGAAGAGCTGAGATAGAATGCAAGCAAAGGGGAAACCTGAGCCAAACCACAACTGCAGAGAATCCTCCTGGGATGTGTGTGGGTGAGGGTGGTAGGAAGTGCAACAGAAATGTGTGGAGTTAGCCCACACAGTTTGGATTTTAATCTGTAGTATGCAACAGGAAATTCCAAACCTTTATAAATGAATGTGTGACACAATTAGATTTGTATTTTTATTTATTTATTTAAAATATTCATTTCAGTCATGTCTGACTCTGTGCGACCCCATAGATGGCAGCCCACCAGGCTCCCCCATCCCTGGGGTTCTCCAGGCAAGAACACTGGAGTGGGTTGCCATTTCCTTCTCCAGTGCATGAAAGTAGAAGGTGAAAGTGAAGTCGCTCAGCCGTGTCCGACTCTTAGCGACCCCATTTATTTTGGCTGTGCTGGGTCTTCATTGTTGTGTACAGGGTTTCTCTAATTGTAGCAAGTGGGGGTTGCTCTTTAGTTACAGTTCCCCAGCTTCTCATTGCCATGACTTGTCTTGTTGCAGAGCACAGGTTCTGGATACACAGACTTCAGTAGTTGCAGCACGTGGGCTCAGGAGTTGTGGCTCTCAGGCTCTATAAAGCATGTGGGTTTCAGTAGTTATGGTACGTGGGCTTAGTTGCCCCATGGCATGTGAGATCCTCCTGGACCGAGGATTGAACCTGAGTCCCCTGCATTGGCAGGCAGATTTTTAACCACTTGACCATTGGGAAAGTGCTAGATTTGTATTTTTAAAAACTAACAGTCTGACCCCAGTGGCAAGGATATATTAAAAAATGATGGAGAATCTGAATGCCAAGAGGCATGCAAGAAGCCTATTGCATTGGTCCCAGCACAAGAGAACAGGCTGCACATGATCAGTTGCAGAAGAAATCAAGACTGAGTGATTGACTTTAAAACACTGAGGAGGCAAAGTCAAGAGGATTGGGGTTGCACAGGTGTAAGGATAAGTGTTCTAACCTGAGTGAGAGATTGAGAAAGGGAGAATAATAGCCTTATCTTGAATATGATCAGTTTGAGATATTAGATTAGCAAAGAGCTGGGGAAGAGGACTGGAGTGGAAGGGCTAAATACAGCTCACAAGCAATGCTTGAACAGGGGCATCATTGTCCTTGGGGGAACTATCCTCATCTGTCAGGGTGTCTGTAAAATAAGTTTCTGCCTGGTTAGATCCGCATATGGAAAATATGTGTTTCTTTTCCCACAACGCTTAGGCAGTGAATACCTAACTAGTCACAGTACTTCATCCTGAATACCTGAATGTGGATTTTTCAATGGACGTTTCAGACTGCATGTCATGCACTGTTCACCAATAGTTTATAATATGCATAAATAGCCTTCTCTATTAGATTTATATCTTTGCATTTGAATTCAGATCCACTTAGTCTGATGCCTCAGAGTCTAGCTGAAAATATGCCAAAAGTTTGGCTTTCAAGTGTTCAAGTTTTTGGGGGGATTAATTCACCCACCAGAAGCACTATAATTCCATATGTCCAAATTTAGATATATTTGCTACTTCTGAAAGAAACAATAATGACACTATGCGGACTTTCAAAATGAATCAAATAAAAGGGAAAGCCTAATTCAAAGCCAAATTGGGGTTCACTTGCACACATGGCGGACTTAAAAAATTTTTGTTATCATTTGACTGGAGCTTTGTTGGAGACTATTTATGAATCATTTCTAGAGAGTTCTTTTCAGGATACTCAGCTTTAAATTGCACCAAAACCCTGTTTTGCTTTCCCTGATCATGTAACCAACCAAGTGACTGCCTTTTTATAATTTTGTCTCTCAAGCTGTGTCAGCAGAAAGACTGCAAAGCCATCTTTAAAACCAGTAAAAACATGAAGCCTGAGAGGAAATTTAACACTTGAACTCCCAACTCAAGAGATCCTATCGTAAGAGAAGATGGAGTAGAATTGAATTAGAAAACATTTTCTGGACATAAAACCATTCATTCTTAAGACCTCAAAATGGCTGCCTGGGAGAAATTATAGCTCTACAATTTTTAATAGCACTCTTGAATATCAAACAGTTTTAGTGTCAAGTCTACAGAAAATTTAAGTATTTCATGACAAAGTGGACTTTACTGTCAGATTGCCTTTATTGGTATTTTTCCATTCATTCAACAATGAATCTCCTTCTTGAAAGGTCACATTGTACCGCCTGTGCTGTTTCTCAAAAATGAATCAGAAATATTCACTGAAATCCTAGGGATGCTGTAATGTTCTTGATAAAATGAAGGTAGTATATTTTTATGACAAGTGTATAAACACACCGGTTCCATTTAAGAACAGTAGACTGTATCACATAAAGACAAAAGGAGGGAGGAGCAGGCGCTCTGGCAAAGAGGAAGCTACATAAAATTAAGCACACCAGTCTATATATACCTAGCCCAGAGTGACCTCCCAGGGCCATTATGCCAAACAAACAGTGCTGTTTTCAGCAATTTTAAATTGCCCATTTTAAACATCTAAAAGATACTACTTTATTTTATATTTCTCTGATTTTCAGTCTCAAATAAATAGTATCATGTCATGTGATACTAATACCTGTCATGTGATATCAGCACACCCACAGAAGTGTGACTCATATCCCAAAGTTCTTTACTTTTGTCTCCTTGAGAGGAGGTGTTAACATCCGCTCCTAAAATCTGGACTCTGTTGGCTTGACCAATACAATACTAGTGGATGTGATGGTGTGCCAGTTTCTGGGCCAGACTTGAAGCAACTGGAAATTTCCAATTTCTTTTTTTTGTCATATTCTTTCTTGAAACTCAGACATAATGCTCTGAGGAAGTCAAATGATCCTATGGAGACCTCTACATGAAGAAAAATCTCTAGTCAGAAAAAAGTACATACTACTTACTGCCTTAGTTGAGTTCATCTAGCCAATGTCAGGTGGAATGGAGATGTGATATCTCCACTGGGCTCTGCTAAACTGAAGGGTCATGAAAAAAGTTATCAAAGTATAAAAATTACTAGAAATAACAAGACAAATAGAATGACTAAAAATTATATGTATATGTATACTAGAATGCCTAGAAATTATATATGTATACACACATCCCTGTGTATTTCTGCCTTTTTGCATTTCAGCACACCCACAGAAGTGTGACTCATATCCCAAAGTTCTTTACTTTTGTCTCCTTGAGAGGAGGTGTTAACATCCGCTCCTAAAATCTGGACTCTGTTGGCTTGACCAATACAATACTAGTGGATGTGATGGTGTGCCAGTTTCTGGGCCAGACTTGAAGCAACTGGAAATTTCCAATTTCTTTTTTTTGTCATATTCTTTCTTGAAACTCAGACATAATGCTCTGAGGAAGTCAAATGATCCTATGGAGACCTCTACATGAAGAAAAATCTCTAGTCAGAAAAAAGTACATACTACTTACTGCCTTAGTTGAGTTCATCTAGCCAATGTCAGGTGGAATGGAGATGTGATATCTCCACTGGGCTCTGCTAAACTGAAGGGTCATGAAAAAAGTTATCAAAGTATAAAAATTACTAGAAATAACAAGACAAATAGAATGACTAAAAATTATATGTATATGTATACTAGAATGCCTAGAAATTATATATGTATACACACATCCAACATATATATGTGCAATATATAATGCACATTTTATAATGTGTATATGTATATACATATGTATATACACACAGTGAAATTTAAAACCCAATAATTCGTTAATTAAGGACTTCCCTCTAGCTCAGTTGTTAAAGAATCTGCCTGCAATGCAGGAGAACCAGATTTGATTCCTGGGTTGGGAAGATCCCCTGGAGAATTAAATGTCAGCCCACTCCAGTATTCTTGCCTGGAAAATCCCATGGACAGAGGAGCTTGGTGGGCTACATACAGTCCATGGGGTAGCAAGGGTCGGACACGACTTAGTGAAAAACCACCACCAATTCATTAATTAGCTAATTAGATACAGTTGAAGAGAGGCTTAATAAACAAGAAGTTAAAAAATGTCATCAAATGTAACATAAAATTGAAAAGGAGGTAGAAAACATAAAGGAATACTAAAGGAAAATGGAGCTTTGTGGTGATGAATGAGGGATAAGTGATATCTGAATGGATAATGGCTGAAACCTATCCAGAATTTAAGACAGGTATTCTCCATTAAAATGTCCAAAATACTAAAAGCAGGATAAATAGAAGAAAGTACACTTTCAAAATCTTTTAAATCTAAGTACAAACCATGAAAGACAAAAGGAAAATGTTTAAAGTATCAGAGGAAAAATACAGTTTACTTACAGTGAACTAAAAAAATTAATAACCTACTTCTCAACAGCAGTAATAAAAGACAAAAGATGATGATAAATCTTCTTGCACGTTTTAAGATAAAAATAACTATCAATACAGAGCTGCAGTCTCAAAACACAGTCATTCAAAACTAAAAAGAAATTAAAGCAAAAAGAAACTGAGAGTTTATTATTATTAATGGGAATCACTATTTGCTCATTTGTGATATATCATTCATTCATTCTAGCATCCTCTAAAGAGCTCTAAATTAGTGTAACTCTAGACTGCCTTCTTTCACTTTAATCAAGAAAATTCAAGCAAATTCAAGGGAAACAGTCTTACAGAGTTAATATTAATATCTTTTACTTCTTGGGAGCAAGTTGCCAACAGAAAGCTGTCTTCTGTTCAACTCCACCAAGAACGACACCTTTGCCCATTGTTATATAACCTCTCTTATAGTAAAGGAAATAGTGTCTTTTATAAATATTTATCCAATGTTTCTTTCTCAACTGTCAGAACACAACAAGGAAAAAGTGTGCAACTTACTGGAGGCACTTTGAAAACTTCAAAAATCTCCCACATCCCCTAAGAGAATTTGAAAGGACTAATCACAAAATGACCCCCAAAGGGAACTCTTGGATTCTGCTAATAGAAGGAATTGTGAATAAATGAAATTATTTAAAATAAATAATAAACAAATGTTGACTATGCAAATGAATCTTGACAATATTTAGTTGATTGGGCCTAAAAAAATTGCCATAAAATTTAAGCCTGAATAACATTATTGTTATTTAGAGTAGAAAGGAGTAGATGGCTGGAAAGAACATATTTTAAGGTTCAAGGGGGAATAAAGATTCTGATTGGTTTTATGCATTATAAAGTACTCATCTTACAGTTTCAATGGCAGTGATCAAAAGAATTTAAAAGAAATGATATCTTACAAATAATAATAAGATATATTAGTAAATAGTAAAATAGAATCAGAAAAAAATGACAAGGAACTCCCTGGTAGTCTAGTGGTAGGGACTCAGAGGTTTCACTACAGAGGAAGCAGGTTTGATCCCTGGTTTGGGAACTAAGCTCCTTCAAGTCATGTGCTGCACCCAAAAATGGAAAAGAAAATAAATTTATTAAAAAAGGATAAATCCAAAGCCAAGAGTAGAAAACAAACATAGAAAAAGGGGGTAATCAGAAAAAAATGACAAGGAACTCCCTGGTAGTCTAGTGGTAGGGACTCAGAGGTTTCACTACAGAGGAAGCAGGTTTGATCCCTGGTTTGGGAACTAAGCTCCTTCAAGTCATGTGCTGCACCCAAAAATGGAAAAGAAAATAAATTTATTAAAAAAGGATAAATCCAAAGCCAAGAGTAGAAAACAAACATAGAAAAAGGGGGATAAGAAAAATGAAAATAAAAAAGGTTAAATGGAAATAGAAATTTATAAGCTTAAAAAGAAAAGGAAAGAGAAAGAAAAAGAAATCAAGAGAGTATGACATGATAATTCACACAAGAATTCTGGGAAGCCTTATAAGTCTTACTGAAACAAAACTCCTTCTACATGATTATGCATTATAACAAAACTACATGATTATGTTTCAGTGAACAAGCACCTTCCAGGGAGATGGCTAATTCCTCATCAGAAATTTATGCCACTGTCTTGTCAAGAGGATTCTCATTCCATCACACAGCAAATAACCAGAGATGTAAATTACTCTACTTGGGTGGTCATTCAAAATCAATAGTATCTTCTGCACATCCTGACTTGTAGACTCAATCCAGTAACTGCTTCCTCAAGAGTAAAAGGACATTTACTACAGATTGAGTGCAATGATGAACACTATTAAAGTCTGTGGAAAAACAGGAGCTTTCCTCTTAAAACATTCAGTTCAATTCAGTCACTCAGTCGTGTAAGACTCTTTGCGACCCCATGAATCGCAGCACGCCAGGCCTCCCTGTCCATCACCAACTCCAAGAGTTCACTTAAACTCACGTCCATTGAGTCAGTGATGCCATCCAGCCATCTCAACCTCTGTCGTCCCCTTCTCCTCCTGCCCCCAATCCTTACCAGCATCAGAGTCTTTTCCAATGAGTCAACTCTTCACATGAGGTGGCCAAAGTTCTGGGATTTCAGCTTTAGCATCATTCCTTCCAAACACCCAGGGCTGATCTCCTTTAGAATGGACTGGTTGGGTCTCCCTGCAGTCCAAGGGACTCTCAAGAGTCTTCTCCAACACCACAGTTCAAAAGCATCAATTCTTCAGTGTTCAGCTTTCTTCACAGTCCAACTCACATCCATACATGACCACTGGAAAAACCATAAGCTTGACTAGACAGACCTTTGTTGGCAAAGTAATGTCTCTGCTTTTGAATATGCTATCTAGGTTGGTCATAACTTTTCTTCCAAGGAGTAAGAATCTTTTAATTTCATGGCTGCAATCACCATCCACAGTAATTTTGGAGCCCAGAAAAATAAAGTCTGACACTGTTTCCACTGTTTTCCCATGGACCAGATGCCATGATCTTCATTTTCTGAATGTTGAGCTTTAAGCCAAATTTTCCACTTTCACTTTCATCAAGAGGATTTTTAG
>SJYX01013972.1:331094-385357 GCA_006410675.1 Oreotragus oreotragus | reverse complement strand
GACTCTTTTGTTGACCATGATGGCTACTCCATTTCTTCTAAGGGATTCCTGCCCACAGTAGTAGATATAATGGTCATCTGAGTTAAATTCACCCATTCCAGTCCATTTTAGTTCGCTGATTCCTTGAATGTCGACGTTCACTCTTGCCATCTCCTGTTCGACCACTTCCAATTTGCCTTGATTCATGGACCTGACATTCCAGGTTCCTATGCAATATTGCTCTTTACAGCATCGGACCTTGCTTCTATCACCAGTCACATCCACAACTGGGTATTGTTTTTGCTTTGGCTCCATCCTTTCATTCTTTCTGGAGTTACTTCTCCACTGATCTCCAGTAGCATATTGGGCACCTACTGACCTGGGGAGTTCCTCTTTCAGTATCCTATCATTTTGCCTTTTCGTATTGTTCGTGGGGTTCTCAAGGCAAGAATACTGAAGTAGTTTCCATTCGCTTCTCCAGTGGGCCACATTCTGTCAGACCTCTCCACCATGACCTGCCCATCTTAGGTGGCCCCACAGGCATGGCTTAGTTTCATTGAGTTAGCCAAGGCTGTGGTCCTAGTATGATTAGATTGACTAGTTTTCTGCGAGTATGGTTTCAGTGTGTCTGCCCTCTGATGCCCTCTTACAACACCTACTGTCTTACTTGGGTTTCTCTTACCTTGGACATAGGGTATCTCTTCACGGCTGCTCCAGCAAAGCTCAGCCACTGCTCCTTACCTTGGTTGAGGGGTATCTCTAACATTAGATAATACAAATCTGATTCATTTGTGGACTAAATAGAAATACTAAGCAAAAGCATTCAAAACCCTGATTTTTTTCCCCCTTCTTATTCCCAGCACAAGCAAGCACATAAGCTCTGGCACTAACCTAATAACTTGCACCCAGAGGCTGACAATATATCTTACTGTGTTACAAATAAATAGCAGACGTAGTCCTCAGACTGTCAAATCTCTACTGCAGAACAAACAGGGCTATGATTGTGCTCCCTGAAATAAAATAGTGCCCAAGGAATGAGCTTAGCAGAGGCAACTGCCAGAGCAAATCTGTAAAAAGCCTTAGGAAACAGAAGTCCAAAGTTATTATTTTATTGGGGTTGGGTATCTTGGGGGATTAGAGATAAAAGATTTATACCTCTAGTTTTTCTAGCTTAAATGAACTGAAAGCATGAGTAACTTTAAAAATATTAGAAGACAGATTGTGTTGTTCTAATACTTAGATAAAGATATTTATTTTCTAAAAAAGTGTGGTTCTTTCTCTGCTTCATGCAAACCTTGGAGTGTTTATTAATAACTGAATAGTTTCCTGAGAAGTATGAGAATTTAGAAAACTTCCTTTCAATTGAGAATTACTCAAGAATGTTGATACTCCAACCAAACCTGTGTTGAAACATGGAAACTTCATCCACAGAAACAGTTCTCTGGACACAGGTGGGGTGAGTAGGTCATGTCTTTTGACAGCATATGTTTGGCTGGGAACCCTACCATAACTAAATTACATTTCTGTGAGATATCTAATCAATAGTTCTAACATCAACACTAATTTAAATTTTTATGTAAGTCCAGTAAGTTGTAAAATATTTTCCATGGTGACCATAAGGTATAAACAAGGAAATAAAAAAGATTACAAACTTGGAATTTTCTACTATCCTGGTCAACTCAGACGACTGGCATCCTTTCTGTGTTTTTGTTTAATAGTTTGATTCACATTTTGTGCCTTTAATGTAATTTTTCCTTCTTTTAACAAAAGGTTTTAATTCCCAAGGACTGAAGCCCTGTCTTCTGTCTTCTCAGTGGTTTTTTCCTCCAGCACATAGTGAATAATCCATACCCAGTTAATTAAGGATTATATAAATTATAACCTCATAGTAGCTTTTGGTATAATTATTTTTTTCTCTCTTTAGAACACTAATGAATAAAAATGATTTGCCTATGTTTAGAAAAGAAGGCAGAAAACTATGTAAAACCAATATAGCAATGCATAATTAATTCACGCTCATTGTTAGGAGGAATGTGCAGTTTGAATGAATAGGAAATAGGAATCATAGATATTTTTAAAAATATTTAGCATTAGTTCTTTCAATTACATGCTGTATTTTAAAGCAGGTAATGAAATAGTACCAA
The DNA here is from genome assembly GCA_006410675.1 of Oreotragus oreotragus. NCBI lineage: Eukaryota > Metazoa > Chordata > Mammalia > Artiodactyla > Bovidae > Oreotragus > Oreotragus oreotragus. Next base: position 383,234 of record SJYX01013972.1, on the reverse strand, counting down.
ATTCCTTATTTTTAAAGGAAGATGGATAAATTTGTTTTGCAAAACAGCATAACATGAAGGTCTCTTAGGCTTGGAAACCATCTCTCTTTAGTATGTTAAATATTAGCCAGCATTATTATCTTGTCCTTTTCCAGTTCTGTTGCCAGCATGCCACATTCTGTATACCAGTCTTTGTGTATAGTAAAGAAAGCAAATTGCTTGGCAAAATCAATGCTAAGTTTTGTTTGCTTTAACCATTTGTAGGAGAGAAAACAAGATAAAAGGCAGAAAGCAATCAGTGGTCAGCAAACTTCTCCCGTAAAGAGCCAACTAGTAAATATTTCAGGCTCAGAGTCTCTGATCAAATTGATCAATTCTGCTGGAAATGAATGAGCTGGGTTCTAATAAATTTTATGGATGCTGAAATTTGAATTTTAAATAATTTTCATGTTCCATGAAATAGAATGCTAGATGTCCACTGACAGATAAATGGATAAAGAAGATGTGATGCATATATACAATGGAATATTACTCAGCCATAAAAAGGAACAAAATTGAGTCATGTGATGTTGATGTGGATGAACCTAGAGTCTCATACAGAATGAAGTTGCTGCTGCTAAATTGCTTCAGTCGTGTCCAACTCTGTGTGACCCCATAGGCGGCAGCCCACCAGGCTCCTCCTTCCCTGGGATCCTCCAGGCAAGAACACTGGAGTGGGTTGCCATTGCCTTCTCCAAGAGTGAAGCTAGAAAGAGAAAAAAAATTACCGTATACTAACACATATATATAAAATCTAGAAAAATGGTACTGATGAAGCTATTTGCAGGATAGAAATAGAGATACAGATGTAGAGAACTGACATGTGAACAGAGGTGGGGAATAAGAGGATGGGAGAAACTGAGAGAGTAGTGTTAACATATTTACACTACCATGTGTAAGGTAGATGGCTAGTGGGAAGCTGCTGTATTGTGCAGGGAGCTCAGCTTAGTGCTCTGTGATGACCTAGAGGGGTGGAATGGGGGTAGCAGGAAGGCTAAAAAGAGAGGGGATACATATATATATATATATATGCATATATATGTGGTTGATTCATAGTTGTACAGCAGAAACTAACATATTCTAAAAGCAATTATATTCTAATTTTTAAAATAAGTTTAAAAAAATGTAAAACCCATCCTTAGTTTACAGGCCACATAAAACAGGAGGTGATTAGGACTGGCCTGGAGGCCCATATTTGCCAGTAGACTTCTAGCCCTTCATATATATATCCATAAAGTTCCAGCATTTCAGAAACAAAAACGACAACAAATACACAAAGACAACCAAAGGAAGGACTGAAAAAATGTAGAAGATGGCACTGAGTGATTAAATATATATGTGCAAATCAGATGTGCTGAGTTTTATTTTGCTATGGATTCCCATATACAAGATTTTGTTTTTTTTTTTTTTAATGAAAAAGATAAACAACTTGTTACCAGACGTTGTAATCTTACTGAACCATTCTGATTCCCTAGGAAACAAGAATAAGCAAAACATTTCTAATGCATTTAGCTTTTAAAAAATCCAAAATAATTGCTGATCTAACACAGTGTTCAGGAAACTTAAGTGAAACTCACTTCAATGGGGGAAAATATCGGTTTGTTTTCACTCTGAAACCAAGACTCTGATCTTAAGTGATGGCAAAACAAGTCAGGATAAGGCACATCTCTGTACCAAGAGATGTTCAGGACTGCCCAGCAGTAGTCACTTTCCTTACCTGCTTTCTTAGACCTTTGCAGGAAGAGCAGGTAAGACTCTCCAGCGACTTCCCTGGTGGTCCGGTGCTTAAGAATCCACCTGCCAATGCAGGGGACACGGGTTCAGTCCCTGGTCTGGGAAGATTCCACATGCAGTGGGGCATCTAAGCCTGTGCACCCCAGCTACTGAGTCTGCACCCTTTAGCCTGTGCTCTGCAGCAAGAGAAGCCACACACTGCAACTAGAGAGTAGCCCCCTTCTCCACAACTAGAGAGAGCCTGTGCGAGCAACAGAGACCCCAGCGCAGCCAAAGATAAACACATGAATAATTTTTTTAAAGGCTCTTCAAATAGCCTTATTCTTGGTCTTATATGCCTCTTCTTTCCTTGATATCTTTAACCATTTTAAACGTTTAATTTTATAGCTTCAAAAGAATTTATTTGAAGTTCTTGGAAGAAAACGCTACTGTTTGCTGTTTTCTGGCTCTTGTTCAGGGTGTATCACCCATGCAAATTTTTCATAACTTTCCCCTCATAAGTTCATTTTCAGTGGCATTTTGTCCTTTGAATTCCCAATCAAACCAACCTGAGGAAGTAACCTTTAGCTTCAGGGATTATCCCTATCATAGAACCATGTTTAGTTATCTCTCAGTTTTAGAATCCAAGAAAGTGAGGGGTATACAAATCAGAATCCACAGTCATAGAAGGCAAAGGCAATAACTCCAAACTCTCAGAAAAAGCTTTTTTTTTTTTTTTTTTAAGAAAATCCACTTACTACATAGAATAATGTGAGCTTCTCCTTTTTTCATTTTCACCCTGTGTCTCCAGGAGAATTTTTCCAGTGCACAGTTCAACAGATGTTTAACACTTCAGAGGTCTTGGCTTTATGTGAGGATATTAATACAACTCAGGGGTTGGGATCCAAGCCCTGTCTCTTGCCCTGAACGTCTCCTAATCCCAATAACCAGCAAATCTTGCCAGAGTGCTTGTTTTTGCTTTGGTGTTTTATATTCTGTTCTATATTTTCCAGGCTCCCAGTCTTATGCCCCATGAAAATCTTGTTTATTTCCTTAGCAGCTCAGCCATTCATTTAAAATAATTCTTAAATGTAATTTAATATTCTATGCAGATTTTCTGCATGTGCTAGCAGGAGTTGTTTTGGGTTATCTATGCTCCTAGTGTCCTCTTCAGATGAGTAACATCTCTTAGGTGTGTCTTAGACCTAACAGAAGCAGAAGATATTAAGAAGAGGTGGCAAGAATACACAGAAGAACTGTACAAAAAAGATCTTCACGACCCAGATAATCACAATGGTGTGATCACTCACCTAGAGCCAGACATCCTGGAATGTGAAGTCAAGTGGGCCTTAGAAAGCATCATTACGAACAAAGCTAGTGGAGGTGATGGAATTCCAGTTGAGCTGTTTCAAATCCTGAAAGATGATGCTGTGAAAGTGCTGCACCCAACACGCCAGCAAATTTGGAATGCTCAGCAGTGGCCACTGGACTGGAAAATGTCAGTTTTCATTCCAATCCCAAAGAAAGGCAATGCCAAAGAATGCTCAAACTACCACACAATTGCATTCATCTCACATGCTAGTAAAGTGATGCTCAAAATTCTCCAAGCCAGGATTCAGCAATACGTGAACCATGAACTTCCTGATGTGCAAGCTGGTTTTAAAAATGGCAAGGAACCAGAGATCAAATTGCCAACATCTGCTGGATCATGGAAAAAGCAAGAGAGTTCCAGAAAAACATCTATTTTTGTTTTATTGACTATGCCAAACCCTTGACTGTGTGGATCACAATAAACTGTGGAAAATTCCGAGAGTTGGGAATACCAGACAACCTGACCTGCCTCTTGAGAAATCTGTATGCAGGTCAGGAAGCAACAGTTAGAACTGGACATGGAACAACAGACTGGTTTCAAATAGGAAAAGGAGTACATCAAGCCTATATATTGTTACCCTGCTTATTTAACTTATATGCAGAGTACATCATGAGAAACGCTGGACTGGAAGAAACACAAGCTGGAATCAAGATTGCTGGGAGAAATATCAGTCACCTCAGATATGCAGATGACACCACCCTTATGGCAGAAAGTGAAGAGGAACTAAAAAGCCTCTTGATGAAAATGAAGGAGGAGAGTGAAAAAGTTGGCTTAAAGCTCAACATTCAGAAAACGAAGATCATGGCATCCGGTCCCATCACTTCATGGGAAATAGATGGGGAAACAGTGGAAACAGTGTCAGACTTTATTTTGGGGAGCTCCAAGATCACTGCAGATGGTGACTGCAGCCATGAAATTAAAAGATGCTTACTCTTTGAAAGAAAAGTTATGACCAATCTAGATAGCATATTCAAAAGCAGAGACATTACTTTGCCGACTAAGGTCTATCTAGTCAAGGCTATGGTTTTTCCTGTGGTCATGTATGGATGTGAGAGTTGGACTGTGAAGAAGGCTGAGCACCGAAGAATTGATGCTTTTGAACTGTGGTGTTGGAGAAGACTCTTGAGAGTCCCTTGGACTGCAAGCAGATCCAACCAGTCCATTCTGAAGGAGATCAACTCTGGGATTCTTTGGAAGGAATGATGCTAAAGCTGAAACTCCAGTACTTTGGCCACCTCATGTGAAGAGTTGACTCACTGGAAAAGACTTTGATGCTGGGAGGGATTGGGGGCAGGAGGAGAAGGAGATGACAGAGGATGAGATGGCTGGATGGCATCACTGACTCGATGGATGTAATTCTGAGTGAACTCCGGGAGTTGGTGATGGACAGGGGGGCCTGGCATGCTGCGATTCATGAGCAACTGAACTGAACTGAGAAATGCAGAGTCTCAGGCCTCACCCAAGACCTGATGAATCAGCCTCTGCATTTTAACAATACCTCTCAAGTAATTTAAAGTTCAAAAAGCACATCGCCAAATAATGGCTAAGTCTGATCACAGCTCTCCTCCAGGAAACACAACAATGTCTGCCTATCACCTGCAGTGATGTTTGGATATAGGTGTCTGTCCCTCTGCTGGAGCTGTATCCCTCCACTCTTTCTCTGCTTCAGCCTCCAAGGTACACACAAAGGCTGCTTCCTCTGGGCTGTCCTTCCCACTGCCAAGTCAGGTGGCCTAGTAGCTTCTCCCTCAAGCTACTTTTATTACACACTGCAAGTACAATAACTCCCTCTCCAGTCACCTGTAAGACAGGGACTGCCTTTCCTCCAGTACTAGCTGGCCACATTGCAGGATTTGATAAACCCATAAGTAAAATGATATTGCATCATCTAGTGAATTTAAGTAATGACCTATTGAGTCAAATGGGCTTCCCCGGTGGTGCTAGTGGTAAAGAACCTACCTGCCAATGTAGGAACCAATGCAGGCTCGATCCCTGGGTCGGGAAGATCCCTTGGAGAAGGAAATGGCAACCCACTCCAGTATTCTTGCCTGAAAATCCCACGGACAGAGGAGCCTTGTGGGCTACAGTCCATGGGGTCACAAAGAGTCGGACACGACTGAAGCGACCCAGCATGCACTGAGTCAAGTACTTCTCTATTGGCTCAGCAGGTTAAGAATCTTCTTATAATGCAGAAGACATGGGAGATGTGGGTTTGATCCCTGGATTGGGAAGATCCTCTGGAAGAAGACATGGCAACCCAGTCCAGTAGTCTTGCCTGCAAAATCCCAAGGACAGAGGAGTCTGGCAGGCTACAGTCTATGGGGTTGCAAGGAGTCAGACATGACTGAGCACAAGGTTACTGAGTCAAAAAATATGGAGCAGAACTGTGGAAAGTGATGCACAGAAGAGCCTCAAACTAGGTGGTCCTCTGTGGCTGGTTGTAGAATAACCACTTTGCCAATCCATTCACATCCTACAGCTATATCCAGGAAATGTACCTCTGAACTTCATGTGTGCTTAATACATATTTACTTGTGAATATCTTTAATCCTTTCTTCTATATACATTTGAGAAGGTGTGAAGCGCTGGTGTGCATGTAGTTGGGCTAATGCTACTTCTGCATTGTCCTAGTTTAATATGGATCAGAGGGCATGTGGATCTTCAGGAGAAAGGAAAGGAGGACAGAAGTTTCGACCTCTCAAGCATCCCACCTCTTCTTCATGTGTCTCAAAGAAGACCCTCTGTTTAATGAGTCCCTGTCTAGCTTCATCTTTCCAAGAACGGGCTATGAAGACAGTGGTAACAATTTTCTTTCTTTCCAGCCCCCTTCCTTCCTTTCTTTCTTGCTATTATTTCTTTGAACGAAAGCATAGTCTAAAGCCTCCCAGAAAAGATTTCTGTTTTGTTCTCTAATTTGTGTTACAACTTTCCATCAGAGTGTTGATTTTGATTTTAACTTCCACTGAAAATGAAGTTAGACATTGCTAGCTGTGAGCTTTTGCCATCTGTGGAGCCCTCAATGATGTTTTAATGACTCTTTTGCAATGAGGTAATAGTCCTGTCTCCTTCCTCTGGGGAAACAAACTCTCTGACTTTCAGAACCCAGTGTCTCACAATGGATTTGCTTCCTCTCATTACCCTTATCCCGTCACCCCGTTTCCACTCTACTGCTCGGCATTCTAACTCGGTGTGCCAAGGCAAGTAAATAACACTGCAGAACTCCCAACGGCTCTAGCCTCATCACCCTACAGCCACCACATTCGAGACATGCCATTCACCAGACACAGAACATCTCACTTTTTCTTTCTTTCTTTAATTTCCTGAAGGTCTCTGGCGGTTCAGTCTGGAAAAGCCAAAGCTCTTTACCCCAAAGACACTGAGTCATTTTAAACTCCCTTTTCAGATGGTCTCTAGCAAGAAATGGAGCAGAGGTGGGAGGCGGGGAGGGGGCGTGACTCCAGCTGTTGGAAGCAGTCTTGGCTGAGAGAAGGATTTCTAATCCCACTGCTGCACCCTGGGAGCTCTGGAGCTGTCAACATCCGCCGAGCAATTCCACCCAAGGCCGAATACCCACTGCCCCGGCTCCTCCTGAACAGTTCTCATCCTTGTTTCTCCATGCATCAGGATCCCTTCTGCAGAGGCTGGAATTCATACAACAGGAGGCACTGTCAGCAGCAGTCGAGCCTGCCTCTTGGAATCACGTCTGTCTCACCACCGGCAGCCTCATGCCTCCAATGTGGGAACCCACTGCAAACCCTGCTATGTGAGCCCTTTGATTGGATTCAGATGGCTTCTCTTTCCTTCCCTCCATTACGTGAAGGGTGCTGTGCTGTGCTGTGCTGTGCTAAGTCACTTCGGTCGTGTCCAACCCTTTGGGACCCCATGGACTGCAGCCTACCAGGCTCCTCTGTCCATGGGGATTCTCCAAGCAAGAATACTGGAGTGGGTTATCCCCCACCCCCGGATGCCCTCCTCCAGGGGATCTTCCCCACGGAGGGACTGAACCTGTGTCTCTTACCTCTCCTACACTGGCTGGCGGGTTCTTTATCATTAATGCCACCTGGGAAGGTGTGAAGGGTACTCTTTCTGAAAGGCAGATTAGCAGGTCAACCACTCTGACTACAGTCGACTCAAATCCCAAGAGATTTCCATTAAAAAAAATAAAAAAAAATAAAAAACCCTCACCGGCTTTGGAAGCTGCTACTAGAGGGTTGCTACTGCAGTCCGTTTTTCTTTCCTGAAGCCTGGACCAGTGGCTGTGCTCTGCGTCTAGGGCAGGGACCCCTCACCACTCCGGCTGAGCTCAGCCTTCCAGATTTTATAGTGCCGTTCGAGTGCACTGGCGATGTGAGGGTTGGGGATGTGAGGGCTTCAGTTTCTGCATTTTTGCCTCTTCAATCAGCTGCTTGCTTTCTCACCACTGCCACAGCCAGCGTCTCCACTGGGAGCCTCAGGAGCGGACCACGCCTCCAGAGGAAGAGGTGCGTGACCGACAGCCAGGACGCCCGAGCATCTTCCAGTAGAGCGGCAACGCCTCAGCTGAAGGTTCCACTGCCAGCAACAGATGTAAAACTCATCTCTTCCCTCCAGAGTCCAACAAAAGAGCCAAACCCCCAGAAACCGCGCTGCATTTTCACCCGGCCCAGCTCGAATAGGCTGAGGGCTGTAAAACAGAGAATATAGTTCCCATTTGTCTTCTCCGCGAACCTCTCTGACAGGGGGAGAGATCCCTCCACCTCTGCAAAGGCAGAGAGAAAAAAGGGGAAATGTGGTTCTTTATCTGGCAGGTTCTGCTACAGCCAAATGGCTCCCTGCTTTAAGAACTCTGGGTCAGTGAGGAAGAAGAGAGAAAAAGCATTAATTGAGCACCAGTTATTTATCCATCAGACGCTGATTAGAGATTTGCTATGTGCCAGGCAGTGTGCCTCATGGCAGGGGAGGTGGTTCTAAGACTTCGTGTGATTTTTAAATTTAATTTCCAAAGTACACTCTGTTCTAATTTCAGGCAAGGATGCTTCTAGGCGCTGGTTGTTGCAGATGAGGAAACTAAGGCTCTTTCAGGCCATGCAGTGTGTAACACAGCAAACATCTGAAGCCAGGCATGTTTTGATTTCAAAGTCTGTAATTTCTAGCTCACTGAGATGCTTTTATGGCAATATAACAGAATGATGTTGAAAATCTATATCACTCTTTTACTGAGCTGTAATGTCAGTTAAATACTACAATCATGACAGTGACATAATAAAAAAAAAATGCTAGTTGTAAAAGCACATGGACAGTTATGTGCTCACTAATTACCATTTTATTATTAGATATAAAAATAAAAGAAAGAAAATAAAACAGCATTAATGATGTTTGCTGTGTATTGAGCATCCTTGGTGCTTCCATGATAACTGGGAAGAACCAAGGACACAGTCTCATACATGACAATAAAATCACATCACAGAAAAGGACATTCAAATCAACAACTTCACCCTTTTGGATCCTAAAAATATGAATATTTCTAATTCTATGGGTAGTTAATTATGAAATCTTGATACACAGTTTTAAAAATCTTTAACTGAAAATGGCATAGAATACTCATTTCATTAACCAAATAGTTAATGAGAACCTATTCCATATCAGAAGTATGGAGTTGGCCTTGGAAATAGAGATTCAAAATATTTTTGATAGCCTGAGGGAAATCACAACTTATAAAAGGTTTAGCAACAAATTTCCTTTCAATAGTTTTTAATAAATGTGCTCCAGTTGGCTCTTGGTTTGTCACAAGAACTTTGACCCTTGGCAAGTCAAGGTAGCATGCTGGAAAGGCTGTCACATTGGGGTTTTAGATTGTGGACCTCAATCCTCACTAGTCTTCAATAAATGGTCATGGTTCTAGCCCTAAAAGTTGTTGTTCAGTCGCTAAGTTATGACCGATTCTTTTGAGATCTAGTGGAATGGAGCCTGCCAAGCTCCTCTGTCTGCGGGCTTTCTCAGGCAAGAATACTGGAGTAGGTTGCCATTTCCTTCTCCGGGGGAGCTTCCTGAGCCAGAGATTGAAACCATGTCACCTGCAATGGTAGGCAGATTCTTTCCCACTGAGCCACCAGTGAGGCCCCAGTCCTAAAAGGAAGTCCCATTTATATCTTCAGGTCATAGTTTCCTCTTCCATAAATCGAGAGGTATGGTTGATAGGAATGCACTCTTAGAACTCTAGTATCTATAATTCTCTGAATCTGTCTTTTTAAATAGTCAGGCTCACCCCTGGAAGATTCTAAAGACTGTGTCATAATCAGTCACCAACATCAGGGAAAGAAAAGTAAGTTAAGATTAATTTTTCTACTGCAGCTTCTCTTCCTAACAGATAATAGAATTTATTCCCTCCTCTCTGCCCATTGTACCTCCACAAGACTGTTAACCAGACTTCAATTTGACAGGTTTAAAATTCCACCTCGTTTCTTGTTCACCCTAAGCTCAAGTAGCTAATGAGCAGAAAAATGACCAGAAGACAGGAAAGAGGATAAAAAACAAATGACTAGGGTGCTAACCAAGAAAGTGACAGCCGAGAACTGGCTGCCACTTTTTGACCTTATCAGGGAGCTTCTTGAATACATACATAGAGTTTAATTTTTCAACAGGATTTATTTGTTAAGACCCTCACCCACCAGGATAGGAAAAAAAAGGTTAAACGTGATCCTTTATTAAGATGGTTTCAGGCATTCAAAATCAGAAGAAAAGAAGATGAAGCATTAAAAAAAAAAATCTGAGCACTTTTTAGAAAGACAACGTACAGGGAAGTTTCCTGCTAAGTCTGTTCCTGGCATGAACTCAACCTGCTGTCCTCTGTAACAGTCTTGGGTGCAAGACTGAAGGTGGCTCCTGTCAATGGCACCCCAGAACACCCTTGGTGGGAATGTGGATCCAGTGAAGGCTCCTTACTGCTGGCATTGCCCCTGGCAGCTACACCATCACTCATGGCACTGCCTCATAATGCATCACTGGTAGAGGTTATTAGCTCACCAAGCACCTGTTCTTTACTCTAATTGTCCTCTGGTTCCCTGCATCCCGAAGCTGTAATTCCACACGATGCAGTTCTTCCCAAATCTGCACACACCCGCTCCCCACCCCACCCCAGCCCCGCAGAGTGACTCTTCAAGGACCTGTAATGTTGTAATGTTAGAATGCTAGCTCTGGACACACACACACACGCGCGCACTTTTTTTCCACAGGGAAGCTGAGCTTCTGAGACACAGAGTACCTTGACTCAAGTCAGTGCACTGTCCCCTCAGTGACCACCCCACCATGTGCATCTCCTGAGGATGGTGAATTAAAGGAGCTTCTCGGAGAAGCAGCCTCATTACTCAACAGAATTCCACTAAGGGGGCACGTGACACTGCACAGCATCACACTTCTTGTCCCTCCCCCTTCTCTCTTTTGTTGCTGGAAAAAAACAACCACAGCCCCACACGGGCCACAGAAAGTCTTCCAGGGAAACATGAAGGCTGTGTGGTCACTTCATTAAGGCCATGTCTAAACCTAGACACTAAAGGACAAGAACAAAGAGTGGTAGAAAGAGCATGGTACTGACATAGAGAATAAACTGGTGGTTGCCAAGGGGGAGGAGCTTGAAGGAGGGAGGCAGTGGGAGGTTGGGATTAGCAGATGTAAGCTCTCATACATAGAAAGGATAAACAACAGGGTCCTACTGTAGAGCACAGAGAACTACATTCAATATTCCATGATAAACCATATGGAAAAAATATTAAAAAGGGATGTATATACATGTATAACTGAATTACTTTGCTGTATAGCAGTAATTGGGGCTTCCCTGGTGGTGCAGAGGTTAAAGCGTCTGCCTGCAATGTGGGAGACCTGGGTTCAATCCCTGGGTTGGGAAGATCCCCTGGAGAAGGAAATGGCAACCCACTCCAGTATTCTTGCCTGGAGAATCCCATGGATGGAGGAGCTTGGTGGGCTACAGTCCATGGGTCGCAAAGAGTTGGACACGACTGAGTGACTTCACTTTCGCTTTCATAGCAGTAGTTAAACATTGTATATCAACTATTAAAGTGTGATGCTTGGCAACAGCAAGTTATGTCACTACTACTGTTGTTTTGATAACTTTGTATAAGTCATGCAAGCATCGCAGTGCTCTAAGGTTAAACTTGGTATATGAAAATCATTTGTAAACAGTGAATGTGTTAGGAAAAGTGGATTAATTAAGCAAAAGCCCCACTTTTATACTTTTCTGTTTCTCTACCACCCCTCTCCAGCAGAGCTTCTGAACTCAAGAAAAAACTCACATCTCTTGCATCTCTTGCATCTCCTGCATTGGCAGGCAAAGTCTTAACCATTAGTACCACCTGGGAAGCCCTATCTACCTATCTATCTCTCTCTCTCTCTTCCCTCGTGACTCAGAGGGTGAAGAGTCTGCCTGGAATGCGGGAGACCTGGGTTTGATTCCTGGGTCAGGAAGATTCCCTGGAGAAAGAAATGGCAACCCACTCCAGTATTCTTGCCTGGAGAATTCTATAGACAGAGGAGCCTGGTGGGGTCGCAAAGAGTTGGCCATGACTGAATGACTTCACTTTCCTCTCCAGAAGGAGCAAAAAAAGCAGATGTGGAAACAAGTTCAAGGCACAGTCCTGAATGCTGTATCATCCCTGAGCTCGACATGCAAACTAATTCCAAAATGGACCCAGAATTGTAGAAAGGTGTGCTTTTTAATCATTAAGAGTTGGCCATGACTGAATGACTTCACTTTCCTCTCCAGAAGGAAAAAAAAAAGCAGATGTGGAAACAAGTTCAAGGCACAGTCCTGAATGCTGTATCATCCCTGAGCTCGACATGCAAACTAATTCCAAAATGGACCTAGAATTGTAGAAAGGTGTGCTTTTTAATCATAGCTGTTTGTCAAATGCACTCTCACCATCATTCGGATTTGTGCAGCTCTTAGAGCTTACAGAAAGCTTTTTCTTTAATGAATTGCAGTCACAGCATAATTCAGTGAATCTGAGCTTGAAACCAGATCTTCTCAGTCTTATTCTAGTACCTTTATCAGTTCATCAGTATCTAAAAATTGTGGTGGGAAACTGAAATAGATTGTAAAATAGAAAGGGTGTCCATGTGAATTTAAGACTGTGGTTTTTGAGTAGACCAAGCAAATGTTAATGGCTAAAGGCAACCTTCTACCACTAGGAAGTCAGCGCCATATTTTACACAGAGATAAATGGAAGACTGAGTGGGACAATGACTTTCTCAAGTTCAGGAAGAAATCTGATGCCACATCCTTGTCTAGAATTCAGTTACCTAGATGCCAGGGCTATGGCCATCCTGGGCATATGAACACCTTCCTGCAGGCACACAGATCCCTGATTTAATCAGATACCCAATTCTCTCCAACCAGGGAGTGGCATCCTGGCCAACTCACCTGGAAGATACCATTTTCCTTACCAGTAATAAACAAGTGTATTGGCATGCAATGTAATTTAGTCCAAGAAGGACTGAGGAGAGATATAATGTGGAGCCTCGGGTTAAAATTTCCTCATAAGGACATAGGATAGAGACACAAGATAAAGGCAGCACTTTCTGCTGTCTCTGCCTGTTGTTGAGTGTAATGTGAGGCCTGGAACTGCTATAGCCAGGTTGCCATCCTGAGGAACCCATCTTAAGATGAAAACAGTTTAAGAAAAAAAAAATTAACCCTGCATTATTTACCTTTAGAGCTTTGTCTAGGCAGCATATGTGCCTGTATGCTATGTTGCTTCAATTGTGCCAGACTCTTTGAGACCCCACAAACTGTAGCCCACCAGGCTCCTCTATCCATGGGATTCTCCAGGCAAGAATACTGGAGTGGGTTGCTGTGCCCTCNTTTACCTTTAGAGCTTTGTCTAGGCAGCATATGTGCCTGTATGCTATGTTGCTTCAATTGTGCCAGACTCTTTGAGACCCCACAAACTGTAGCCCACCAGGCTCCTCTATCCATGGGATTCTCCAGGCAAGAATACTGGAGTGGGTTGCTGTGCCCTCCTCCAGGGGATCTTCCTGACCCAGGGATGGAACCTGCATCTCTTATGTCGCCTGCATTGGCAGGTGAGTTCTTTACCACTAATATCACCTGGGAAGCCCATCTAAGCAACATAATACACTCTTATTATTCTAAACTACTTGAATTGTAGTTTCCGGCATGGTTCTTAAATAATCTATAAAAGGATAAAATATCTAGATGAGTGAATGGATGGATGGATATGTAGATTTATAATAATTATATAACTGGGCCTTCCCAGGTGGCTCAGTTGGTAAAGAATCTGCCTGCCAGTGTAGGAGACATATATCCATCATTTAACCTTCTTGATAATCCAGCGTGGAAATCATTATTATGTGCATAGGACACAAAAGGAAATTTAGGCTCAGAACATTAGATGAGTTGCCCAAGGTCATACAGTTATAGAGTAGCACAACAATTTGAATCCACCTTACATGACACAAAGTCTATATATTCTACTGTTCCCTAATACTACCATTTAGAGATATGGGGATTATCTGAACAGTAGCAAATTGTTTTGATTTCAAAGTCTAATGGTACAAATATTATTTCCTAACAGAAGCAAGGGTGATTAAGCAGAGGATGGCTTGTGAACTCTCTAAATTAAAACTATAAAAAATACAGTTCAGGAATTTGGGGGAGGGGGGCTGACTTGAGGGTTGGAAGCAAATAGCTCCAGACCTCAAGCTAGAGAAGCAGTAATAACAGTACTTATCATTTTACCAACTGACAGATAGAGAAGAACAATGTCGGAGAGGGGAAACTGTGCCATGAAAAACTGAAATAAAGAAGAAAACAAAATAGAGAGAAAATACAAAAGAGCTGGTCCTGAAAGAGAGCTGGTATCCAGGAGTGTGTTTTACTTGCCCTATTTCACCATAACCCTGGGATACTTTTAATTACTTGGCTCTTTTACAAACAGTGCCTGACTATTTTGTCAGAGGGTCAAGGATAACAGCGGGACCTGCCCTTTTCTTGTGCTTAAAGGGACACCACCCCATATTCGTTCAGGGGCACCCAACCTGGAACGGCTGTCAAGAAGGACACGCATTTTTCCTGGCCGATCTTTCCCCCAAAAAAAGCCTCTTCTGGAGACGGTGCTTGCTAAACCCGTGAGAAAAGTCGGTACCATCAGACACTGTTTAATAACCCAGAATAAGATATTGTCTGAGGTGCAGCAAATGCCTAGTCGATCTCATATTTAATACTCACACTGAGACATGTCCAGACAATGGAATTAGAGGACAGAAAAAAAAAAAGGAAAACCGATGAATAAAACACTGATGATAAAAAAGAAAAATTGAATTTGGGGGAAAAATAAGACATAATTTTTTTTTCTGCTTTTTTTACTCCCAGTTCAGGACATATGTTCTTCAGCTTAAATGATGTTAATTACACTTTCCCCACTAACCCATTACATTAAAACATTCATTTAATAGTGCCACAAAGATGTAATCTGAGAATTTATTATACACTAGAGCTAATTTAAAAGATGCTTGTGTAGAAAAACCCAGGCTGTTTCCCCCATAAGATTAAAAAAAAATCCAGTCCACAGGAGGGTTAAAAAGAAGGACCATTTTCATATTTGTTATTTCTTCTTTAAATTTTATATTTTGCTTGTCTCCTTAACTGTAAATCTTTAAGATTGCATAACCCTAATTAAGAAAAATAAAAAGCGTATTGAGAGCCAGTATTCACAGAGGAATGCTGTTGGCTAAGGCCCCAGATATTTTTTGTATCTCCAGTGAATTGCTTGTAAAATTTCCAGGAAGTTTGGGAAAACTTTGCATTGACATCACTCAGCAAACTTGGAAAAGTTTTACCAAGGGGAAGAGTGGAGGCCAAACTGACCGTCTGGGGTACTGATCCTGTGATATTCGTAGATTCAGTTAATACTGATGAATTTTGCAGAAATCTTCATTCTCTCCCTCCTGCCTACATTTCTATTCTCTTTATTGAGGAATAATTTAACCCTGTTTTGTTGTATCTTTGCTCCAGATTTTCTCCTTTGTTAGCATTTCCTTTTTTGTCTATGTCAAAATAGATACTTTTGTATTATGACATGGAAAAGAAAAGAAAGTGAATTTTAGATTTATTCCCCTTTAAAGTGTAAGAATATATTGTTAGCCTACATTATTGATCAGTTTATACATGAAAATACCATGAATGACTTTTTGTGCTTAAAATTATTTTGTTGGGAGGGGGTCTGTCTATTTTAATTTGAAAAGTAAGTCATTTTGAATCACCTTTTTACCTGAATGGGTTTTTTCCTCTCCTATATTTCCATTTTAATGGCTCCGATTCATGTCATGCTTCATAGGAAATCTTTAAGAATTTTTAAAATAATCTTGTAGGTTAATTTAAAATAAATAAATTCTTAGAAGGCAATGGCACCCCACCCCAGTACTCTTGCCTGGAAAATCCAATGGACAGAGGAGCCTGGTGGGCTGCAGTCCATGGGGTCGCTAACAGTCGGACAGACTGAGTGACTTCACTTTCACTTTTCTCTTTCATGCATTGGAGAAGGAAATGGCAACCCACTCCAGTATTCTTGCCTGGAGAATCCCAGGGGTGGGGGAGCCTGGTGGGCTGCCGTCTATGGGGTCACACAGAGTCGGACATGACTGAAGTGACTTAGCAGCAGCAGCAGAATAATATATTGAACTACATAAAAATATGCTGGTGAAATGGAGAAAGAAGGTGGCCTCTTTTAAAATACTACCTTTAAATGTGTGTCTCATAGAGAACTATTATATTAATAAGAATATATTTTGGAGGAAAAACACGTGAACTAAAAAAATTATGAGCCCTTATATATTATAGAGCTCATTACTACATATACTTGGTCAAAGATTTTCTTTACTAATAGTTTTAGTGAAATATGTCACATATCACACAATTAAGCTGTGCAGTTCAAAGGTTTTCATTATATGTGCACATATACACAGAAAGGAGACCAAACCAATCAGACCTAAAGGAAATCAACACTGAATATTCACTGGAAGGACTGATGCTGAGGCTGAAGCTCCAATACTTTGGCCACTTGATGCAAAGAGCCAACTCATTGGAAAAAACCCTGATCCTGGGAAAGACTGAGGGCAAGAGGAGAAAGAAGTGACAAAGGATGAGATGGTTGGATGGCATCACTGACTCCATGCAAGTGTGAGCAAAAGACAGTAAAGGACAGAGGAGCCTAGTGTGCTGCAGTCCATGGGGTCACAAAGAGTTAGACACGACTGCACAACTAAGCTACAACCACATATACACAGATGTGAGAACCATCACTGGAACCAAACAGAGAATATTTTCCGTACCTTAAAAAGAAAGTCCATGCCTTTAAGCGATGCATATCTATTTCCCATCCGGCCTCCCTCTTCTGGTCCTAGGTAACCATTTGACTACATTCTGTCTCTACAGAGTTGCCTAATCTGGACATTTCATATCAGTAAAATCAGGTAATGTGTGGTCTTTTATGACTGGCTCCTTTCCCTTAAAGTTTTCAAGGATCATCCACGGTGTGGTATGTGTTAGTACTTCATTCCTTACAAAGGTTGGATGAAAGACTTTTTCAGTATCTCAATTTGAATTATTTAAGCCTCTTTATTAAAAAGCTTAGCATAAAATTCTATTGAGCTTCTTTACATCTTGGAATACAATGGTTCTTCAAAAAACATACGATTTTAAAATGTTTAACATTTTAAATATTTCTGTATCTTGCTAATTCTTTAAAAATATATAATGTATAAGTCAAGTAAATTAACTTCTCATTCTAAAATCAATCAGCAAATCACTCAGTATTCAGTAAAACTGTATATGACTGTTCAATATGATTGGAATGTATCAGGTGAGATTTACTAGAGATATTCTGAGAGAAAACTTCTACAACTGAAAGGATTCCATGTGTGTTTTATATTCTGACATCAAAGTTATTATGTACTGAAGTGTTTGCGTGTGAAATGCTTACGCTATGGCTGTCACACAATGTGCAAACCTCTTTACATATTCATGTTATTTAAGCAGAGCCTGTGCTCAGTTGCTCAGTTGTGTCTGACTCTTTGCAACCACATGGACTGTAGCCCACCAGGCTCCTCTGTCCATGGGATTTTCCAGGCAAGGATACTGAAATGGGTTGCCATTTCCTACTCCAGGGGATCTTCCTGACCCAGAGATGGAACCTGGGTCTCCTGCATTGACAGGTGGATTCTCTACCACTGCATCACCTAGGAAGCTCCATTATCTGAATATTAATGCTTATTTAATCCACACTTTTATTGATTAGATGTCAGTCTCTCTCCCAGTTTACAGATTGGGGAACTGAGACTTGATAATTTTCTGAGAGTTTCTCAGGATCACATAACTAGCAAGTAGCAGAACCTAGATTCAAACCCCAAACCCCGTTTCACATCTTAGTTTCAAAACCAAGTCCAAGCTTTTATTCTCCGAGGTTTAACAGTGAAATTCTTCTAACATATAGAATGGCTGAAAGAATTTTACAGGAGATATTAGTCACCTAGGTTCTGTAATTTACTTTATAAACTACTTGCTTTATCACAGTCTATCCATTTACCCATCCCTCTGGCCATCCACCAGCCCATATTATTTTTTAAACGAATTTTGAAGCAGAGTCCATGTTCTGGTATCCGGGAACTCCAGCCATAAATCATGGCTCACCTACTTTATAATCTCTTAGTCTATGTCTCTGTTTCCTCTCCTGTTAAGTACTGGGGAAGATTTATTGATTTATTCTTGGCTGTGCTAAGTCCTCATTGATGCTCTAGTTGTAGGTTTTCTCTAGTTGGGGTGCACAGGCTTCTCAGTGGGGTGGCTTCTCTTGTTGTGGGGCACAGGCTAAATAATTGTGGTACACGGGCTTACTTGCTTAGTTGCATGTGGGATCTTCCTGGACCTGGGATTGAATCATGTTCCCTGCATGGGCAGACAGACTCTTAACCACTGGACCTTCAAGGATGTCCTCACTGCTGCTGCTGCTAAGTCGCTTCAGTCGTGTCCGACTTTGTGCGACCCCACAGACAGCAGCCCATTGGGCTCCGCCATCCCTGGGATTCTCCAGGCAAGAACACTGGAGTGGGTTGCCATTTCCTTCTCCAATGTGTGAAAGTGAAGTCACTCAGTCGTGTCTGACTCAGCGACCCCATGGACTGCAGCCTACCAGGCTCCTCCATCCATGGGAGTTTCCAGGCAAGAGTACTGGAGTGGGATGCCATTGCCTTCTCCGGAAATCTTCACTAGGGAAGGTTATTTGTAATCTTGGTCATGATACTCCTTCTGGATCTGTTCCCCATTAATAATGTGATTTTACAACTTTCCTACCATGAGATGGAGTCAGTCTTCCTCCCCTTAAATCGGGCTGGCTTCATGACTTGTGGCTTGCTTCGGGCCATAGACAAGAAGAAGAAATGGTCATTCGCCTGCTCTGAACATAGACTTCAAGCATCTTTTTTTGTCCGTTCTTTCTCTTAAAGGCCCACTGCCCCCTGCTATGTGAAGAAGCTTAGGCTGAAATGCTGAAAACCAGACACCATATAGAGCAGAAACAACATGGCTGAGGACACTCCAAATTAACCAGCTCCCAGAGGACCCAGAAACTGACCAGAGGCTCGTGGAGGAGCCCCAGGGACCTGAAGAATCACCCAACACTTCCAGCTTGACTTGCAAACCCACAGAGAGCCATGAGCTCAACAAATGGAGATTGTTTTAGCCAATAAGCTGGGGATAAAATGCAATAGAAAACTGATTCAAGAATCTATTTCACAGACATGTGTAAGAACTAAAAAATATAATCCATATAAAATGCTTTGAGCTGTTTCTACCATATGGGAAATTATCAATAACCATGAACCTCAGCATTATCACTATTGAGGCATAAATAGTTAGATATGCTTCTTAGCTTCACTGCACAGCATGTGAGACCTTAGTTTCTTGGCCAGGGATGGAACCCACGCCCCCTGCAGTGGAAGCATGCAGCCTTAACCACTGGACTGCTAGAGAAACCACTGCTACCTTTTTTAATGGCAACTCTAAAGTCCACTTTCTCCCAGACTGCAAGGTTTTCCCTCTTCTTCTTTCTTAGGAAACATGTCATGGCTCAGTTCAAATGTCACATCCTTGAATAAAACTCCTTTGAGTTACCTACCATATTAGTTTGATCCTCTCTTAAGTACTCTATTTCACTTATCCCATATGCTACTATGTGCATCTATGTATCTATACTAGTGTCTCCCCCAAAATCCAGACTGTATCTCATTCACATTTGTGACCTCAGCAACAGCACAGTATTCAGTTAGTATATATCGAATTAATGGATAAAAAATAAAACCATGTAAAATTCTGTTTTATGCCAGGAACTCAAAGTCCCTGTTTGGTGTCCTTGTTCTATTCATATGGCATATCCCCTTAGTCGGTTCATTTCTGTTTTCAAAGGGAACCCCTTCAAATTAATGACTTGTCAATTCCACCTCCATTTTGTCTGTATAAATACATCACAACCTACCTAAAAATTTCATCAGAGCCCACCCATCCTTTAAATTGCATAAAAGATTTATGCCATGAAATCCAATATTTGCAACTGAAGGCCTCAATGGAACAACGTGTGAAAGTATTCATGGGTTGTTAAATGAAGCTGTTCACTCCTGTTCCGGCAAGAACTGGTTTATTTACAGTTAGACCTGGTCCTTGCCTCACTGGAGATGAAAATAACTTGGTTATTTGGTAAACATTTATTGATTTAAAAAGTTAGTAGAGAAGAAATACAGCCTGTCATTAAAACTCTGGGGAAAAAAATGTTGATTACAAATCTCATACAGTTCTTCTGACTTGTCTGTTCATCCATAATCATCTGCCTTTACTTCCCTTCCCTTCCCTTCCCTTCCCCTACTCAAATTGTCATGTGCAACCAGGTAGCACATTGGAGCCTAGAAAATACATTCAAATAAGAATTAAGTTGATGGGGGTGGGGGGAGGAGATGGAAGGTACAGGACTGTGCTAACTAATGATTTCTGAAAGTAAGCTTACAACACCTTTTGCATGTAATACATGTGCAGAAGTTGTGTTTCATCTCTGTGGTTCAAAATATACTTTGGATGACTCATGAGTTCAGACTGGTCTCTCCCGTGGGGGCCTGGGTGACCTTGACTCTTCTGTGGCTCCATTTCATGACAGTCACTTGTCTGACTGCTCTTCATGATCCCATGGAATATTCTGGGTATTACATTCTCCCCAAACTCTTATCTAGAATATGCCTGATTGATCAGGGATCTCTCTCCTAACACCCCTGCTAACCCCTCAATGTACCAGCAGGAGTGTAATTGTTTACTCTGCTAGTAAAGCAAGAGATATTGATTGTTGCTTGTTTTTTTGTTTTTTTTTTCATTTTTGTTTCCCTAGCTCTCCTCCAACACCTCAAGCAGAACATTATTTGGTAAATCATGGGGAGATGAAGAAGTGAAGGGTATTTAGTAATTCAAAGCTTTGTGAGTGATCCAAAGTGTTTCCATATGCTCAGGAACACATAGTCTGATTGGGGAGACAGGACATACACGTACATAAAATCATGTAACTTCATACATACATCTCTCGTTGACTTTCTTCATGTCTACCAAATGCATTGCTTAGGATCTTACTGTTTCAATTCAATTTTGATAAGGAGATAACATACTCTTAAGTTTTAGGAGACAGGCTTAATTGGTTCTAAAACTGCTGTCAAGTTCTGTAGGCTATATCTAAGTGTACAAACTAATTATTTAATGGGTTCACTTTATTGTTAAAGTAGGTTATTGATTGCTAAGTTAATCAATAAACTCAATATGGTTACAGCAGGTAGCAATTCTCATGGGTAATACACAACACCTGTTTCTTACTCAAACAACAATAAAAAGGGATTAGATCAGCATTACCTGCCAAAGCAAGAAAGCAAAAAGAATATGTCTCCAAGAAAATTCCCCATGTATACTTTGTTATTCTTTATACCATTTTAACTAGTATTAGGTATACAATATGGTGGTATTAAGTACATTCACAATGTGTGAATATGTGATCTTCACCGCTATCCATCTCCAGAACTTTTTCATGATCCCAAACTGAAACTCTGTATTCCTTTAACAATGACACTTTATCCCTTTACCCCTCCAGGCCCTGGTAACCACCATTCTGCTTTGTTTTTATAAATTTGTTAGATTCTAGGTACTGATACGGGCTTCCCCATGGCTCAGGGGTAAAGAATCTCCCTGCAGTGCAGGAGATGTGGGCTCGATCCCTGAGTTGGGAAGATCCCCTGGAGAAGGGAATGGCTACCCACTGCACTATTCTTGCCTGGAGAATTCCATGGACAGAGGGGGCTTGGTGGGCTACAGTCCATAGAGCCGCAAAAGAGTGGGACACAACTGAGCAACTGACCAACAACAATAAGCAAGGTACTGATGTAAGTATCAAGAATCACATATTTGTCCTTTTGTGTCGGGCCTATTGCAGTGAGAGTGTGTTTTCAAGGTTTATCCATGTTTGTAGCATGGATCAAAATTTCATTCCTCTTTAAAGCTGAACATAGACCACATTTGTTTATCCATTCTTCTGTGGATTGACATAGAGGTTGTTTCCACATTTTGGCTTTTGTGAATAATGCTGCTATGAACACTGGTGTACAAGGTATGGCTCAACCCCTGCTTTCAATTACTGGGGATACATACTTAGGAGTGAAATTGCTGGATCTAGTAATTCTGTCTCATTTTTTGAAAAAGTACCATACTATTTTCTACAGTGTCTCTACCAATTTATACTCCTACCAGCAATGCACAAGTGTTTCAGTTGCCCTACATCCTCCCTAACAGTTTATGCTGCTGCTGCTGCTGCTAAGTTGCTTCAGTCATGTCTGACTCTGTGCGACCCCATAGATGGCAGCCCATCAGGCTCCCCCATCCCTGGGATTCTCCTGGCAAGAACACTGGAGTGGGTAGTTCCCAATTATTTATTTATGATTGCTCTTCTTATGGATGTGGTGTGGTATCTCATAGTAGTTTTAATTTCCATTTCTCTTATGGCTAGTGATGTTGAGTAACTTTTCATGTACTTATTGATCATTTATATATCTTCTTTGGAGTAATATCTATTCAGATCTTTGGCTATTTTTCAACTGAGTTATTTGGTTTTTTGTTGTTGAGCTGTAGGACTTCTTTATGTTTTTTGGATACTAATATCCCATATCAGACATGTGATTTGCAAATACTCTGTCCTGTTTTGCGGGATGTCTTTTCATTCTCTTGTTAGTACCCTTTGATGTCCAAAATGTGTGATTTTAATGAAGTCCCACTTAACCATTTTTGTTTTGTTGTTTATGCTTTCATTGTCATTTACAAAAATTTTTTGCCAAATCCATTGTCATAAAAATTGTCCCCTATAATTTTGTCTAAGAATTTTACAGTGTTTGATTTTTGTATTTAGATTTCTGATACATTTTGAGTTAATTGTTGTATACAATGTAAGGTAAGGATTCAACTTTATTCTTTTGTATGTTAATATCCAGGTTTCTCCATACCATTTGTTGAAAAGACTGTTCTTTCTTCACTGAAAGATAGGTCTTTGCAGCCTCAATGAAAATCATTTGACCATACATAAGAGAGTTTATTTCTGGGTTATTTCATCTATCTGTATCATTTTTTTCTTTTATTGTTTTCTAGGTATCCAGAAACTACATGTACTGGTACTATGCACTGTGGAAGGGAGAAAATCAAATAGAGAAGAATCTGAACTTTAAAAAGATGCAGAAGTGGTGAGAAGAGGGTGTCTGTTACTTTTTATTCTGGAGAATATCCAGAATAGCATCATTGCACATTCCATGGACTGGAAACAGTAGAGAAGGGACTCTCAAGATGAATGACTCTATGAGATCATTGAGATTTGCCAAGTGTCCAGATTTTGGCCTGAAGGGTTGAGTTCATTGCTCTTCCTGTATTATTTTTAAAAAATGTTTTTCAAGGATAATTACACATGAAAAACTATTCCCTTACTGTTTTCTGCCACTTACTTCCTATATTATTCTACATCATGAGAACACTTTGTCCTGACTGATTATAAGCATCTCCAATGAAAATAAGATAAATGTGGGAGGAGCAGCACAAAATTTAAAATGTCTTTATATGCCTTTATTTATCTTCCCACCACCAATATTTTTATTTATTATATCACTTATGTGTGTATGTGTATCTGTGTGTGTGCACACATGCTTAGTCATGTCTCTCTGTGACACTGTGAACTATAGCCCGTCAGGCTCCTCTGTCCATGGGATTATCCCAGGAAGAAATGACGGTATGGGTTGCCATTTCCTCCTCCAGGGGAATCTTCCTGACCAAGGGGTTGAACTCACATCTCCTGCATTGATGGGCAGATTCTTTACCACTGAGCCACCTGGGAAGCCCCATTGTATTGCTTAAACAGTTATACATGTGGAGACAAGAAAGGACAATTTTACTCAATCTATCATAATTCATTTCACATAGAATCCTTAAGTCTATCATCTGAGAAGAAGATTGAATTCTTCAGCATTGCGTTTGATACAGAAATTCTGACTCTTAATGTGTTCATTGCTGTTCTCTCTGGCCACACAGGCTGGAAATTCTGTGTGTTTGACTAAAGCCAGCCTGGTTAGGTTTCTGCTGGAGATCTTAACCATTACCCACAGCATCCTCCCTGTGGCCTGGGCAATTCCTACCTAAATAATCAGCACTTGTCAAACACTAGCATCAATTTCATCTTTGTCTGCTACTTCACAGGCTCACACACTCAGAGTGATTGTAACCCTTTACGTCTTACCATATGCTTCTCCACATTTCAGAAGAATTTCTCCAACATTTCCCATCCAAAGCCATTGTTCAAAGCCCACAGGTGGCTTGGCACTCAGCACACAGTGGAATTTTAGATTCCTCAGCTCACTTCCTTCCCTTGAGTGCACTCTTGACCTAGTCCTGGGCAGACAGCTCCTCAAGGCTGGGATTGTGCTCATCTTTGGCACAATTTCATCCATTGTGCTTGGCCCTAGATGTCTCTGCCCTTATATAAATATTAAATAATAACAAGACAATGACTGTTCTTTCCTCTGGAGGGAAGGGGATGTTTTCCACTATTTACTTTCACCTTCCTCTCTTTTCATTTACACATTTCAACTTTAATTTTAAAAGTAACTGAAAAACACCCTTATACAAACGACATCTAATTTTCTGCACATTGTTCTAGTGCCTTCAAGACCAGTTCTATTTTCTGTTGCATTCTGGCAGATCATCAGCTATGCTGCTTTGGATACTTAAAAAGATACTGGGGAAAAGAAGCAGAAAAGAAAATATTAAAAATTAAATGTAACTTTTTCTAACAGTCCACGAGCACTCCATACATCCTCGTGAGACCTGGGCATTCACTGTTGCAAGTAAAAGCAAAATTAAGAGGTGTGGAGTTCGTTTTGCTCACTATCAAGAAAGGAACACAGGTCTGAACTGAGGGAGGAAAATGTGAGCATTGTGAAATGTCATGTCTTCCTGTCCCTGGGAGATTTATTTATTGGAATTATATTGCGAGGAAACAGTCTAAATAAATTAAGTCCCTAGTTATTATGTCACATGTAACTGCATCGTAGACTATAGCCACAATTTTGCACTTATGTAAACTAAGCTGTCAAGGACTTGTTGTTTTAAAGCTGGAAGCAGGCAGCTCCCCTGACAGCTCTGTGGTCCCAGCTTCCAGTTTGATTCACGGCTGGCGCTGAGACACAGGAAGTTCGTGTCTGCTGTAATCTAAACACCATGAAAATGGAACAGAAGAAACAGTGCAGAAAGGTAAAAATAGGCGAAACCCCATAACCCAGACAAGAACCACGTAACACACTGGGAGGAAGAAGGAAAAAGTAAGACAGTGAACCACAGCATCACTGCACAATTAGGGAGACCCAGTACTGGTTGGTCCAAGATTTGCAAGTCTCAGTGCAAAATGAAATAGAAGGGCTCCCTGTTCAAACATGGTTAAGAATTTCAAGACAGGGACAGCAGAGCATTAAACCAAATGTGAAGGTCTCTCCATGCGGGAAGCTGGGTGACTACACAGATCACAACCATGTAGCTGGCCCTAGGGGTATCTTTAAACTTCCTTTAAGAAGCCATGAAATGGCATCGCCTCTGCTAGAAAGAAACAGTATCCATCATCCTTATTTTGTTTTGACAGTACCATGCATCTAAAAAGTAAATACCTAATGGTATGCATTCTATACATTTTAAAGCATTTTTTTTGAAAACATGTGGTTGTACACCAAATGCTTACAGTTTAATACTTTCCATATTTTTCTTCTCAGACACAGTATCTGGATGTCCCTCAATTCAACAGCAATAAAATCTGGCCTTAGTGTTTAGCTGGAAATCAAGACAGTGTTCACTGCTCCAGAAACAGCCACTGGGGGAAAGGGACTATTTAAGGTACACCACTATAAATCTGTTTGATTGTTTGTTTGGGAAGAAGGGAGTCTGATCATTCCTACCCTGAGCCTGGCGGGTTGCAGTCCGTGGGGTCGCGAAAGAGTCGGACACAACTTAGTGACTAAACAACACCACCACCATCCTAAATAAAGTTAAGCTCTGATTTATTTTCTATAACAGCAACAACAACCGGAAGGTATATTTAGCTGTCCATACTCCTCATTGAAGAGGAAATCACCCTCTACTGTTATTATTACACTGTGCAAACAAAGAAAAGGGGACAAAATCTTGTCTTTAATCCAAAGCAAGAATTTACCAAAGGGAGGAGCAGAGGAACCAGAGCAACAAGTCTGATCCTTAAAGCATCTCTTTTTAGCAAGAAGGTGAGTGTTTAGCACTTTGGGGGCCTCTCTGTGCAGCTCAGAGACTGGGCGCCCCTCAGGAAGCTCGCTGGAACCGTAACATTATCTGCCATAATTCGCACACCAGAGGATCTGTCAACAGGCAGTGGTGAGCCGTTCTGTTTCAACTGAAGTAATTAAATCTCTCTGCTCCCATAAAAGTGAAATAAAATAAAAACACAACTGCTTGCTGCTGGTCAGTGGAATTACACTGAGTGGAGGTAAATTTTAATTTCACGGTGCAAGTGTTAAATTATTGCCCTCTAAGCTGACTGCCAATTCTGCATGAAATCTCCCCACATTTTAATAATTCGTCTTTTGTTTAGGATGGAGAGAGACTTGGAAATAACACATGTGTTATGATTTGGAAGGAGATTTTATGTGCAATTAGGGTCCTGAGAACCACAATAGCATAACCACATTTAGCTTTCCTAATTGGACCAAGAGGAAACTATCATTTCTGAAATAATTCAGGGCCTTAACCTTTGTTAAACTTCTCTAAAACACTTGGAATTATTTTGAGAGCATCTGCTTAGTTTTAAGATTTCAATTCAATTTGAAAACTGTGCCTTTAGAGAGGTGCATCTCCATTAATATGTAAAACTGGTTAATGATCAGTCTTTTGTTATGTTGAGAATTGTGAAGACAAGTCCTTTATAAGTGATTCTATGTGATAGTTTTTTGAGGTTTTTATTTATTTATTTTTTATATATAACACTGACAGAATCCCACTCTGCCAACACTCAGAGCCAAATAATTATCAATTGGGAAATTATTTCTGTAAGACTCATCAACAAAAAGTTGACCATTTAGAAAAATCACTTTTGAGATATTGATACAAGTCTCATAGATTCTTACTGACGGGCATTGAAAGCATCTCAAATATTTCTCATCACTTTTGCATATCTCTATCTAACTAGTGAAATCAAATGTTAAATAACTTTAAGTGAAGAAAGTGAAAAAATTGCTTTAGTTTGTTTTAATCAATATTTTATAACTTGCAAAGCACTCTGACTGCTGTGTTCAAAATCAATGATTCAATACATCCCTTGTAGTTCAATTGATTTGCTGCTCTTAGACATTCTGCATAGCTATTAATGTAAAATGGAATGAAAATAGAATGTCGTGCAGTCAGACCTGAATAATCTATACATACTTTATCCCACACCCCAGGGTATGTGAAAAGACTGCTCAAGGGGTGAATCAACCTGACATCCTCCATATGCTATTGACTTGTCGAGTCCCAAATTCTTTAATCTGGTATAAAAATATCATTTTAAAACTGACTCATGTTGGAGAAGTCCAGCTGCATCCAAGTCAATAAATCCTCAGAGACAGAAGAATGCATACTAACCAGATAGAGGATGGTACACAAGGCAGAAGTGAATATATATGTGTATATTTAAATATATGTTTGTGTGTGTGTGTGTATATATACATATAAAGAATAAACATTTAGATAACTAGAACTGAATTTACAAAATCTTTGGAATTGGAATTGGAAGAAGGTACCCTGTGTTTTACAAGTAGAGGTGACAAGTGAAACCTGGTAAATCAGTTCAGAGTAAAATGTCCTGAACCATATGCTGAACTTTACTCACTAGAGTTTTACATTTTCAAGCAAGGAATGATAACCTGTGTTTATTTCAGATTTCCAAACTATATCCTGACAGATGCTTCCATGTTTCATATATGTTTATTTTAATCATTTTCTTCTTTACTATAAGATTTTCTTGAATTATCTTCATTGTCTTTGATTTTAGGAAATTCAAAGATAAAATATTAGAATGGCCATAAGCTTAAATCTACTTTAGATGCCCTAATGCCCAATAGCAAATCATCTCCATTCTTTTGCTCCTCACAATAAAATAGGACCCACAGAATATAAAGGCAAACATGCACAAATCTGCATAAGCATGTACGTGTCTGTATCTATGTATATGTATGGGCACATATGCATATAAGCATATCTATACATATATTTTTAATACATATTCATTCAGGGTCTACTAATCAACAAATTTAAAAATCATAGATCCAGTAGAAACATCCAGAAATGTTTGGACCTATCATTTTCTCTTTTTAAAAATTTTCATTAAAAAAAATTAAGTATAGTTGATTTACAATGTTTTGTTAATTTCTGGTGTACAGCAATATATATATATACACATATACTTATGTATGTGTGTGTGTGTGTATGCATGTATATTCTTTTTAGGATCCTTTTGCATTATAGTTTATTATAAGATATTGAATATAGTTCCCTATGCTATATAGTAGGATCTTATTGTTTATTTAGTGTACAGTAGTTTGTATCTGCTAATCCCAAACTCCTAATTTCTTCCTCTCTACCCCCTGCCTCTCTACCCCCTTTCCTCTTTGGTAACCATAAATTTTTTTATGTCTGTGAGTGTGTTTCTATCCTTTAAGTAAGTTCATTTATAACATTTCTTTAGATTTCACTTGTAAGTGATATCATACGATATTTGCCTTTTCTGTCCGACTTACTTCACTCAGTATAATAATCTTGAGGTCTGTCCATGTTGGTGCAAACGGCATTATTTCATTCTTTTTTACGGCTGAGTAGTATTCTATTATACCACATCTTTTTTATCCATTCACCTGTTGATGGACTGGACACTGATAATGTCATTCTTATTACGGACACATTAATACATTACACTGTCATATGTTATGGTGTATATATAGCAGAAAATCCTTTGTACTCATTTGGCTATTAGTTTCCTTCAAGTTTGGGCTCCTGGTATTCAATTTGTCTGTTTAATGGATTTAAGTCAAATATCTCATACAGGATGGATTAATCATAGTTGCTACAATGTCTTATAAACCAAGTTAAATATGTTTTCAAAACTAAATTATGTTGAGACGACTTCCCTGACAGTCTAGTGGTTAATACTTTGCCTTTTAATGCAGGGGGTGTGGGTTCAGTCATGAAACAGAAGCAATATTGTAATAAATTCAATAAAGACTTTTAAAGTGGTCCAAGTCAAAAAAATCTTTTAAAAATCCAAATTATGCATAATTTGGTGAGTTTTCACTGATTTTCATTTCTTTTAAGAACACAAAAGTATAAAAAGTACAAGTAAATTAAACTACACATGTAGATAGTTTCCAGTTTTATTTGATCATCCTGAGTGCATTCATTTATTTAGTAAACATTTCCTCTATATACACTCTGGCCAGATGCTAGGCAGTAAGATGCTATACAGTATGGACTAAGCTTACAGAGAAGAAGCACAGTGAAAAAAAAGCAATAATGAAAATCAATAGTTAGATTGCTACCATAGCAGCAGGCTGTAGAAACATTAAAAAAAAGCATCATAATCAACCTAGAGGTTGAACGAAGGTTTCCCAACATATTAACATCCTAACAATATCTTAAAAGAGAGTAGGAATTAATTATACAATAAAGGGGGAGGGAGGCAGAGAGAAGACCTTATGAAAATAATAAACTTATAAAGTATTTACTATGTATGTATTATATCATTAATCATCAAAACAACTCTGTTGATCATAGATCAATATCCTATGATTGCCCTTATTTCCTCAATGAGTCTGTGGAGACTCAGAGAAGGCAAGAGCACATGTAAATAGCAGAGGTAGGGTTTGCACTGATAGGGAAATAAAGAGATATGAAGTAATCTCTTAATTGCATTAAGTTGATGGGTCAGGTTTTCAGGTCTGGTTGCACAAGAGAGAATATGAGATCAGGAAATGAAATCAAGAGGCAGTTTGAAGCCAAATCATGAAGCTTCTATATGGAGTTAATGAGTTTGAACTTCACCCAGATTGAAGAATGACAAGGTTAGATTTGTGTTCCAGCAAGGCTCTCTGATATCAAGGTGAAGAATATAGAAAGGCAGTCAGGAGGTTGTTACAGAATTCTGAGCTATACGCAGTATAAGTGCTGGAACTAAAGTAGCTGGCAGAGGTGAGGAGAAAGGAGACAGATTTGGAAATAATTAAGTGATAAAATCAACAGTACCTTATGTCCAGTTGGCAAAAGAGAAAGTTACAGGGCAGTGTCTACCTGACTCCCAGATTCCCAGCTTAGAAGTTTGATGTATTTACTAGATAAACCTAAACAGCTACAGAGTTTGCAAGAAAGATTCTTAAAATTTTAAATATTGAATCTTAAAAATAACAGAATTTTCCCTAGAATATCCATGTTACTATTTCTGAATATCTTGTGACGATTTAAATTTGAGCCTAGAGTTCCTATCTGTTGCTACATTTTGTCCCATGCTTCCATACGTTGCAGATCTGACTTCATTTTTTTTTTTCCCATCTTTCCCTATTTTTTTTAATAACATTTCCAGAGTTGGAGGGGACTTCTCTGACAAGTCAGCTCTCCTTGAGTATTAGTTATCTATTACAAAGAAGAAATTTTCCTGAAACAAAAAGCTTACATAACAATGGACATTTATTATCATCTATCATTTCTGTGAGTCATGAATTTGGGAGAAGCTTAGGTAAGTGGTCTGGCTTGGCTTTTCTCATAAGGTTGCTATCAAAATATTGGCCTGGGCTACAGTCATCAGAAGTTTATCTAGGGCTGGAAATTCTGCTTCCAAGATGGTGTGCTCACATGGCTGTTGGCAAGAACCTCTATTCCTCACCATGTGAGACTCTTCATAGAGCCGCTTGACATGGTGTCCTTGTGACATGGCAGTTGGCTCACCCCAGGGTAAGTGATCCAAGAAGCTACAATGCCTTTTACAACCCAGTCTTGGAAATCACACACCGTTATTTCCACACGTTGCTCCTTAGAAGTGAATTACTACATCCGGTCCACACTCAAGGGGAAAGGAGATTATAGATTTTGGTTAATAACAGAGGAACAATATTGGCTTTTGGGTGGTAACAAATGTACCCACACTAATGCAAGATGTCAAATACAGAACTTGGGGACAGGAAAGGGAGGTCATGTGGGACCTTTCTGTGATTTTGCTAAGTTTTTTTTTTTTTCCATAAATCTAATATTGTCTTAAAAGTAGAATTTAATAATTTTTTTAAAGGAAATTGAAGACACTGGTAAAATAGACAATTAAGTTTTGTATAGCAAGAGAATGTCAAATACAAAACACTATAAAAGGAAGGAGGGCAAAAGGGAAGAACACAGGAAAGAAGTTATGGGTGTGTTTGCCTATTAAATTTTTAAAAACTGTTCCTCTTGGTTAATTTCTGCACCGTTAATAACAGCTTGTGAAAATCCTGTATCTATGCAGTTGACCAAAATATTATATAAGACACAAGCTACACGACAAAGACCTCTGAGATCTGGAAGAGAGTCCAGTTAGACCAGAAGGTGTTTCCATGACTCACTGCCTTGAGCAGCACTTTTTTTTTTTTATACAATTTAAAAAATTGGAATATAATGCTTTACTTTGTTGTGTTGAGCATCCTGCTAGCTCCCACCTTTTCATAATAAAAGAGAATCACACAACTCCATAGTTAACAAAGCTGTGATTGCTGGCATGTTGTTGTGGTTGTTTTGGTCTATAAGTCATCTCCAACTCTTTTGTGGCCCCATGGACTATAATCCACCAGACTCCTGTGTCCATGGGATTTCCAAGGCTAGAATATTAGAATGGGTTGCCATTTCCTTCTCTAGGGGTCTTCCTAACCCAGGGGTCAAGCCTGCATCTCCTGCATTGGCAGGCAGATTTTTTACCACTGAGTCACCAGGGAGGTGTTCTGAAAAGTCCTACTTCTCCCAGTATGGTCTTAAATGGATTGAATTTAAATCTCCTAACCATGTCTTTCTTAGGATATTTCTAAAAGATTTTTTTTATTATTACCCCTTAAGAAAACCCTTTTTACTTCTAACTAAAATGTTCCATTTTCTGTCTCCCAGGTTCTCAATGAAAGTCATTTAGTTTTTAATCTGCATCATCTTTCTTCCTCACAGAACAGAAAAAGCCTATCATTCTTTAATTATGGTAAACATGGGAGGCAAATCCCATACAGCAGGACCCAGCATAAGTGAGCCATTGAACCCAAATGCCATAAACACTGTCCATGAAGCTACCAAGATAGTGCCCTCAGCAACACCACCTCTAGACAGGCTGGGGGAAATTAAGTATGACAGATTAAGATCATGCTTGGAGAAATACAACCTTTCACAAAGTGGTGCCTATAATCATGGACATTACGTGCAAAGCTATCCTTAAATGGCAACCCACTCCAGTACTTTTGCCTGGAGAATCCAGTGGAGGGAGGAGCCTGGTAGGCTACAGTCCACGGGGTCGCAAAGAGTCGGACATGACAGTGACTTTACTTCACTTCACTTCACTTCACTTCACTAAGTTCAAACTCCTAGGAAGCCTGGCTATGAGAAGCAACACATGTCCCCAGAAGGTTGCCCTTCCATTTCAATTTTCTAGTTATGTCAAGCAGCCCTGAATCCACAAATTTCAATGACAGATATTATTAGATAATCGATACTAGTTGTACTGTTTCTGCTTTCCAAAACAAACAGAAATCCTTAAGATTTTTCTTTCTCTGGAACAGCCTTGATTTCATTACCTTAGCTAATATATTTTTGAGAAAGCTTAAATGATTGAGCCAAAAAGAGAAAATAAATTTCTGTCTGGTGACACATAAGATTCTGGGTCCAAAGACAGGTTTTTTGGTTTTTTAAGATAGAAGGTACTGAAAACCCAGGAGCTATGAATGGGTAATGTCTCTATCACACACAGCATAATTTGCTTCTATGAAGTATTTGCACTAATTGTATAAAAAGCAAAGGCTATTTGTTCCTTCCTCTAAAATACATTTGATTAGAGTTCCATCCTCAGCTCGATATTTTTTATGCTAGATATGCATCTTACTTTTCTGGAGCCCTCAAAAGAGCTTAATAATTCTCTGCAAACTGAGTTGCCAGAGCCACACCAGAATTTTGATGTTTCCATTAATAAAAGATATATGCCTGCAGGAGGTACAGATCTGTGGTCTTGGGATCCAGAGTTTAGGGGGAAAATGGCTTGCATCTGTGCAATGATTAAATGTGTGTTCAGAGAGAGGGCTGTAAAGTGTCTCTACAGATCTAATAAGACCTATTTGGACCTGGGGCCTGCCCCTGCAGGGTGTTTTTGATAGCTTTATCTGTGTCAGATGCTGGGGCTCTCTCCATTCCCACTTGTCAATATGCCCTGGTGGCTTCAGAACTGGAAACGGGGAGATGATGGACCACACCAAGAGGAACCTACCGATCAGAACCGATTCAGAAGCCCACCCAGGGACCGACTGAGGCCAGAAAGACAAATCAGAAGTAAGGGGGAAAAAATTAAAGGATGACAATCAAACCTAAAAATAGAATCTGTAACTAGTGAAGAACTGAAATTACTCTAAAGGAAAATAGGATTGAAATAGTGCTCCTGCATATCCGCCTCTGGTAAGGGGTGGAGGGACACTGCAGAAATAGAGCCTGAACATGTGGACTAGAATCTGAGGATGCTGTCTCATGAAGGTCTGCGTGTTTTTGAGTCATTTATCAAAAACAAATCTGTTGATTCAGATAATCCATCCTTTGTTTTAATCAATACATTTTTCTTGTGCCTTTTCTATGCATGAGGCATGAACTAGAAATTATTAAAAAAAAAAAAAAGGAACCCGGGACTTCCCTGGTAGTTTAGTGTCTAAGACTCCAAGTTCCCAATGTAGAGGCCCAAGTACTATGCCTGGTCAGGGAAACAGATCCCACATGCTGCAACTAGAGATCCCGAATGTCACAACTAAAAAGTCAAAGATCCTATGTGCCCCAGCTAAGACCCAGAACAGACAAATCAATAAATAAAAATAAATATTAAAACAGAATCAACTGAATACTGAGTTTTTTTTGCAAATTAAAATGACTGTTCTTGTTCTTATAAAAACAAATGCTAATTGTAAATATCTAGAAAAATACACTAAAAAATAAAATTAATTTCTGGAAATAAGCCCTGTTGACATTGTGCAATGTATTATTTTCTGCTCTTTCATTAACAGGAAGTCCTCAAGCCCATGTCCATTCAGTGTGATTCTAGCTACTGGCTCAGACAAAACATCTCATCACAGAGCTGTTCCTAGTTTTCCATGAATTTTTTTTTTTTTTTTTTTAATATGTATAAGCATGGATGCTGAATTATATCTAATGTTGGCCTGCTTGTTTTTAGTTTGTCACAATGAACTGTATTGGCTAGTGTTTTCTGAGCCTGACATTCTTAGACTAAAGTAAATTCTAATATGTACAACCTTCTTTATTTTTTTAATTCTATTAAAAAGAAATATTAAGGAATATATTACTATATAATTGATTATATATTAAACATATTAAGGTAATATTTACTACATACAAGGGAACATAAGTAATTTTTCTATAAGTTATAGAACATAACTTCAGAAAAAACTCTCAAATCTCCACCCAGGATGAAGGATATTTCCAATATCTTATGTCTTCTTTCATATATGTCAGTCACCTGTCTGTGTTCCACCAAATCAGCCACCACCCTGACCTGCATGATGTACTCTTCTTCAAACACACTCTCTGCCTGAACGTGCGAAGGATTTTTCAAAATGCTTCATCTGTATTCTTATGGGAGGGTAGTTTATGTTTTCTTTTCTATGCTATCTGAGTGATGTTTAGAAATATCAAGCCTCAGGAAATTGAAAAGCTTTCAATATCATTCTAATATCATAGGATTTATCTGTTCCTGAGGGCTTGACAGAACTCACTTTTAAAACCAAAGTTTTGGGGTAGTTCTTTCATGAATTTTCTCATTTTTTATACTTTTTATTCTATCCAGGAGTGTTTTCTTTTGGTACGGTTTGTTTTGTTGGAGGGTTTTCTCTTTAATTCTTATTGCTTCACTTTTACTGATGCATGTTGCATACACACAATACACCCACACAAACACACTAGCCCCAAAGCTCATCTTTGCTGTCTATTAATGATTTCCATATAGTCTAACTTCTAATGTTGTTGGGATGTGAATTTTCACTTGGCTTTCTTGTTAGATCCTTTAGCTCTGGATTTCAGTTTTATATTCTACTCTGGTCTCCTTTTTAATTAATTTTCTATATTTACTGTTTCATTCCTTTTTAAATTAACAATTTGTTCTCTCTAGGTTTGGGAGTTGATTCTTGGTAGTGGAACTTTTCATTCAAACAGAATGTTATCAAGAACTTTAATACAAGAGGAAAAAAGGTGGGGATGTGCAGGAACAAAAAATAGACTAGAGCAGATGTAGAGTCAAAGACAGCACAGATTGAAAACAAATACCAGAGAGCGTATTATGCACTGCACCCATTGCCATGAATAGCTAAGTGGACCGAAAGGTTAGTTTCTATTTTCTAATTGAAAAGATATCCTCTTACAGGGTATTGGTTTAAAATTATTTGCTAAAGGAAAATGTATTTTGTCCTTTAATTGTGAATTTACAGCTCTGTTGCAATAGTTAGAGAACACTAGTCTGGGCTCTTCTGGTTAGGTGTATGGGAAATTACTTTGTGCAGTTTTGTATGTTTCAAACTACACATTGGGAAAAGTGTTCAGTTATCCTTCTTCCTAATTTTTGTAAATGTGTCATAAATATGTTGAAACAGCATGTGTTTTCTTGGTGGAATAGATTTTCTATATGTTTAATTGACTGCATTATTCAGATACTGCATAACAGTGATATTTCAACTTGTGGTCATCAACCCCTGCTTTGTATATCAAACTGTACAATGTCTATAATTTGAAATGGTTATATTAACATCAATTCAATTTATTTTAATAATAATCCAATGTATTTTGGGGCCTCCCTGATAGCTCAGCTGGTAAGAATCTGCCTGCAATGTGGGAGACCTGGGTTTGATCCTTGGGTTAGGAAGATCTCCTGGAGAAGGAAAAGTCTACCCACTCCAGTGTTCTGGCCTGGACACAACTGAGTGACTCACTTTCAATGTATTTTCAAATTTTTAATAAAATTTCAAGAGGGTGTGAGATTGTTATGTTTACCAAAAGGGAGAATTGATTGTTAAAACTGTAAGAATCACCACTTAATAATCATTTGGGATTACTTGATTGGTAAAATATAAGACATGTTTCGTGTCTTCTGATTGTGAGATTTCTTC
Organism: Oreotragus oreotragus; assembly: GCA_006410675.1. NCBI lineage: Eukaryota > Metazoa > Chordata > Mammalia > Artiodactyla > Bovidae > Oreotragus > Oreotragus oreotragus. The sequence goes on along the minus strand of SJYX01013972.1, from coordinate 347,119 downwards.
ATTCTCCTTGTATTTATATGCTGCTAAGTAGCTTCAGTTGTGTCCGACTCTGTGCGACCCCATAGACGGCAGCCCACCAAGCTCTGCTGTCCCTGGGTTTCTCCAGGCAAGAACACTGGAGTGGGTTGCCATTTCCTTCTCCAATGCATGAAAATGAAAAGTGAAAGCGAAGTCGCTCAGTCGTGTCGGACTCTTAGCCACCCCATGGACTGCATGCAGTTTACCAGGCTCCTCCGTCCATGGGACTTTCCAGGCAAGAGGACTGGAATGGGGTGCCGTTGCCTTCTCCGTGTATTTATATGAGTTAGTCCTTTAATAAATATGATAAAAACTTTAGGTTCAAAGTGGAATGTATCTGTTCATCTTTATTGCAAATCATAACTTCTACCCTAAGATAATATTCTCTTCTCCCAGTTGCTATGTTTACTTTTTTTAAAATTTTTATTTTTACTTTATTTTACTTTACAGTACTGTATTGGTTTTGGCATACATTGACATGAATCTGCCACGGGTGTACATGAACTCCCAAACATGAACCCCCCTCCCACCTCCCACCTCACATCATCCCTCCAGATCATCCCCATGCACCAGCCCCAAGCATTCTGCATCCTGCATCAAACATAGACTGGTGATTCGTTTCTTACATGATAGTATACATATTTCAATGCTATTCTCCCAAATCATCCCACCCTCTCCCTCTTCCTCTCCCTCAGAGTCCAAAAGTCCGCTCTACACATCTGTGTCTCTTTTGCTGTCTTGCATACAGGGTCCTCATTACCATCTTTCTAAATTCCATATATATGTGTTAGTATACTGTATTGGTGTTTTTCTTTCTGGCTTACTTCACTCTGTATAATNGGATCATCCCCATACACCAGCCCCAACATCCTGCATCCTGCATCAAACATAGACTGGTGATTCATTTCTTAGATGATAGTATACATATTTCAATGTTATTCTCCCAGATCATCCCACCCTCTCCCTCTCCCTCAGAGTCCAAAAGTCCGCTCTACACATCTGTGTCTCATTTGCTGTCTTGCATACAGGGTCCTCATTACCATCTTTCTAAATTCCACATATATGTGTTAGTATACTGTATTGGTGTTTTTCTTTCTGACTTACTTCACTCTGTATAATTGGTTCCAGTTTCATCCATCTTATTAGAACTGATTCAAATGTATTCTTTTTAATGGCTGAGTAGTACTCCATTGTGTATATGTACCACCGCTATCTTATCCATTCATCTGCTGATGGACATGTCTTATTTGTGCAATTTAATAAATGGGAGCCAATTTGTGGAACATGTGGAGAAAACTAAATTTGGAAATAGGTCTGAGATATGTTGAATACAGGATACCTTCTTTGAAATATCAAATAGGCAAATGGATATTAAAATATAGAAAAAGGTCTAGAAATTTGAGAGTCAATAGCCAGATGGTAAATAAGGCCAGAGGCATAAATAAGATGTACTAAAGGGAGGGAGTAGAGAATAGGGCCCTCAGTGAGCTGAATCAAGCCAACAGTGAGGATTCCTTTTTTAAAAATTGTTCAGGTTTTACCAGCCAAATGTTGCAAATTTTTCTGATTTTAAAAGTATCAATATTTAGATATTACATGAATTTTCCAATTCAACAATTTCCCCTCACTTCAGCCATCTTAACACATTTGCAACATCTGCTGATTTTGAAGGCATTTGAGTTTTCACAATATGTCTTGATAAAGAAGAGGATGTAAGATTGTCTTCAGGAATTTCATTTATATAGAACATTTGAGTAGAGACATATGAAGCCTGCAAAGGAGAATGAGAAAATGGCTGAAGTAGGAAGGGTTAGCCAAGAAATCTTTTTTTAGAAGTATTAATATCTTCATGAAAAAATTTATAAAATTATACTATGAAAATGATATTTTTACTCAAAGAAGTATAAGATAGTATCTGAATTATGATCATTTATGTATTATAAACATTCATTTTAAATTTATATGGTTTTTTCTGATGTAACAAAGAATATAAAATGTATAGGCTAATGGGGGAGCAGATGTTTAAATGATGTAAATATTTTTTAATTTAAACTGCATCTTACTGTCATTTTCTCTAATTAGAATAATCTAATTTAAATATAATAGAAATTGTTTCATTAGGATATCATATATAATTCTTATTCTTTCATGGTCTAATTATGAAAAAGTAGAAAGTCATTATAGAATTTCAAGCATCACCATCTATGAAAAGATAAGAGATGAAAAAAATTGAAAATGTGTGGAAGCACTTGTCTGAAAAAAGTTATTTTAATGTAATCACAGAAAGAATTATTAGAATGACAAAGAATCATCATCCATCTGCAAACTTTATAATAAAAATTTACAGTGGCATTTGTCCTTTCACAACAAATTTATTTTCCTTAGCTTTAGGCAAAGACATTATGCTATGTTTAATGCAATGAATTAATGAGTATTCAAATTAGTTATATGCTAATAATAATCTTCTTATGTAACAGTCATCTTTCTCCATTAGTTTTAATAGTGGTTGAAATATAAATTAGAAGAAAATTAAATATGTTAAAAATTATCATTCAGAAGCACTGTAACAAAGCAGTTAATAGCAGACACAATAAAGGTCCAGACCTGTCTGGGTTTCAATGTCCAGTAATTTTTCAACTGCTTANTAACAGTCATCTTTCTCCATTAGTTTTAATAGTGGTTGAAATATAAATTAGAAGAAAATTAAATATGCTAAAAATTATCATTCAGAAGCACTGTAAGAAAGCAGTTAATAGCAGACACAATAAAGGTCCAGACCTGTCTGGGTTTCAATGTCCAGTAATTTTTCAACTGCTTAAATCTTAATATTTAGGTGTCAGTTTTCTCATATGTAAAATGGGATAATAACAGTAACTACCTCTTGGGGTTGTCAAAGAATCAAATTAATCACTACAAATGCTCAGAATAATGTCTAGATATAATAAACACCTGCTATCTTTTATGATTACTTCTTTTGTTATTTAAAATCAAAGCTTCTGTTTCCCATTAATACAATTATAAGCAAGATGATACCAAAATATACTTGGGTGATGCTATTGATTGAATCCTCATGACCTCTGAAGACTCACTTATTTAAAATCTAATTTCTGATTGATGGTTCTCTGAGGTGGGATCTTTGGGAGGTGACTGGGTCTTGAGAGTCCCTTGGACTGCAAGGAGATCCAACCAGTCCATTCTGAAGAAGATCAGCCCTGGGATTTCTTTGGAAGGAATGATGCTAAAGCTGAAACTCCAGGACTTTGGCCACCTCATGAAAACAGTTGACTCACTGGAAAAGACCCTGATACTGGGAGGGATTGGGAGCAGGAAGAGAAGGGGACAACCGAGGATGAGATGGCTGGATGGCATCACGGACTCAATGGATGCGAGTCTGAGTGAACTCCGGGAGTTGGTGATGGACAGGGAGGCCTGGCGTGCTGCAATTCATGGGGTCACAAAGAGTCAGACACGACTGAGCAACTGAACTGAATTGAACTAAACTGGGTCATGAAGATCAATTTCATAAACTGCATTAGTGTCTTTACAAAAGGATTGGAGATAACACCTCTCCTCTTTCACCAAATGAGGACACGGCAAAAATGCAGCAGAAAGCAGGTCCTCATCTGGCACTGAATCTCCCTGAGCCTTATCTTGGAGGACTTCCCAGCTTCCAGACTGTGAAAAATTCATTTCTGTTACTTATAAGCTGCCTAACCTGTGATATTTTGTTATAGTAACTCCAAAAGATCAAGACAGGAAAACAATGCCATTCATACCACTCATATAAACTACAGAAACACTATAAAATGACATTTTGTGAAAGGCACAACAGAATTTAATAACATTTTTCACTTAGTCAACCAAATATTATTGAGACTCTACTATGTGCTAGGCAATATGCTATGCCTAGGGATATTGATCAATGTCTACTTGTTCTAGCACAGTTTATATTTTGATGAGACAGACATTAAATAAACTGCCCCCCCGCAACCTGCCTCATGCCCCACACAGAGTCTGTTTGTCTCAGATTCACACACAAGCAATAATTTCACATTCTGAAAGAAAATTATTAAAGGAAAACATAGGGCATCATGTGCGTATACTAGGAGGACATGATTCCTGTTAGGCATTAACACAGGATGAAAATATCACTTCAATTCTGAATAACTTAGGCAAAAAGACAGTCCACAGCTTACCAAGTGTGTGTGTGTGAAGACAAACAAGTGTATATGCGCACAGCACCCAGGCCTCTGGTTTTGGTAAAAGCCCTTTTTATTAGACATTAATGATATTTGGTTTAACAGAGTGCTTGATTTATAATGTAAGGACTAGTTTAAGTTCTACAAGCATTTCTTTCAAATATATTTTAGAAAAACTCAGAAAAATTACGAAAAACACACTGAGTTGAGGAAAGAAAGAACATACATAAATGGGTTCTGTTACAATTGGCTCTCTCATTTGTGTAGCACAAAATACCACATTAGAGGCAGGAGACCAAATTTTGTTTCCTCTTAATTTGAAGGTATCAAAAAACTTTGATATTCAGGAAGACCCAGCAGCTCTCCCTCATTATTCCCTGTACCTCTGTTTATGCCAAGCTTCAAAAGAAACCCACAATGCGCAGGACATCCCTCATTCTCAGGACTACCATCTACTCCCCAACTTGGGAAACTTCAGTAGATTAGGTCCATTCTTGACAAAGCCTCCTGTACCTGCAGCATCTTTGGAAAACCCCTTACCTGCTTGCCTTGTCTGAAACTTGACTCTCCTCTAAAGACATTGCTTCACCTGAGCCCTCTCAAATGAAGCTTCTTCCTTTCACACCCCAGGAAGTGGGTAGTTGTCATCCTGATTTCCTTGTATCCATTTTCAAACCTTTGCACTTTCTCTTCCCTAAAATCCATGGTTTTAACTTTATCCTTTCAAGCTCTACCATTAAGATGACCTGTGCTTATTCCTTGACAAGCTCCACAATCACTTTCATACCTTCCAAAACTATTCCTGTGCTTTCCTGGTGGCTAAGCGGTAAAGAACCTGACTGCCAATGCAGGAGACACGGTTTGATCCCTGGGTTTGGGGAGATCCTCGGGAAGAGAAAATGGCATTCCACTCCAGTACTCTTGCTGGAGAATCTGTGAACTGAGGAGCCTGGTGGGCTACAAGTCCATAGGGTCGCAAGGAGTCAGATATGACTGAGCATGCACACACATGCAAGAATGTTCTCATATTTCTTGATGTTATTTTAATATCCTGCAAACCACCTAGTCATAAATTGGCTTGTGCCCCTCCAAAGGACTTTACATCCAGTTTCACACACTTGATGCAATCTAAATTTTGTTATTACCAGTAAACATAACCTCTATGTCTTAGTTTCCAGCATCTAACTCACTGGCCACTATATCCTTGTTTTTCTAGTCAGTCATTTTAAAAACACTTAATTCAACAATTATTTAACCACAGTTTCTCTACTTCCTAGAAAACAATTTTATATCATTCCTTCTCTCAACTTCCCAAACCTCCTTCCCATAATCCTCATCCTCACTGGTGACACAGTTCCCAATTTCATGGAGGAAAACAAGGGAAATCAATTAGCAAACCTTCACAAAGTCCCATTAACACCGCTGCTCACCAATCTGCATCTGTGTTTATAAACCTTGAGTACCTTCTTGACATTACAGGGGAACTGGCAGGGCTCACTTCAGGATTATTCCCCTGTGTGTTCAGTCCTAGCTCCACCCCTTCCCCCCAAATCAACTACACCACTCTTGCAACTGTTCTTTGTCCCTTCTGCCTCTTCAGTTTGTTCCTCTCTACCTGGTCATTGCATGACGTATAAATGTGCTGAAATATCTCTCACAGCAAAAAAAAAAAAAAAAANCGTGTCTCTTTCTATTCTCTATGTTTACCTTGAATTTTCTTTTTCTAATATTGATTCTGCTTACCTGCTTTCTGTTGATTTTCATGGCATGGGATAGCATGACTTTTCTAATTTTGTTTGAAACAAAATTGTCTTGGAAACAAAACATATCTGAAAATTTTCTACTAATATAAAAGTTCCTGTGTTTTAATAGTGTAATATATTCTACTTACAACTGTTTTCATAATTGTGTTGTTCTTTTCAACCTTTTCATGTTTTTCCTTATTAAAATGTCATGTTTACTTTCTTATATTTCTCCATATTCATTAAATCATTTGAAATAGTTCTTAAAAGCACCAGTATACCAAGTGCTATTTTCTTGCCCAGTCAATTTGTCTTTCATGTAATGATAACTATAACAGTAATACCCAACATTTAGTAAAAGAGTAAGAGAGGTATGGTCCCAAATGTTTTACATGTATTGGCACATTTAATATTTATGACAGGTCGGTTGGTTCAGTCACACAGTCGTGTCCGGCTCTTTGCGACCCCATGAATCGCAGCACGCCAGGCCTCCCTGTTCATCACCATCTATCAGAGTTCACTCAGACTCACATCCATCGAGTCCGTGATGCCATCCAGCTATCTCATCCTCGGTCGTCCCCTTCTCCTCCTGCCCCCAATCCCTCCCAGCATCAGAGTCTTCCAATGAGTCAACTCTTCGCATGAGGTGGCCAAAGTACTGGAGGTAAGTTATCATTATTATACCCATCTTAAAGAGGGAAAAACTGATGCCCCCAAAAATTCAGAGCCCGTATATGGTGAGTAGTTCACAATGATGGAGAAAATAAATGAGACTGAAAGGGTCTGATTCTAGGGAATGGGTCCGATTCCTGGCCTCTATGATTAGGAAGATTGCTCTCTAATTTATTCCACATCTTTAAACCTATTGGCACTTACATTTAGCAACAGAAAAATGAAAACAGAGTCTGTGTTTACTATCTTCTAATTTCCTTCACTGTCTTTACTTCCGTGAGTATTGGGAGAGTCTGGAGCCAGCTCACCCTGTAGACTTTAAGCTCTGTCTTTCTCCCAACAAACTGGTTCATAACAAATAATTGTGAACGTTTCATTAGATTTACTCTCTGGTTTTCTGAAATACCTAACTTTTTCTTCATTACTTCTTTTGAGTTGCTTAATTCCTTGAATGTGTTTTAATTTCCTTGTATTGTTTTACATTTTCCACTCACTCTATCTTGTTACAGTTTGAAGTACCATTTGATTCTCAATATTTGTCCCATTTCATGCAGTAAGTAACTATATTTCTGCTTTGTTTGAATGGTCCCTCTCTTTAGAATATATCCTTTGGATAGAAATCTGAGAACAGAATAGCTCATGATTTCAAGTTGTGAGATTTTGGTAAATATCTGAAATATTTTTGTTATTCAAAAGCAATTATAGTTGGAAGAGCTAGAATTATAGTTGGAAGAGCTAGACAATTTTTTTTTTTCAGTTTGAAAAAGTGAAAATGTTAGTTGCTCAGTTGTGGCCAGCTCTTTGTGACCAGATGAGCTATGGCCCACTAAGCTCCTCTGTCCATGGGATTCTCCAGCAAGAATCCTGGAGTGGGTTGCCATTTCCTTCTCCAGGGGATCTTCCCGACCTGCATTGCAGGCAGATTCTTTATGATCTGAGTCACCAGGGAAGCCTTTTTTCCCCTTTTTGTGTATAGTTAATTTACAATGTGCTAGTTTCAGTAGTTTCAGGTGTACAGCAAAGTGATTCAGTTACACATGTATATAGAGAGACAAATATCATATGATATCACTTATATGTGAAGTCTAAAAAAAATGATACAAATGAACTTATTTATGAAATAGAAACAGACTCACAGACATAGGAAAAAAAATCAAAGGGGAAGAGGAGAGGGATAAATTAGGCAGTTTGGAATTAATGTATTCATACTACTGTATATAAAATAGGTAAACAACAAGGATTTACACAGAGGACTATATAGCACAGAGGACTCTATTCAATATTTTATAATAATCTATAATGGAAAAGTGGAGAAGGCAATGGCAACCCACTCTAGTACTCTTGCCTGGGAAATCCATGGACAGAGGAGACTGGTAGGCTGCAGGCCATGGGGTCGCTAGGAGTCTGGCACAACTGAGTGCCCTCACTTTCACTTTTCACTTTCACGCATTGGAGAAGGAAATGGCAACACACTCCAGTATTCTTGCCTGGAGAAACCCAGGGACCGGGGAGCCTGGTGGGCTGCCGTCTTTGGGGTCGCACAGAGTCGGACACAACAGAAGCAACTTAGCAGCAGCAGCATAATGGAGAAGAATCTGAAAAAGAATATATAGAGGCAAATTATTTTCTAACCAACAGCTCTCACTAAAACATGTATGACTTCATTGAAAGAATGTTCCATAGTTTTGTTTCACAAAGCCGTGTAAATGTACCAATGATTGTATAAAACTACTTATTCCTTTAATACTGGCTGTTCTGCAACTCTAGGTAATCTCATTGCACATATAAAAAATGATAGGGCACAAATAATCACTTACTTGAAGTAATTAATTAATTGCCTTCTGCAGTCCCATGTCATCATAGTCCATCTCAGTCAGTATACCTCCTGGGTTAGTATTTCTTTTTCTCATTGATATATTTTGTGCAGCCTTTGAACACACCAGGACAATACTGAATCTTGAGAAAATCTGTTGATTTTCTCCCAATGCCTAAAAAGTGTATTATTGGCACTTTCTCTCTTCCCATCCAATGACATGTCATTTATATCATTTTTCTAATGGTTTCATATGAGTTTTAGGAGCTCCCAATTAGCCAGAATAGTTTTGTTTTTTTTTTTTAACTGGACAAAGCACAAGGCTCTTTTCAAATTGCAGGTTAGATTAGATATTCTGGTTTCTACAGAGAGAATGGGCAGAGAAATGGCCTCTTGGCTGAGAGAAGGGAACAGAATTGAGTCCACATTACACAAGCAAATACTGCCCGCACTGCAGAGTGTACAGGGACAAAAAGCAGGAAGGCCAGAGAATTACTAAAAATGAGTTTGCTGCTTCAGTGACCCCGTTAGACACCTGTTAAGACCTCTCGCTTCCTCTACTGTTTCTAACAAAAGCTAAGCAAAAAAGAGAAATCTAGTGAAATGGTGGGAATTATGTTGAAACTGGGCATTTTCTTCTTCAGTGTCACTGTAGCTGTTATTCCCTGGCAGCCTAATTGTAACTAATTAGAATCTAGTGAGACATGGAGACAGTATTAAAACGCTCTGCTTGGTTTTTTTTCCCTTGATGGTCACAGTTTGGGCCTCTGCCTGTCCGAGGCAGGGGAAGTTTCAGTTCTACAATTGCTTTTTTAGTTTAGTTTTATCTGTTTATTTTTTCCAAATAATTTGCACAGGTTTTGACGTGATGCTCTGGGCCACATGGGATGCTTTCCATACTCCCTGCCAGGTTAACCACAGAATCCACTCAAGAGGATAAAGCTCATCTACGGCCCCAGTCTCTCTAATTGCAGGATGGCCAAAGGGTATCCATTTGGTCTATAATTAGGTCATTTCTCTCTCATCCCCTGCAAGTGTGTATAATTATAAATTAATTTAAAATCCCACTGTGAGAAAAGAAATTCACTGTAATGTAAGAGGAAAGACAAAAGCTGCAGGAAGTGTCTTTAAAAACAGGTTGTTGGTGTTTCCTGCAAAACAGATCCTCAAAATTGGTTTTTCATTCCACTATTCATTTTCCCAGCTGGAAACTTCATCATTGTATATTTAAATTGTGGGTCAATTTAAAGTTATACCGTGGCCTTGAGGTTTGATGCTACATTTGCAGATCAAAACTATTCTTTGGGGAAATAAAACTCTGGGGAGGCCCCTATGAGTGACGCTTTAAGACCTAGCCCTCTCTTTCTCTCTGGTTGCCTGACTTTGACCCTTTTCACACTTGTCTTTCTGTTTCCACAATAAAAGTGTTATATGTTATACCAGATAAAATAAAGTATTTGAGAAAAAACCCAAAACAACCTGGTTCCTATGTGCACTACAATGGTTCCTTTAATCCTGAGTGAACTGCTCTTTTATTTATTTATATTACCCACAGCTTTGGTCAAGTGTGTGGTCCTGCACGTCTTCAGAGAGATGATACAGGTTAAGAACCCATGTGTTTGTCAACAGGGTAGTCTCAGCCAGGTTTCTGTAGCAGCATTTGACCCACTAAACCCCCTGCTTTTGTTGGGGAATCAATCTCTGTGAATTTGAAGAAAATGAGGCAGGCATTGCTGAAGCTCAGACAATGCATGAAGACTCCCCATTGCCCTCACAACCTCTTCTATGTCCTAAGTATCTAAAAATGAGAGCAAGAAATGCTCTGCACGCAGAAGAAGTGATGTATTCAAACCGTTTCTCTAAGAATATGCTAATTCATTTGTGATAATTTCTATGGAAATATGAATAATTTTTTTTAAATAAATGATTTTATTACTTTGCAAGGGCTTCCCAGGTGGCTCACTCTTAAAGAATCCACCTGCTGATGCAGGAGACACAGGTTCAGTCCCTGGGCTGGGAAGATCCCTAGAGGAGGAAATGGCAACTCATTCTCGAATTCTTGCGTAGAGAATCCCACAGACAGAGGAAGACCCTGACTTGCCGTTGATATGTCATTTAGAGGATAGTAACGGTAACAGTTCACACTTGGTGTATTCCAGACACTGTGCTGGATTTTTTGTACTCACCCTCTGAGGAGGCATTGTCATTATTCCTTTTAAAGAGGCCTTCTGGTTTGAGGGCCCCCCTGTAGCCATATGTTAAACCTTGGAGGGGGAAGGAATGAGGTATCAGCAGATACCTAGGGACCTGACGGGGCAGGGAAGAGCTCACCAACTGCCTCATAGGCTAGGTGTCTTTTCAGGGGGGCTGAGGGTGCTGCGCTGGGTCTCGGTGGCTACAAACAGGCTTTCTCTAGTTGTGGCGAGTGGGTGCTTCGCTCCAGTTCCCGTGCTAGGGCGTCTCACTGCAGTCGTTTCTCTTGTGGGGCATGGTCCCTAGAACGCGGGCTTCAGTAGTTGTAGCACATGGGGAGGTGGGTGCTGCGCTGGGTCTCGGTGGCTACAAACAGGCTTTCTCTAGTTGTGGCGAGTGGGTGCTTCGCTCCAGTTCCCGTGCTAGGGCGTCTCACTGCAGTCGTTTCTCTTGTGGGGCATGGTCCCTAGAACGCGGGCTTCAGTAGTTGTAGCACATGGGGAGGAATCTTCCTGGACCAGGGACTGAACCCACGTCCCCTGCAGTGGCAGGATTCTTAACCCCCAGACTACCAGGGAAGTCCTAGTGGTGTCCTCCTGAATCCAGTGATGTGTGATCCTGATCGCCATTCAGAAGGGAACCTCTGTCCATAGAATCCTGAAGCGTGTTTCACACCAGCAGGGAATTTCCTAGTTAAAAGCTGCAGAATCTACAGCTGATCAGCTCAGTCGGGTTCCTAATTTGTGTTGATTCAGCAAGAAAATGGAAGTTAAGAATGGAATACTAGTGAATTCATTCTCATCATCCAAGGCTTTAAACTATCAGCAAGATATCCTGTCATAAACACAAGTGCTAAAGAGAAATTTAGGACATATCGAGAAAAAAGTCCATGAAACAACAAATTCTGAAAACATGTGCAGAGTCTTTGATTTTCTACTTTCCAAAAACCATCATGCCTTCTTCTGTAGTTTGAGATGTCAAAGACATTATATTTTAAAAATTCATGTTTTCTAAGAAGCAAATAAATCTAATCTGTTTTCTCCAAATCACTCACAATCAAGAGTCAGCACACTTTTTCTGTAAAGGGCCAGATGGTAAATATGTTAGACTTTGTGGGCCGTAAGATCTGTCACACCTACCCTGCTATTGCAGTACAGAAACTACCAGAGATGGTATGTTATTAAATAAGTGGGGCTGTGTTCCAATAAAACTTCATTTATGAAACCATCTAGGGGCTTCTCTAGTGGCTCAGTGATAGGGAATCTGTACGCTAACTCAGGAGACACAGGTTCAATCCCTGATCTGGGATGACCCCACGTGCCTGGAGTAACTAAGCTGGTGCACCATAACTGCTGAGTCTGTACCCTGGAGCCTGGGAACTACAGCTACTGAAGCCCACATTTCCTAGAGCCTGTGATCGCTAACATGAGAAGCCACTGCATCGAGAAGCCACTGCATCGAGAAGCCTGAGCACTGGTAACTGGCGAGGAGAACCCATTCACCGCAATTGGAGAAAAGTTTTTATAGGAATGAAGACTCTGGGCAGGCAAAAAATAAACAAATAAAATTATATATTTAAAAAAACAGGTAGGGATCCATATTAAGAATATAGGCCATAGTTTGCCAACCTTAGGTTTATACCATAGAAAGATCATATATATTGTATTGTCTTAGAGGAAAGAAGAATCTATTTATAAATCAAAATTATTTTTCAACATAATATTAAACTTTCAATAGGACTATTTCTAAGAAAAAAACCCTGATATTATGTGGTAGTAAAATAGTTCAACAATGTCCTTCGAATTTCTGTGTAATAATGAAGGAGTATAGTTCCTTTTTTTTTTTTTTTTTGGTAAGGAAATTATTTATTCTTTTGTTTTTATTTATTTATTTCACTTTTTGGCTGGATCAAATGTCATGCAGGATCTTAATTCCCCAATCAGGGATCAAACCCATACCTTCTGCCTTGGAAGCCCTAAGTCCTAACCACTGGATCGCCAGGGAAGTCCCTGGATTATATTTCTTTTTCTTCAATAGATAGATATTCAGACCCAACCAAAGTCTAGAAAGCTAAGGGCTGCTGTCTGGTCTTATCCATACTGGTGAGAGGCCAGCCAACACGAGATGCTACAGTTGACTTCTCTGGGCTGCCATCATTTTGGTCGATAGGTCCACTGAGCACCAGCTGGCAAAACAAAAGCACACACAGCTCTGGGCAAGGCCGTCAGCACTTGCAGACTCCCTTTCATCTGCCTGCTCCCTTGCTGGTGAAAATATACCCATTGTTAGTATCCAAGCTAAGTTCTAGGATGAGCTAGACTTGTTAATGTAAGCACTTGCATTTTATTCAATTCTGCCCAGAGAGAGAATGGAGAGGAATGAGGTGGTAAAATGTGGGGTTTACGTGAACTTGCTTCTTTGTGTCAAAACTTGCCCCTTTGTCTCAAAGAAGCTTCAGATCTGGGCTTTCCCACTTTTCACCAGGAATGGTTAGGAATTTAACAGCTTCTTAACGAAGGAATAACTCTGAGAATTTTGAACAGATGTATTGGCAACATATCTGTTTTATGTCTAAGATAAACCTTCCCTGTAAGTAGAATTCTTACAGACAGCTAGAAAAATTCACAAAGAGCTATTGAAAAAATACGTAATCACAATGGAACATTCTTTTTAGCATCTATGACTGAAGGGCTTCAGGCTTTGTCTAGCCAGAAGCATTACTAAAACAATTATTTCTGAACATAAACGAGTCCAAGAACTCCATGTATCCAACAAATATGAACAAACTGATCCTAAAAATAATTGATTAATCTTAGAATCCTGTTTTTTTCTTGTTTTCTCCCATGCATATAGAATGTTATTTTCCCATGGATAATTCAGATAGTATCTACTCATCTCAAATCAAGTCCTAGAAAGAAAACCCTAGATTTCATTGAATCCTATCTTCAGTACTCTGAGATCACTAAAAATAATTTCCAAACAAGCATGAATTATGACAGTTCCAAAATGAGCAGGAAACATGACCACACATNTCAAGTCCCAGAAAGAAAACCCTAGATTTCATTGAATCCTATCTTCAGTACTCTGAGATCACTAAAAATAATTTCCAAACAAGCATGAATTATGACAGTTCCAAAATGAGCAGGAAACATGACCACACATCTTTTCTTTTTTTTTCTCCTGGTGCTGTTTACCTCCGCCTGTGCCCTCTGAGTAGGGGGCAGTCCTCTCTGGAGGGTTCCAGCAAAGGGTCAGCTGTAACACTAAGAGCTATACCTCTGCCCTCCTATCTCTTTGCCCAGGGCGGTCAAGGTCGAGGCAGCTCAAGGAAACCCAATAAGCTTGGGAACGTTGCAGATATAGAAGGGGTATTCCTTAGTCTGTTGAGAATGAAACAGGAATCTGGCAGAAGGTCAGCAGAATTCATTAGCCGGGCAGTGCAGCATGGCCAATATGAGGCCGGAAGAGTGGATTTAGAGCAAAAGGCTAATTACTCCAGGACCCAACTCAATCTCCTGCTAGATTTACTGCTAATTAATGTTCTCGTCTCCATTTTCACTTCTCCAGCCAGTGAATCAGGGACAAGGACTCACTTTCTACTTTTTCTCTCTTAACCATCACCAGTTTCTGCTCCATTAGCAAATTGCTATCTTGAGTATCTCTTTTCTGAAGGTTGGTTGCCTGGGTGATCTCAGTGGTCTTGACCTTGGTAAGGTCCTTTGCAAAGGACTCGGGGCAACAAGCTGCAATCATTAAAAACCACAAAATGGGGCATAATAATGATAAGATTTGGGGATTTTTCGTTTGTTTGTTTCTGTGGTGTTTCCAGCATGTGATTCCTTCAAGAAAAGAAAATTATTTTTCATGATTCTTACATTTTTCCAATTTCCTGAACAGTTCATGTAGGCAAGGCATGTTTACAGTGCTGCTGAGGGAAATAAATGCCTCTGGCTAACCACACAGAAGGCATGGGAAGAAGGAAATAGACACAAAGGGAAAAATGAGAAATTTTCAAATGCTATGATTTATGTTTGAAACCATGGGAACAAATATGCCTTATTTTAACCAGATATCAACTCCCTTAAATAGGTATGAAAGTAGTGCAGTACTGTGTGTATATGCACTGTCTAGGCTTCTAGAGAGCTGCTTTTATGGAACTAACATGTGTGATACAAGGTGGCCAGGCCAGAATGGCAGGGAAGAATCCAGCATCAGCTTTTCTTTCTTNATGGGAACAAATATGCCTTATTTTAACCAGATATCAACTCCCTTAAATAGGTATGAAAGTAGTGCAGTACTGTGTGTATATGCACTGTCTAGGCTTCTAGAGAGCTGCTTTTATGGAACTAACATGTGTGATACAAGGTGGCCAGGCCAGAATGGCAGGGAAGAATCCAGCATCAGCTTTTCTTTCTTCCTGTTTTTATTTGGCTTCACTGTCTAAGTTGTGGCATGCAGGCTCTTAGCTGCAGCGTGTGGGAGCGAGTTCCTTGACCTGGGGCTTGAACCTGTGTCCTGGCATTGGGAGCATGGAGTCTTATCCGCTAAATCAATCCAATTTCCTGGATTTTGTTTTGTTTTATTATTATGACTTTGTTTATTTATTACCATGGATGTCCTCCTCAACACTTCTCTCTCCTGGGATCCTTATCATGCCCTTCAAGATATCTTTGGAGAGATCAGTATGGAAATTTTACAGGGTTTCCTGAGGAAAGAGTAATATATAAAATATTAATGACACAGACACAATTAAGAAAACAACAACCATATGTTTCATTATCCATTCTACTCTTACAACTATCTAAATAAACCATTCTGTACAAAATCAGTAAGTGAGAACATTGTGACTTTTAGGAAATAATTGTAAACAAATATGTTATCATTAAAATATCTGCAGTGAATGCCATAAAGTCTTCAGGCTTCAGTTCAGTTCAATTGCTCAGTCATGTCCGACTCTTTGCGACCCCATGAATAGCAGCGTGCCAGGCCTCCCTGTTCATCACAAACTCCCGGAGTTCACTCAGAATCACGTCCATCGAGTCAGTGATGCCATCCAGCCATCTCATCCTTGGTTGTCCCCTTCTCCTCCTGCCCCCAATCCCTCCCAGCATCAGAGTCTTTTCCAATGAGTCAACTCTTCGCATGAGGTGGCCAAAGTACTGTAGTGTCAGCTTTTAGCATCATTCCTTCCAAAGAAATCCCAGGGCTGATCTCTTTCAGAATGGACTGGTTGGATCTCCTTGCAGTCCAAGGGACTCTCAAGAGTCTTCTCCAACACCACAGTTCAAAAGCATCAATTCTTCAGTGCTCAGCTTTCTTCACAGTCCAACTCTCACATCCATACATGACCACTGGAAAAACCATAGCCTTGACTAGGCGGACCTTAGT
>SJYX01013972.1:304830-330526 GCA_006410675.1 Oreotragus oreotragus | reverse complement strand
GTAGTTTGAGCATTCTTTGGCATTGCCTTTCTTTGGGATTGGAATGAAAACTGACCTTTTCCAGTCCTGTGGCCACTGCTGAGTTTTCCAAATTTGCTGGCATATTGAGTGCAGCACTTTCACAGCATCATCTTCCAGGATTTGAAAGTGAGGCTCAACTGGAATTCCATCACCTCCACTAGCTTTGTTCGTAGTGATGCTTTCTAAGACTCACTTGACCTCACATTCCAGGATGTCTAGCATAACCTGGCCCTTAATAACAGAATATTTCCAGACACTACACAAACTATCTAGATTTTTCAACTCAACATCACCTGATAAATTTCGTAATGATAATGGTATTTTGGAGGCAAATCAATGAAGACACAAGTAACAGGAAATTATGTCTATTTCCTTCTTCCCATGCCTTCTGTGTGGTTAGCCATCTACATCACAACCAATTTAGAAAGGCAAAAAGTCAAGAATATCATGGTTTATATTAAGCAGTCACTCAGTTTGGGCTCAGCTCATGGGAGACAAGCTGGTATTTGGGGACAGTGGTGGGGGGCGGGTAAAAGAAGATATGAAGTTACTTATTTATTGTTAAGTAACACATCCTAGCAATATCAAGAGATTCAAGAGAAACAAGCTTTTGAGAAGGTCTCCTAAGAGGCTGGACCATTTCTAGGTCACCTCCCAAAATCGCATCTGCTCTGATACAAACATTCAAAGATTTGGTTTCAGGACTGAATAGATTCAAAACGTTCAGATGATTTGGTAACCCATGCCTGAAGCCAAAAGGATCTCAGAATACTATAACTAAAGAGTTTTTGTTTTTGTTTAGTTGCTAAGTTGTGTCCAACTCTTCGTGACCCCCATGGACTGTAGTTCACTAGACTCCTCTGTTCATGGGACTCTCCGGGCATGAGTACTGGAGTGGTTGTCATGCCCTCCTCCAGGGGCTTTTCCCAACCTAGGGACTGAACTAGTCTCTTACATCTCCTGCATTGGCAAGTGGGTTCTTTACCACTAGCGTCACCTGGGCAGCCCACTGTGGAGTTAACTCCATTGAAAAACAGAACCATTTAGCTACAAGAAACCCATAACCTAGTTAGTGCTTAACTTCTGGATAGTAAGAGCCACTGACAGCTCCAAGTGATGGAGACCACTTTCTTCTCAAGGAGCTTTAGGAGAGGAGATTGAAAAACTTCTCTTTACAGTGCTCACTACCTTATCACCAGGAAAATATTTCTTACCTAAAAAAAGATCCTTCTGGTACAATTTCAACCAACTTCCCCTTGTCTGCAGGTTGAGTGAAACCAGGTGAATTGCTTGAGAGAGTGCAAACTTCTTAGGTTTCTAGAATATTCACAGGGTCTGGAAGATCCTCCTAGATCATTTAGTTCTTCTCTCTCACTTTGCAGCTGGGAATTAAAATGCAGGGGATTCTAGTGACTTGACTAAATCCACACAGTAGTTAATCATAGATCCCCATGAGCTTCAATCAGATGCCATACAAATAATTCTATGTCCTTCATTTCTGGAATTATGAGGCTGCCCAGGAAAAAAAGAGAAACTTGAAGATAGTGATAATATGCATGGGTAATTATCAAGAAGTCTGTTTTTAACATTTAACATGTGTATTTTACCAAAAGGTTGGTGTTTGTTTTAAATGAAAGTGAAAGTGTGAGTCACTCAGTTGTGTCTGACTCTTTGTGACCCCATGGACTGTACCCTGCCAGGTTCCTCTGTCCATGGAATTCTCTAGGCAACAATCCTGGAGTGGGTTGCCATTCCCTTCTCCAGGGTATCTTCCTGACCCAGGGATTGAACTTGGATTTCCTGCATTGCAGGCAGATTCTTTACCCTCTCAGCCACCAGGGAAGCCCCTTTGTTTTAAATAGGTCTCACTTTTTACCATTTTTCCTAGAAATGTTTGAGAATATACTTTTGGACTCGTTTACAATGGGCTTCCCTGGTACCTCAGCTGGTAAATAATCCACCTGCAATGTGAGAGACCTGAGTTTGATCCCAGGGTTCGGAAGATACCCGGGAGAAGGAAATGGCTACCCACTCCAGCATTCTGGCCTGGAAAATTCTGGCCATGGACTATACAGTCCCTGGTTCCCAAAGAGTCAGAAACAATTGAGCAACTTTCACTTTTTCACATTGATAATTGCTCTAATCTGTTGTTTAGGTGTTTGCCAGTCTAATAGGTGTAAAATGATATGTTACTGGTACTTTAATTTACAAATCTCTGAGTTTTAGCTTTAATTCAACTGTAGCATTAATTCAAATTCTCCCTCCCCCCGCCATTTGAATTTCTTTTATGTAAATAGTCACCTAATTGCCTCTTTTTCTATTGTCATTCATATCTGCCTTACCAGGTTTCACGAATTCTTTATGGAACTTCCCTGGTGGTCCAGTGATTAAGATTGCACTTCACTACAGGGGGCGAGGGTTTGATTCCTGGTCTGGAAACTAAGATCCTGTGTGCTATGCAGCACAGCAAAACAAACAAAAAGAAAATTTACCACCTTAAAAAAGTATTATTTATAATATTCAGTATAATTACCCTCTTTATTTTATAGTTTGTTGATTTTGTTCATGATATCTTTTGCCATACAAAAGTTTCAAAGCTTTGAATAAATGTATGTTTCTCTTTTATAATTTTATAATAAACTCATTCTTAACCATGAAAAAAAAAAACAAACAAAGAAGCTCAAACCATAGTTGAAGGGCAAACTACCTTGATTCTACTCCTGACTCTGCCACTTATGTTGTGACTTTGGGCAAATTCCCTTTATCCACCCTTCAGTCTCCTCATATGAGAGACCACATCGGTGATGACAAGAGCCCTACAGAACTGCAATGGTGACATGCGCTCACACACAGTAAGACCAGCTAATGTGGGACTTCTCTGGTGGCCCAATGGTTCAGACTTCACCTTCCAATGCAGAGAGGGAGGGTTCAAACCCTGATTGGAGAACTAAGATCCCTCATGCCTCGTGGCCAAAAAGCCAAAACATGCATCAGAAGCAATATACTAACAAATTTAATAAAGACTTTTAAAATGGTCCACATAAAAAAAAAAATAACAGCAAACATGCTTTCCTATGTTACTCATTTAATTTCCACAGGAAACCCTCGAGGTAGATACTATTATCCTGCTCATTTGACAGATGAGAAAACCGAAGATCTATCAAAGTCCAGGCTCATGATGGGGGATCAATAGACTGGCTGCTGGCATCATCACCAACATCATTATCATTAAAGGCAGGTTTGAAAGTTTTCTTTTTGGCAGACTGATTTGTCATTATGGTCCAACCCAGGGCAGTTGCCAAGCTCAGAAAATGGATACAATCTCTTAAAAAAAAAAAAAAGTCTGACCTGGAAAAAAAAAAATCTACAGCCCAAAGAAAACCATAAACAGCGTTCCCAAGCCAAGTGAAGATAACATTGGTATTAAGCACTCTTTGGAATTATCTCTATACTGTTCTGTTTGATTCTGTGGATAACAAAAAGGACAAGAGAAAACTTATTCCCCTCACTTGCCTGTGACAAATTACGAAAGTTTCAATATGTTATTATAGTATTAAGATTCACGAAACATATGACATTCACATGTATTTCTTTTTTCTTGAAATGCTCTTGTGGCTCTTGACAGCTCATTAAGGATCCATACCAGCCTGAGCTGGGCTTACCCGTGCTGGGAACCAGCTGCTCCTACCTCTCAGAATGGAGCTGCCACAGGTGTGGACCGGCCAGACTACAGGGAGGGTGGATCAGAGAAAGAGGATGTTTAGTAAGGCTCCCTAACCTCCCCTGCTGGCTTTTATTTTGACATCTGGGACTGTAACCCAAAGTGCACACGGATTAGAGATGTCATTTTATGTCAGTTGTAAGACAGGATACAACAAAACCGGAGAGCAGATATCCCATCATTTGTCTGTCATGGCGCTTCCAGGAGGGAAGATGCCACGGTCAAATCAAACAGTCGCCTTTTCACACAGGCTTTTCCTTTGCCCACTCAAGCTGTCAGCAGTTCTTACTGGGGGATTTCACAAGCTGCAAAACTTCACTTCTTGCAAGAGAACTATGCTACTTCCCTACAAATGGGTCCATGATGCTGTGAATAGGTGGGTGTAACTTAGAAACTGTTGCAATCCTAGCCAAAGAAAGCCACCAACTCAAACCCAAAACCTGATGCTATCAGTTCTGTGTCCTAATAGTGACACCAACATAGGTGGCTCAGTGGGATAGAACTCACCTGCCAGTGCAGGAAACACAGGTTCAATCCCTGGATCAGGGAATATCTCCTGGAGAAGGGCATGGCAACCCACTCCAGTATTCTTGCCTGGAAAATTCCATGGACAGAGGAGCCTGTCTGGCTACAATCCATAGGGTCACAAAGAGTCATGCGTGACTGAATGTCTGAGCACTCATGCATATAGCATGTAATGGGTAATATTAGAACATGGCAATTAAATTTAATTTTTCAAAGAATAGCCCATTTCAAACAATTTGCTCATAGCCCTACAGAACTGCAATGGTGACATGCGCTCACACACAGTAAGACCAGCTAATGTGGGACTTCTCTGGTGGCCCAATGGTTCAGACTTCACCTTCCAATGCAGAGAGGGAGGGTTCAAACCCTGATTGGAGAACTAAGATCCCTCATGCCTCGTGGCCAAAAAGCCAAAACATGCATCAGAAGCAATATACTAACAAATTTAATAAAGACTTTTAAAATGGTCCACATAAAAAAAAAAATAACAGCAAACATGCTTTCCTATGTTACTCATTTAATTTCCACAGGAAACCCTCGAGGTAGATACTATTATCCTGCTCATTTGACAGATGAGAAAACCGAAGATCTATCAAAGTCCAGGCTCATGATGGGGGATCAATAGACTGGCTGCTGGCATCATCACCAACATCATTATCATTAAAGGCAGGTTTGAAAGTTTTCTTTTTGGCAGACTGATTTGTCATTATGGTCCAACCCAGGGCAGTTGCCAAGCTCAGAAAATGGATACAATCTCTTAAAAAAAAAAAAAAGTCTGACCTGGAAAAAAAAAAATCTACAGCCCAAAGAAAACCATAAACAGCGTTCCCAAGCCAAGTGAAGATAACATTGGTATTAAGCACTCTTTGGAATTATCTCTATACTGTTCTGTTTGATTCTGTGGATAACAAAAAGGACAAGAGAAAACTTATTCCCCTCACTTGCCTGTGACAAATTACGAAAGTTTCAATATGTTATTATAGTATTAAGATTCACGAAACATATGACATTCACATGTATTTCTTTTTTCTTGAAATGCTCTTGTGGCTCTTGACAGCTCATTAAGGATCCATACCAGCCTGAGCTGGGCTTACCCGTGCTGGGAACCAGCTGCTCCTACCTCTCAGAATGGAGCTGCCACAGGTGTGGACCGGCCAGACTACAGGGAGGGTGGATCAGAGAAAGAGGATGTTTAGTAAGGCTCCCTAACCTCCCCTGCTGGCTTTTATTTTGACATCTGGGACTGTAACCCAAAGTGCACACGGATTAGAGATGTCATTTTATGTCAGTTGTAAGACAGGATACAACAAAACCGGAGAGCAGATATCCCATCATTTGTCTGTCATGGCGCTTCCAGGAGGGAAGATGCCACGGTCAAATCAAACAGTCGCCTTTTCACACAGGCTTTTCCTTTGCCCACTCAAGCTGTCAGCAGTTCTTACTGGGGGATTTCACAAGCTGCAAAACTTCACTTCTTGCAAGAGAACTATGCTACTTCCCTACAAATGGGTCCATGATGCTGTGAATAGGTGGGTGTAACTTAGAAACTGTTGCAATCCTAGCCAAAGAAAGCCACCAACTCAAACCCAAAACCTGATGCTATCAGTTCTGTGTCCTAATAGTGACACCAACATAGGTGGCTCAGTGGGATAGAACTCACCTGCCAGTGCAGGAAACACAGGTTCAATCCCTGGATCAGGGAATATCTCCTGGAGAAGGGCATGGCAACCCACTCCAGTATTCTTGCCTGGAAAATTCCATGGACAGAGGAGCCTGTCTGGCTACAATCCATAGGGTCACAAAGAGTCATGCGTGACTGAATGTCTGAGCACTCATGCATATAGCATGTAATGGGTAATATTAGAACATGGCAATTAAATTTAATTTTTCAAAGAATAGCCCATTTCAAACAATTTGCTCACATAAGGAAAAAACAATGGAAATGTATTGAGGGATCAGGAAGGTATTAAAAAAGGATTCTTCCAGAACACATAAATTACATAATAACAGATCACTTTAATTTATTAAACACCCACTTTATACCAGGAAAATTATTCCTTACTTCACGTATGTGGTCTCATTCAATTTTGAAAAGTTAAGAACATTAGGTCAGAGAGCTGAAGTGTGTTACCTACAGTCACATAACAAGAAAGCAGCTTAGTCAGAATTCAGACTTTCCTTAGCATCGTTCTAGAGGTTACACTCTCCTCTAAAGCTCACTCTCTCGGGGAGGGACACACGCTCAACGAAGTGTCTGCTCATAGGCCAGGGTGCATGTCAATCAGGCTAAATGATATGCAACTTCCCAACATTTCACTGTAGTTCTAGGGAAGCAGCATTTTCAGTGTTTGAAATTTTGAGATACTCTATCAAATGTATTTCTGCAAATTCCTACTTTTTCATTTCAGCCAGTATGAATGTTTGTCTTTTTCCTTGTAAAAGCTGGGAAAGCAAAACATTTTGTATGTAGTGAGGGATTTGAAGATTTGGTAGTTGACTTGCATAGCTGTTGTGTGGTGTGGTGAATCACAAATTGGAATTTAAAGTGTGTTCTTCTTTTGCAGATAAGGGTGTTTGTATAATTTCTTTTTATAGTCTGCATATAAGGGATGTCATAGGATAGTTCTCCTAATCTGTCTGGCTTACTTCACTCAGTAATTGACAATCTCTAGTTCCATCTATGTTGCTGCAAATGGCATCCATTCATTCTTTTTAATGCCGGAGTGGGAGGCGAGGGAAGAGGGCATGTGGTAATGGGATAGTTAGGGAGTTTGGAATGGACAGGTACATGCTGCTATATTTAAAATGGATAACCAGAAAGGATCTACTTTATATCACATGGAGCTCTGCTCAGTGTTATGTGTCAGCCTGGATGAGAGGGAGTTTAGTTGAGAATGGGTACATGTATATGTATAGCTGAGTCCCTTTGCTGTCCACCTGAAACTATCACAGCATTGTTAATCGGCTCTACTTCAATACACAGTAAAAAGCTTAAAAAATAAGTGTTCTTACTTTTAATGCCTTTTATTAAATTTCATAAAACACCAGATCCCACAAATCTAGTCACCTTTAGAACTGATCATGCACGTGCTGACTTCAGTCGTGTCTGACTCTTTGCATCCTCATGAACTGTACCCCACCAGACTCCTCTGTTCATGAGATTCTCCAGGCAAGAATACTGGAGTGGTTTGCCATGCCCTCCTCTACGGGATCTTCCCAACTCAAGGATTGAATTTGTGTCTCTTACATCTCCTGCACTGGCAGGTGGGTTCTTTACCACTACGCCACCTGGGAAGCCCTTGGAACTGATCAACCAAATATGTATTGACTGGATTAAGTTCACTTCTTACCCTAGGCTGACCCTCGGTAACTGAAAACTATGGAAAATTCTAAGGTTTGTGATCTTTGTGTCATGCCTCACTTGACAACTTTCAAGTGAAATAATTTGAAAAACATAGTTTCAACTGAGACTAGATTGACATATCAAGATGGCAAGTTTTAAGTGTAGTGCTGATACTGAGAAAGTAAGATGTCTGGGTCAGCCAAGCGACACAGTGACCATATGCCCTGCAAGGAAAATGCAGCCACCAGCTGGGTGTGAGGAAGTCAGGTAAGCTTCCAGGCTTGTGTGAAATATGGTACATTATTATGAGGGGGGAAATGAGTTGCCCTGAGCCATAATCCTATAAAATAGTCACTTTTTTAAGAAAAAAAAAAAAAAGGGATGTTTGAATGAAAATCATCAAATTATTTACAGCTAAACAAGAGAGAAGTCTTAGCTAAAATCAGTTTTAAAAAAGCACAAATCAAATAAAAATGCTTTTCATGCTTGAGGTTTGTTTGATGACCAATTGCAGAATTACCTTAAAAGATGATGCTTACGTAATAAGAGAAAATTAGGCAAAATTCTATTTTAACAGAGATGAAAAAATATCACCTTTTGATGAAAAGAGATAGCAAAGCTAAAGAAAAAATTACTTTCCTCTTACCACATTGACAGATAAAGTAGTTTCAAGTGCTCCTCAAGCCAAACTGAATTGGTTGAGAGATTTTGGGTTCTTAGGTAATGAATGCATATTATATTTTGGATGTTTTCACTATGTTTATAATGAACATATATTCATTGAAATTTGTCTCATTTTCTTTTATAAATGTTTTATTGGAGTATAGTTGATTCATAATATTGTATTAGTTTTAGGTGTAGAGCAAAGTAAATCATTATACATATAGCCACATTTTTATTTTTTAGAATTTTTATAAGAAGCATACAAATGAGAATTGTTTGTCAATCTTGTACTATTTGCTTGAAGGATGGATAGTACTATTTACCTGTCAATTTAGTACTATTTACCTGTCAATTTAGTACTATTTACTTTACTCTGCATGGCTAGAGAACAACCTTCAAGTGGTTAAAGGCACAATTCATTGTACATCAAGCTCACAGACACCCCGTTTTTGCCAGGAGCCACCACACATAACACTCAGCAAGAGCACCTTCTCAGAACATCACTCATGACATTTTCAGTTTATCCTTTGGGGTGGGAAAAATGCTGAATGATCTTGAAACTATAAAAAATGCTAGTTTGAATATATGTTCTCTGAAAAATCTGAACTAAAATGGAAATGTACTACATAGATCTATTCTAGTCATCAAAGGGACATGCTGACCATTTTTTAAACTCAGATTCTTGACTGGTTGTTTTTTTTTTTTCCTTTATGAGATTTGGGGAAGGTAGTGAAATACTTTCAAAAAAGCTGAGTCCTGGCAAATGTGTTTGTTGACCCAGGGTTGGCTCATTTGCCGCATGTCTTCTTAAATCAATGCCCTAAGTCAAGGCAAACTTACACACGTCTCAACTTCTCATGAAGATTGCTGTAGTGAAAATAAAGTTGGGTGAAAAAATTTGACCTTGCAGATTATGAATCATTAGAGGCTCTTCATTTGATGCATGTTAAATATCTGTGGTAAAATTTTTAAAAAGCAATAAAAGATCTTTATCAATAGAAAGACTGTGAATGAGTATTTCCCAGACACCATAATAGATTCTCACCAATGTTATCAAAGATGCTTGCAGTAAAGACCCCTATTGTGTGTGCTCAGTTGCTAAGTTCTGTCCCACCCTTTGTGACCCAATGGACTATAGCCCACCAGGCTCCTCTATCCATGGGATTTCCCAAGCAAGAATACTGGAGTGGGTTGCCATTTCCTCCTCCAGGGGATCTTCCTGACCCAGAAATCGGATTAATATCTCTAACCTGAGTCTCCTGCATTGGCAGGCGGGTTCTTTACCACTTGAGCCACTTGGGAAGCCCCAAAGACCTATGGTCAGCTGTAATCTCAAGAGACCCAAGAGACACAGTTAATGAATCTCCTCAGCTGTCGCCTGGAACACNAGAAATCGGATTAATATATCTAACCTGAGTCTCCTGCATTGGCAGGCGGGTTCTTTACCACTTGAGCCACTTGGGAAGCCCCAAAGACCTATGGTCAGCTGTAATCTCAAGAGACCCAAGAGACACAGTTAATGAATCTCCTCAGCTGTCGCCTGGAACACCAAGAGGCCCAAACCTTAAATGCCCTCAGGGTAACATAAATTAGTGAGCCTAGGAAGCAGAGAAAATGCCTGTCTGAAGGCTTTTATTTTCCTATTGTGGGGAAGAGGCAGAATTTTGTCCTCAGGTCATTGGAAAGTGGTCTCCCAGCCCCACTCCAGTATGTTCCCTTGCCTGGCTGATTTTTGGGCATCTCTCCTCAGTTATTATTCTGACTTTAGAAAGTATCAGAAAATGGCATTTGTGTACCTATTAAGTGTATCAGGGTCCTTACAACATGTGATGTCAAAATGAGACCAAATCAGCCTGGGTGTTATCTCATTACTCACAATTATCTTTATGTAATAAGGTACGATGAAATTGCAAATGAGATTTGTATTGAAATGCATTGCCTTTCAAAAATGACGTTTAAATACATTTTCATTCAAATCAGCCATTTTTCATTCATTATCGAATGCAGGAATTTGTTTTGTATTTTATCTTCTGAAGATGAACAATGTGAAATTATATTACCATGTAAGGGAGTCCTATAATAAAACTTTGTGCCGCTTCCTTCAGATAATAAATCAAGTGTATTTACTGTCATTTGATCAACATTAAAAGAACTCCTCTCTTGGCCCCAAGATTTTTTTTGATAGGCTCCCACCAAAGGAAGACATAAACTCTAGAATCTGTACTGAAAGAATTCTTAATATATAGTTTATACAATGTAATCTTTACTTACTGCATTCTTTGTGGACATAGGTTTATCTGGAATCTGCTTATAATTATGTCTTTCTCAGTTACGTACTTTCTTATAATCTAATAGCTAAGCTAACATCAATTTTAAAATATAATCACAGTTCGATTCAACATTAAGGTTTCAGTTGTTTTTCTTGCCTTATTTACATGACTTTTACTGACTGCTTGATTTAAAAGAATCCTCACCTTGAGTACCCAGTATGAGTGTGCGTGTGTATTTATGTCTGTGTGTATGTGTACATGCTTTTCACTATCTTATATAGGTATCATCTGTCAAGTCAATCTCAAATTTTATTTGACAATCATGAAAGGGAGATAAAACTTACAGGTTCATACTATTTAGTTATTGGTCATTTTAACGGAAATCTTAGGCAAAAGGATTTACATACAAATGATGGATAATTGAAATACGGTCTATTTACCTAGACACAGACTCATGGCTATCCTATCTGAATGTAATGTTTGATCACACAGATCCGTGGAAATCCTTCCGTTTGCAGAATAGTTACTGCCTCCAGTGCTAGGCTCACCTCCACTGCTCAGTCCTGTTCACAAAGAACCAGGAGGACCCATCCAAGTAGAGCTTCCAACAGGCATTCTGAACACAGGACTGTCCTTCTGTCAGAACACTTTCCTAGATAAATGTTTATCATTTAATTTTCACTTACTTAACCAGAGTTTATGCATTAATCATTATCCTTTCAATACACTAGTCATTTTATGTGTATGCTTGTGTTTGACTAAGTCAAGTGTTTAGTGAGACTCAGTCAAGTACTTAGTTGAGTTCAGCCATGTCTGACTCTTTGTGACTCCCTGGATGATAGCCCACCAGGCTCCTCTGTCCATGAGGTTTTCCAGGCAAGAATACTGGAGTGGATTGTCATTTCCTTCTCCGAGAATCTTCCCAGCCCAGGAATCAAATCTGTGTCTCACGTGTCTCCTGCATTGCAGGCAGATTCTTTACCCACTGAGCCATCAGGGAAGCCTGATGATTTATTTACATCCTAAAGTACATACCTTTTCTTCATAATAACTAAATTTTATTTTTTTAACTTATTTTAATTGGAGGAAAATTACAGTTTTGTATTGGTTTCAGCCCTACAACAATGCAAATCAGCCATAATTATGCATATGTATAGCTCTATATATAGTTAGTACCCCCAAAGTACCATCTAACCCAATACCTAGCATATTACCCAAAACTCATGCTTTCCTGAATACTTCCAAGCCGGTATTCCTGCCTTCTCTTTAAAATAATAAGCACATGATTTTCCATATTGTTTTTGATGGAAGTATAATTGATTTACAATGTTGTGTTAATTTTAGGTGTACAGCACAGTAATTCCTTTATATATATATGTGTGTATATATATATCATATTACCCAAAACTCATGCTTTCCTGAATACTTCCAAGCCGGTATTCCTGCCTTCTCTTTAAAATAATAAGCACATGATTTTCCATATTGTTTTTGATGGAAGTATAATTGATTTACAATGTTGTGTTAATTTTAGGTGTACAGCACAGTGATTCCTTTATATATATGTGTGTGTATCTATATATGTATATATACACTTTTTCAGATTCTTTTCCCTTAGAGGTTAATTCAAAATACTGAGCATAGTTTCTACTGAGTATAGGTCATGTGTTCTATATGTAGTAGTGTGCATATGTTAATCCCAAACTCTTAATTTATCCCACATGATTTTATACTGGTTACCCTTTTGAGATTTTTTCCTAGTGTAGGTGAATCACTACATGTATTTGAGGCCTAAAAATATACTGTTTAGTGTTACCTAGTTTTGAGTTTCAAAAAAAAATGAAGGCATACAGGCATCAACTATTCTTACTATTCTGCAAAATGAATGACATACAGACATCAACCTGTATGTCATTTTTTGAGACTTGTTTATTGTTTTGATGTAATGACACTAATATTTATCCATGTTGTTGCTTATAGGTGAAAATATTCTTCTGTGAAAGGCACCACAGTTTATATATTTTCTGGTTATACTCATAATCTTTGATAGTTTTCTTGCTGTTCTGTCCCTAAGTCATGTCCAACTCTTTGTGACCCCATGGACTGCAGTACTTCAGGCTTCACAGTCCTTCACTATTTCCCTGAGTTTGCCCATTGAGTCAATCATGCTCTACAACCATCTCATCCTCTGTCATCCCCTTTTCCTCCTACCCTCAATCTTTCCCAGCATCAGGGTCTTTTCCAGTGAGTCAGCTCTTCATATCAGGTGGCCAAAGTATTGGGGCTTCAGCTTCAGCATCAGTCCTTCCAATGAATGTTCATGGTTGATTTCCTTTAGGATTGACTCGTTTGATTTCCTTGCTGTCCTAGCAAATAAATCAAAATTCTTGATGCCTAAATTTCTACCTGTACCTTATAGGATTTTAGTATTTTGTGTATGATGTATATAATATATAAAGGTTTCTTGGCTTCAGCTTCAGCATCAGTCCTTCCAATGAATGTTCATGGTTGATTTCCTTTAGGATTGACTCGTTTGATTTCCTTGCTGTCCTAGCAAATAAATCAAAATTCTTGATGCCTAAATTTCTACCTGTACCTTATAGGATTTTAGTATTTTGTGTATGATGTATATAATATATAAAGGTTTCTTTACCTTGTGCTCAAAATACCTTTTTAAAAAGTGAGTTCAAAATTTTCATGAGCTTGTTTTAAATTGATGCTTAACTTTTCTCCAAATTTGATCAGACTATTTAAACCTTCAGAATATAAGGCTATTGGTTACAAGGAGCCAGCTTCTATATACAGGTCAAAGGATCTACATAGAGAAGTTGAGTTTTCTATGGAAATTCATGGGTTTTGTCAAACCTGTTTGGAAACCAGTAGATTGTAAAAAGCAGCTCAGGATTTTTTTTTAAAGTATTAATTGTCCTTTTATCTTGTTTTTGGTTGCTGTCGGATCTTAATTTGGTGTTCAGGGCTTCTCTCTGGTTGTGGAGCATGGCTCCAGAGTGCATGGACTCTGTAGCTTGTAGTATGAGAGCTTGGTTGCCCTGCAGCATGTGGGATCTTAATTTCCCTACCAGGGACTGAATCCATGCCCTCTGCTTTGGAAGTGCAGGGTTTTAACCAGTGAACCATCAGGAAAGTCTCTGGCTCAGGATTATTTTTCATTTGATTGAGAAGCAATGGGTTAGCCTAATGGATCCTAAATCAATGCCATTTGGGGGGAACAAAGACCATGAAGGTTGGAGGGGGAAAGAAGTGGCAAGCTTTTTTCTTAAATCCTTGGTTTAGATCAAGTGTTTACAAAAATAACGATAAGGAATGAACAACCACCTAATTTACTTTAAATTTGGCAGAATTGTCTAATATGGTTCCTGGCTTGATTTAATTGTGTCTGGGAAGCTCTTAATATCCTTCCACGTGAAAATCATTGCCAAGCTGCCAGGATGTACCCACTGACTTATTTGGCAGCAAGCAGATTTATGGCCTCAGACAAGCACCAACAAGAAGGCAGGCGCCCTGAGTTTCCAGCGACCTGATGGTTGTCTCCTGAGACAGATCTATGATAGAGTCCTCCCAGTGTGTTTTCTACTGGGGGAAAGTGTTGTTACAAAAAATACTGTGACAGGAGACTTCACAGGTGGTCCAGTGATTAAGACTTTGCCTTTCAGTGCAAGGAGTGTGGATTCAGTCCCTGGTTGAGGAGCTAAGATCCCATATCCTTCGCAGGCAAAAAACCAAAACATAAAACAGAAGCAATATTGTAATAAATTCAATAAAGAATTTAAGAATGATCCACATCCAAAAAAAATTTTTTTTAAATGTTTAAATAAAAATCCTCATCATTTGAAAAAAAAAAAGAGAAAGAGAAAGAAAACACCATGACAATATTTGAAGTTAGAGATGATGTGGGACTGGAGGACTGATTATAAATTCTAGTTTCCTATAGTGATGTAGGAGAGGGCCACAGTACAGCTTTCAGGAGTGACAAGGGAAACATCACTTTTCATTTCAATCTGTGTGATATTGAAGAATTTAATATGAAACAAGCACAAAAGTTCAAACCCATATTGAGTACTACGTTTCCAAAAATGGCTTAAAAACAGGGAGTGACCTAAAGAGCTTACCTAACTTCCAATAATTAAAAACTAAAAATCTGAACCTGTCAGTGCTGATGAGGCTTTGTTTAAGAACAGCGGGATGAGGGATCGTATGAAAGCATCGGCGGAGATGCAACACCTTTCCTCCCCTATCTCCCCTCTCTGCATTTATTGCAACATGACAAGCAGCCACGCTGAGCCCCAAGCACAGACCAGCTCTGCTTTCACCCAGAGATTCCACTCCAGGACCCAGGGGACAGCAGTGGAGGCTAAATGCAGCTCAGGTTTGTGCATCGAAGCCAAATAATTGGTGAGTTTGGCCAAGATTCAAGTTCATTCTGCAGCATTAAATCAAAGTGTTGCAGGCTTGGTTCCAACGTTGAGAACAGCCCAAGTAGTGAATTGCGAATCAGTCACCTTCCTCCCCCTGTAATCCATCTCGTCTAGGTGACAGAAGCGGAATCGTGCCAGGACCTGGCCTGAATGGCAAAAAATAAGCCAAAGAATTAGAACAGTAAATTTCATTGTTAACAACTCTTCTGAGCAAGAAGGAGGTATTGAAGGAGGGAAGAAATTCATCCAACAGAGAAGATGTATGGAAGAGAAAAGAAACGGCCATTGCAGCGCAAAATTAGAGAGAAAGAGGAGGGTTCGGGGAAAATGGGAGGAGATCTTAACACACCCCAAAGTAAGTCTCCACTGTAAGAGACATCTGATAGGCGGGTCTGACCTTGGAAAAAAAGTGAATGGAGAAAGAGAACACAGAAGAGACAAGAAACAAAGTAGGGCAAAGGTGCATTCGAGCAGGACATTGGAAGTGGAAGCTCACAGGAAGAGATCCCTGATGGTAGGCACTGACTTAGATGGCATCTGTGGCAGAGGTGATTAAAAAAACAACAACTCTGAAAGCCGGAAACAAACAAAACTCTTTGGTTTTTCAACACTGAAAACAATGAAGTTACTACTGGGAGAGAAAAAAACAAAAAGTTTGTTAAATAACTCTCAATTCAGCACAGACGACATGGAAATATATCAAGGGGAGAAAAATATGTAAATTACACTTTCCAGATCAAGATAATTTTAAACAGAATTACAGTCTCTGGCACATCACTCACAGGCTTTGAAGACTATTCAACTAAATATGAGAAATTTTATAAAAATAAATTATTTTTTTGAAAAGGTAGATGTGAGGAAATTCAAATGCACTTTCTTTCTACAAAGCATAGATTGGATTCCTTTGATTGTAGTGACACCAGACTCCACTTAATGTTGGCAAAGGAAGACTCCTTCATGGAAGGTTTACTTCTGCTGATGTATGATACAAAAAGTTTTTCTTTAGAAAAACAAACAAACAAAAATCAACAAAAAGAACCTTTTTAACTTTATGTTGGAGTATAGCTGGTTAACAAAGTTGTGATTGTTTCGGGTGAACAGCAAAGGGACTCAGGCATACATATACGTGTATCCATTCTTTCTCAAACTCCCCTTCCATCAAGGCTGCCCTATAACACACTTAGCAGAGCTCCTAGTGAAAATGGGTTTTGGTCTGATAAACGGGGGTGGGGTGGGAGGGGTGGTGGGGGTAGGGGGTAGGAGTAGGGTCGGAGGGTGGTTGGAGGTGCATGGGAAGGTGGAGAGTGGGTGATGACTGTCACTAATGAAAAAGAGGCAAAGACACAACACTGTACCATTCAAGTTGCCCAAAGCAAAGCTGAGTAACAATACTCAGTGAAAGCCAATAACACTCAAGCACACGACATACGACATGTGATGGTTCTCTGTGGAACCTGACACTGTGAAACATTTCACTTTGATGAGAAAGCAAACATGAAATCAGCTCTTTCCCTCTTCTCCATGTAAAAGTCCATATAATTACTCATGAAGGCTGGAACATTTCATCTTTTTATCTGACAGATGCTTCTACTCTCTTTCTAGAAAAGCGCTGAACTCAGGGAACTATACAGCCTTCTCCACAGATTCTAAATAATCTTGACGCCACAAGTTATCTTCCAGCAGCTGTGAGCAACACAAAGCTTTTCCTAGAAAATGGGGGGAGAGGGGAATTCTGAAGGAGACTAAAGGCAATTTTTTTCCCAGCTCTCATGTGATTTTTAAGAGCCAGCCGGTCTGGAAAATGTTGAATTTGTTTGTAGGAAAGGTAAACACTGCCAAAATCAACAAGTTCCTTCCTTAGGGGGCTGTAGAGAAAATTGGTCTGCAGATTAAGACAGTTCAGACAATTTAGGCTGAAGTAGAAGTGAACCCCCTTGGCACCCAGGTTTTACCCCAGAACTGTATTAGAAAGCTGATAAATCTCTGCTGGAGGAATTACAAACTGTGTACTCAAGAGGTAAAGGAAATTAAAATTGATCTCTTCTATAAATATCTTAGACAAAGTGAGTTTTTTAAATGAGGAAGTAGGCCAAGAGCCTTGGTGAATTGGGTTAAATGGTTCAGCCACACTGGCTAGATTGCTTGTTCTGTGTGTCTTAACTGTGATTAGACTAATATAAAATGGTTTCATAGGTGATTGGTTACCAGTCAACAAAAATGCTTCAGTTAAAATGGCATAGCAAAACATTTTCTGCATGTCCTGTAATGAGGGCTGCTAAACAAAAAAGCAGGACGGCAGTTTCATTTGAATTTCATATAAACAGAAAATAATTCTTTAGCGTAAGCACATCCTAAATATTGCTTGCAGCATACTTATACAAAAAGCTGTTCACTGTTTACCCAAAATTCAGGTATAATATGTATTCTCTGTTTTAATTTGCTAAATCTGGCAAATTTTCCTGTGATACCTATGCAATAGGGTATGTGTTTTTTATACGCTCACTCCCCAAAGCACCCAGAATTCATATTTGAATAAGTTTAGCCAATATCTGTGTATAGAACCATACAGATTAAATATTATTTATGAGATGAAAATCCAGGCAAGGTGTTTTAAGAAGTTAATTATAAGAGTTACTTTGGGGAATTGAATTTCCTGAGGTTTGCGTTTTATAACTATCTGGGGAGTTTTAAAAATCGAGGTTGCAGCTCAGACTGATTAAACCAGAACCTCTGGGTGGAACACAGGCATCGGCACATTTTAAAAGTCCACAGTGAATTATGGCTGCCAAGGTGAGAATCACTGCTCTAGACTGATTGGCATGACCTGCCAATCTGTGATCACGAAAACAAAAGATGAAAACGGAGTTCATGCTTCCAGGCTGTCTTTCAGGGTAGTGCAAGCTTTTTGGCTGCTTTTTCCCCCTTCCTGCTTTAGAATTTATAAGAACATTCACATTTAGCTATGGATGGGAGACTCATGAAGACCTGAGAAATAGTGAAGATGAGATTTTTGAAAAGTCTACATATTCATGAAGTGCATATGTACTTCTATATAATGGAATATTACTCAGCCATCAAAAAGAATGAAATAATGTCATCTGCGGCAACATGGGTGGATCTAGATATGATATTAAGTGAAGTAAGTCAGAAAGAGAACAGCAAGTACCATATAATAGCATTTATGTGTGGAATCTAAAACGTGGCACAAACAAACCTATCTACAAAACAGAAATAGACTTACAGACGTAGAGATCAAACTTGTCATTGCCAAGAGGGAAGGAGGTGGAAGAGGAATGGATTGGGAATTTGGGGCTTGCAGATGCAAACTATTACATTTAGAATAGATAAACAACAAGTTCCTATGTATAGCCCAGGGAACTATGTTCAACATCCTGTGATAAACCATGATGGAAAAGAATATGAAAAATAATATATATATATAACTGAGTTACTTTGCTGCACAGCAAAAATTGGCATGATACTGTAAATCAACTATACTTCAACAATTTTTTTAAAGGAAAGTCTACATCTTCAAATATAGTAGCCTATGAACTTTGTCAGACTGAGTTTTATGGACGCAACTGTTAAGGAAAGTTAAACACCCATAAATCTTTGCTCTTATCGAGGGATTAAAACTATATGGAGACATATATATTTACATTTACAGTGTACAGAGAGAAGTCACAAAGTATATATTTCAAGTATATACTTCCCCCTTGTTGTTTTGTCTGCCAAAACATTACCTATCAGTGTCAGCTACAGAATTCTGAAAATTGACCAAGATATCCAAACAAATTCACTGCTTTTAATTCAAATAATGAGCTCCTTCAACTCCAGTATGCACTTAAATTACTGAAAGTTGCAGAGATCACTAAGGTTGGGTTTTTCTGTAAGTGAAGTTTTTCTGTTGTTTTTTTCTGACAATGAATTGCCTGAAGATGAACATAGAACAATTTTTTCTATATTTGTCCTGGAAGTTGACTGATAAACAGGCTACAGTGCTGCACACTTTTCAAGTCTTCCTTGTCAGAGAGCCTGAAGAATTGTTATGTTATTAAAACCCCAATTCTAACACTTACAAGGAGGGTTCCAAAGCCAGCATCCATATCTTGTCGCATACCACTGGTTCCACAGTGCATTTTGATACAGACTATATTTACTTTCAACACCAACAACATTCCCCTTGCCCTCTTCATGTGCCATAAACTCTCCCAGATTTATGAACCCCATGTATACCTTTCAACAAGTTACGTTTGAAACGTCAACCCTGAAAGGGATAAAGAGCTAACTATATCTTTCATTAATAATTAAGGGCTGAGAGTCTATAGAAACATGATAGAGTTTTTAGTTCATCTGGCACAAAAGAGGAGATAAAGACTAGAAATCTTAAAATTATTTCATGTTTTACTTCATCTCAGTCCACTATGAATATTAAGCTCCACCTATACTTACTGCATGGAGAAGGCAATGGCACCCGACTCCAGTAATCGTGCCTGGAAAATCCCATGGATGGAGGAGCCTGGTAGGCTGCAGTCCATGGGGTTGCAAAGAATTGGACATGCCTGAGCAACTTCTTTCACTTTTCACTTTCATGCATTGGAGAAGGAAATAGCAACCCACTCCAGTGTTCTTGCCTGGAAAATCCCACGGACGGAGGAGCCTGGTAGGCTGCAGTCCATGGGGTCTCAAAGAGTCAGATAAGACTGAGCGACTGAAATGAACTGAACTGAACTGATACTTAATGCCTGGAAAGTCCCAGGGACGGCGGAGCCTGGTGGGCTGCCATTTCTGGGGTCGCACAGGGTCGGACACAACTGAAGCGACTTAGCAGCAGCAGCATACTTAATGCGAAGTGTTTTCCTTTGATGCAATTGTGCCTTAAATAGGAAGAAGCACATCTTGGTTAAATGAAACAAGAATTCATTTGTCACCAGGTTCATCCCCCACAGCATGTGATCACTCTTGATTCGGTTCCACATCCTCTGTATGTTTTTTTTAATTTTAATTTTATTTTTTTAATCTATTTTTAAAATCTATTTTTCTTTTTGATTTATTCATGTATTTGGCTGTGTCAGGTCTTAGTTGTGTCACGTGGGATCTTTTCGTTCCAGCTCTTGGTTTCTCTAGTTGAGGAGCATGGGTTCAGTAGTTGGGGCATCCAGGCTTAAGTATCCCCATGACAGGCAGAATCTTAGTTTCCCAAGCAGGGATAGAACTTGTGCTCCCTGCATTGCAAACCAGATTCCTAACTACTCCACCCCTAGGGAAGACTCCCTCTCTATGTTTTTCACCAAATCTGTAATCATCTCCTACGTGTGTGTGTATTACCCTCAAACGAGTATTTCTGTCTCAAAATTCTCTTTATTACAATATCATTTTTCCTGTGGTCCACGGACTATATCTCAGTTCTGTAGACTCAAAATCTTAAGGAAGTTTGAACACATCACCCTACACATAATCCACAAGCTTCCTGACCCATTCTTCTTTCACAAGGGCTCCCATATATGTCCTTTCATACACATATTCCTAACTGCCAACTCCCTATGTCAGGCTCCATTAGCTCATAACCAAACTATTACTGTAACTTCCTAATTGACCTCCCTTTATCTACCCCATATGGAATCCTGATAAGGACTTTAAGGGACAAAGGATTTAATAATCTTAAGATACTCTGTTTATCCACTGAAGAAAGAGCACCCTCCTTAAGATGCAGAAACTAGAGTCTGGAAATAACGGTGGAGAAGGACTCTAGCAAATAAAATCTCAGTGAGAATAGTGAAAGTTTATATTCTAGGAGCATGGAACAACCAGAAGTTGATTTAGTCATCAAAAACTGCAATCCACTCTTTGAGTACATCCAATTCCTGATCGGATTAATGTCACCTGACCCTACTGTATGGTTCTAGCAAAGGCTAGAGCAAATCTTCTTAGAAAAAAAAGATAATATCCCCCAGAACCCATACAATGCCATCATTTAATTAAAAATTTGCTTGGCATACCAGAAATCACAATCAAGAGAAAATGAAAAAATAAGTACTCAGGAGATATTTGGTAATCGAATGACTCAATCAATATTCTCTACAACTTTGCACCATATTTGAAACCCTTGGGCAATAATCAACATAACTTTCAATACCCAGACACACTCTTAAGGAAATGACAAACTGAGATGAAAAATCTATGCCTATTTGGGGGGAAGGGAAGAAGGGAGGAAAGGAGGAGATAGAAATTCACACAGTGTTTTGGCACTAACACCAAGGAAGAGAAGGGCAAGAGGCCAACCATATTGTACCCTCCAGTCCTGATTTGTTAGAAGAAAAATTTTGTCGTTCTGGTGCAGAAAAGGCAGTCAGGTTTCCCTTTGAAAACATTTAGCCAGTTCCATTTGTGGACCAATACTGCTTACAAGGTCACAGTGACAATTTTAAGAGTAACACAGTGAGGTTAATAATGCCCCAATGAGATTTATCATCAAGAAAAGGAATGAAGGATAGTGCCTATGTTAGCAGGTTTGTAATCAGTGAGACTCGCTCTGTTATCCTGTGAAGTTGGAATGGAATGGCTGTTGCTGTAAGTGCATAATGTGGCTCCCTGCTACCATCACCTCAGGGTGCCAACAGCACAGCACTGCGATTATCATTCTAGGGTGGTCATGAGCTCTGCTATTTTCTTCTGCAAGTTTGGGGAAGATATACTGCTGTCACAACAGGGTAATAGTAGACAGGTGTCACAGTATTACACAGTCAGGCAGGGAAAAAAGAAGCAGATTTAGTTCTTGGGAAAATGAACCACAGCCTCTGTTATAAGTTTCAAAAATAAGTGGTTGGTGAAGAAGAGCTTAAAATTGTTAGGTCTTTCATTTAATTGAGTGTTGCATGCTTACTCTGGTATTTGGATAATAAGAAAGAATATATAGATTACATGTTATGGAATTGGGCAGAAAATAAACCCCCAATATGTGTAGTAGCTCCCTTTAAACCACTGAGGGTTCAGATAGTTGGTGCTCATGTTTAAATAATGCACCTACATGCATAAAAAGCAAATACCTAACTGCTTCTAATATTTCTGGTTTAAGTTTAGATTATTTAAGAATTGCACACTAGCCTAGCATGAACTGAGCTCAAGTAATGATCAGTTCAGTTCAGTCATTCAGTCGTGTCCGACTCTTTGAGACCCCATGGACTGCAGCACGCCAGGCCTCCCTGTTCATCACCAACTCCCAGAGTTTACTCAAGCTCATGTCCATTGAGTTGATGATGCCATCCAATCATCTCATCCTGTCATCCCCTTCTCCTCCCACCTTCAATCTTTCCCAGCCTCAGGGTCTTTTCAAATGAGTCAGTTCTTCCCATCATGTGGCCAAAGTATTGGAGTTTCAGCTTCAGCATCACCAGGCTACTCCATCCATTGGATTTTCCAGGCAAGAGTACTGGGGTGGGGGTGCCATTGCCTTCCCCGTTTATATGTGTATATATACATATTATATGTATATTTAAATGTGGACCACTACCCACTAATGAATTGTCATTCACAGGTTGAAAACTCTGGCCTTAGATCATTGGTTTTCAAACTTGTGTGTGTTTAGGAATTATTTAAGATGTTTGTTACAAATGCAGGTTTCCCTAGCTTACTACAGGAACTGGTTCTGTCCCTCTGTGGTGGACTCTCCACAAAGGTTCATGTAGCAAATATAAAGCACTGGGCAAGGTACCAGATGCACAAATATTTAATAAATAATACTTTTCTTCTTGGGAAACAAATGCTATTTATGTTTAGGGCTATAACTGTCTCTTCATTTTGCCCCTGCAAGATTGAACCCATCAGTTCAGTTCAGTTGCTCAGTCGTGTCTGACTCTTTGCTACCCCATGGACTGCAGCATGCCAGGCTTCCCTGTCCATCACCAACTCCCGGAACTTGGAAATTATTCAAATTCATGTCCATCCAGTTGGTGATGCCATGCATCTATCTCATCCTCTGTCATCCCCTTTTCCTCCCACCCTCAATCTTTCCCAGCATCAGGGTCTTTTCAAATGAGTCAGTTCTTCCCATCAAGTGGCCAAAGTATTGGAGTTTCAGCTTCAGCATCAGTCCTTCCAATGAATATTCAGGACTGATTTCCTTTAGGATTGACTGGTTTGATCTCGTTGCAGTCCAAGGAACTCTCAAGAGTCTTCTCCAACACCACAGTTCAAAAGCATCAATTCTTTGGCACTCGGCTTTCTTTGTAGTCCAACTCTCACATCCATACATGACTACTGGAAAAACCATAGCTTTGACTAGACAGACCTTTCTTAGCAAAGTAATGTCTCTGCTTTTTAATATGCTGTCTAGGTTGGTCATAACTTTCCTTCCCTTGAGTAAGCATCTTTTAATTTCATGGTTGCAGTCACCATCTGCAGTGATTTTGGAACCCCAAAAAACAAAGTCTCTCATCGTTTCTGTTGTTTCCCATCTACTTGCCATGAAGTCATGGGACCATACGACATGATCTTAGTTTTGTGAACGTTGAGTTTTAAGCCAATTTTTTCACTCTCCCTTTTCACTTTCATCAAGAGGCTCTTTAGTTCTTCACTTTCTGCCATAAGGGTGGTGTCATCTGCATATCTGAAGTTACTGATATTTCTCCTGGCAATCTTGATTCCAGCTTGTGCTTCTTCCAGCCCAGCATTTCTCATGATGAACTCTGCATATAAGTTAAATAAGCAGGGTGACAATATACAGCCTTGACATAGTGCTTTCCCAATTTGGAACCAATCTGTTGTTCCATGTCCGGTTCTCACTTTTACTTCTTGATCTGCGTACAGATTTCTCAGGAGGCAGGTCAGGTGGTCTGGTATTCCCATTTCTTTAAGAATTTTCCACAGTTTGTTGTTATCCACACAGTCAAAGGCTTTGGTGTAGTCAATAAAGCAGAAGTAGATGTTTTTCTGGAACTCTCTTGGTTTTTCAATGATCCAGCAGCCTTTTCTAAGTCTAGCTTAAACATTTGAAGTGCACAGTTCATGTAATGTTGAAACCTGGCTTGGAGAATTTTGAGCATTACTTTGCTAGCGTGTGAGATGAGTGCAATTGTGCGGTAGTTTGAACATTGTTTGGCATTGCCTATTTTTCTGGCTTTGACTGCTAGTTTGGTCTTAAGGTAGGGAAACTTGAGAGATCCAAAAAATAAAAAAGACAACTAAATGTTTCTGTGAGTTATAGGTATGACAAAGCGATATAATTTAGCTAATTCTAATTCTTTTATAATATATAAAGTTCTAAAACACTGATTAAATAATTTATTAAACAAGAATTAGAAGAAATTAAAGATAAAAGATTTCCCTCAATTCTGTTACCAAGATAGAACTGATATTTCTGTTTCTCTCCTATTTTATCTATATGTATTGGTTTTTTTGCATGATCTTAATCCCTGTTTATACAATGCTTTGTTCCTTTTATTTAATACAGTTCTGGGAATTTTTTCTGTGTTGTTTATAGTCCTCATGTTTTTAATTATTGATGGCACCTTGATATTCCATAAAGTGAGATGTCCATAATTTACTCGGCCTAAACTAAGCCAACAACAGATTTAGTTCTGATTATTCCATGTTATTGATAACACTGTAAAGTCTTGGCTATGTAAAATCATTTGTATAACTTTTACCTTCCATACGTTCAAGAGGAATCCTAACAGGAAGGCCAGTGATCTGGACCTGAGCTGTGAGTTTTTGCCCCATTGGATGTATGGATTTGCCCATCTATGTTTCTATGTGCTGGAGTAGCAGTTATCAACCAAGATATTCATTATATGCATGAGTTAGGTTGAATGTATTTTTAAAATAATAAATATAGACATTTTAAAAGGATACACTTTAAGAAAATATATGAATCAAAGCAGATTCAAGTGCCATAATAACAGTCATGGTGATTAGCTTTCTTTTTGAATATCTTTTCCAAAGATTATTTGAGTGTGTATTCATTTGTAATTTAAATTTTTATAAAGGAAGCAATTAAGTTGACTGGGAGAATTAAATCTATAATTGGTCTGTATTAACACATTCCCCGTTTTCAGAGCATACAAACTGTCTTGTTTTCTGTCATTCCAAAACGTTAACTAGCCCCTCTTTCTAAAGTTGTAAAAACTTTCAAACAAAAAAGTACAAATTGTTATACATTATCATCCATGTACTACCAAAGATTTAGCAAGTGTTAACCTTTTGCTATATTTTCATTAGGCACTGTTTGTTTTTTTTTAAAGGACCAGGCATAACACTAAAATTAAACATAAAGCTAAAACACTACCTCTTTATACCCCTTCCCAGCCACATATCCTTCCCATCCCAGAGATGTTTGTTCTTCTGAAGTTATTAAATATTTTTCCTTGTTTTTAAGTCCTCTCAAACTTAGATGACCATAACTGATTTGTAATATATTGTTTTGTATGTCCTTTAACATTTACAAAAACAGAACATCTATTTCTGCTTTATTGACTATGCCAAAGCCTTTGACTGTGTGGATCACAATAAACTGTGGAAAATTCTGACAGAGATGGGAATACCAGACCACCTAACCGGCCTCTTGAGAAATCTGTATGCAGGTCAGGAAGCAACAGTTAGAACTGGACATGGAACAACAGACTGGTTCCAAATAGGAAAAGGAGTACGTCAAGGCTGTATATTGTCACCCTGCTTATTTAACTTATATGCAGAGTACATCATGAGAAACGCTGGGCTGGAAGAA